>JAANYP010007129.1:0-402334 GCA_020465985.1 Centrapalus pauciflorus
CAGGAGGAGTGTTCATAAGAGAAAGCATTCAAGAACCATCCGCAGCAGTCCAAGCCACAGCAGTAGTTTCAGCAGCAACCACAGATAAAGGAAAGGGCATTTTGATTGAGTCTCCAAATATCAAATTTATTTCAAAAGAAGCCCAAGTTGCACATAATACTGAATTGGCCAGAAAATTGGCAGAAGAACATGATCAGATCCTAGACCAGTAAGCCCAAGAATCTATAGGGGATGATGAAACTCTTGGACACTATTTACATGGGTTTGTAGTTAAGGAAAGTCAGAAGAAGATAAAAAGCCCAACAGGGCCTTCAAAGGGAGAACACAGATAATTTTTGATAAACTTCTCTGCAACAGCTGGTGTTTCTAAAGTCATTGCATAATCTTGGCCAACAGAGAAACTTCAGGCCTTGTATGACAGAGAAATGGAAAAGGAAAAGAAAAAGCCTCCAAACAAGTCCATGATCCCCCTCAAACTGTTGCTGCTGTTCCTCAATCTGAAGTTATTCATCAAGAAAAGTTTGATCAAGTCAAGAGAGTTCTGTTTGACCAACAGTTACAAAAGGCAATGGAAATAGAAAAGTCTCTTGATCAACATGACTTCTCCAAGCCATCAATTACTTACTGGTATGCCAAATCAATGGATGACATTGATCTGGTATATAATTTTGTAATTAAAAGAGAAGCTGGTCCAGAAGAGGAGTACAAAAGCCTGATCCAAATAGTCCAGAAGATGACTAGAGATGAGCTAACCCAAATGTATAATATTGGGACGGCTAGCCACTCTAGGTCGCCAATAGTGTGGGTTCAGAACAACCTAAAGGATCTTTGAAGCATGTTTAATTTAGAATCCACCAGAATGGATATAGAAGCTGCCAAGGAAGTGAAGATTGTACATATTGATCTACATGCAAAATCCATGACATATAGACTCAAACTTGCAGACAGATCCAGCAGATTCTATGGTTTTGAATTTCTTGATTTGCCAGAAAAATGGCTACTCCAAATGAGCTCAATGAAGATTGAATATGATATAGAGGAGTTAAAAAGAGACTTCATAAAAGCTATAAGGCAGAAGCTTGCAAAGTTGTAATATGTAAGTTTTGGATGCCTTAGTTTGTATATAACAGTTTTACTTTGTACTTATTTCCTTATTTGTATAGAAACTTAAAGTCTTTTGTAAAGAATTTAAGTTAGGGGGAGATTATTGGGAAATAATCTAAATATGTCAAGCTGTTAGTTAGGATTTCTCAAGTTGTTAGTAGTATTTCTGTGTAATTTCAAAGTTCGAGCTACCAGTTCAATAAACTCGAGCTGCTAGTTCAAAAGTTCAAGCTGCCAGAGTCAAAGTTAATGCTGCTCAACAGATAGATAACATAAAGTGCTAAAATTCAAGAAGTGATGAAGATTTCAAGATTTGAAGATCTTCCAAGCATATCTACTACCAGAGAAATCACAGTTCGTCAAGGAAACAAATCAGAAGGCTATAAATAGAGATAGACTAGGTTTTTCTTATTGTAATTGTGGTGCTTAAGTTTTTATATTGTAATTGCATTCTGATATAAGTTTCTAAAGCCTCTAAGGTTGAAAAACCCTAAGATCAGTTTGTGTTCTTCGTGTAATCAAACAGATTAGAGGTGATTGTAATCAGAGTTTTGGCAATACAAAGGTTTCGATATTGATTGAGTTTATTTGATTATCTGTTCTTTATTATTCTGAAAGTTTTTCTTAAAACAATTAAGTGTTATTCCGCAAACTTCTTAATTGGACTTTGATTAAAAAACAAGGTTATTAGTTTAACTCTAATCTATTTAACCAGTTAATCTTAGGTGATTTTGATCTTGATAGAATCTGTACTATTTTTTCGGTAGTCTCGTGAATGATCTCAGGACCGGTGATTTGGCTATCCCCTACTTCAGCCCAACAAATCGGTGATTGACACTTTCGCCCGTAAAATGCCTCAAATGAAGCAGCTTTAATGCTTGAGTGATAGATATTATTGTAGGAGAACTCGACTAACGACAGATATCTGTCCTAACTTATGCCAGAGTCAATGACACACGCCCTTAGCATATCCTCTAACGTCTGAATGGTCCTTTCACTTTAACCGTCAGTTTGCGGATGGTAAGTTGTACTCATATCTAAGCGCGTACCCAACGCCTCTTGTAATGATTGCCAAAACCGTGACGTGAATCGGCTATCTCTATCCTATATGATCGATACAGGGACTCCATGCCTTGAGACAACTTCTTTATGATAGATCCAGGTCAACTTACCCATCTTATCAGTCTCCTTGATTGGCTAGAAGTGTGCAGTCTTTGGGAGTCGATCCACAATCATCCAAATGGTGTCATAACCACCAGAAGTTTTTGACAGCTGGTTATTCTTTCCCACTTCCATTATGGGATCTCTGGTTGTATCAATAATCCTGATGGCTTCTAGTGTTTAGCCTTAACCTTCAAACATGTTAAGCACTTGCTGACGTATGTAGCAATGCCAGCCTTTTTGTTTGGCCACTAGTATAAGTCATTCAAGTCGTGATACATCTTACCTGATCCTGGGTGAATAGCATATCTTGTCTTATGCCCTTCATCCTTTAGCAGCTTCCTCAATCCTCTGAATTTTGGTAGCCAAATTCTGTTCATGAAGTACTGGCATCCGTCGGTCTTGGTCTCAAACTACTTTTCCATTCCTCTCAAGGCTTCATCCAGCAGGTTTCCCCTCTTGACTGCTTCCTCCTGTGCGTCGCAGATCTGAGAGTTCAGGTTTGACTGTATAGTCATGACCAAAGCTCGGACTCTCAAGGGCTTAACCTATTCCTTTCGGCTTAAGGCATCAGCTACAACGTTTGACTTACCCGGATGATAACGAATCTCGCAGTCGTAATCACTAAGCAGCTCAACCCAGCGTCGTTGCCTCATGTTTAACTCCTTCTGGTTCAGAATATGTTGAAGGCTCTTGTGGTCTGTAAATACCATGCACTTTGTATCGTAAAGTTAGTGCCTCCATATCTTGAGAGCAAATACCACAGCTCCAAGCTCTAGGTCATGAGTCGTGTAGTTTTCCTCATGAACTTTAAGTTGCCGCGATGCATAAGCAATAACATTGTTTCTTTGCATTAACACATAACCCAATCCATTGTATGAGGCATCACAGTAAAGCACGAAATTTTCTGTTCCTTCCGGTAAAGACAGAATAGGTGCACTACACCTCCTTTGCTTTAACAGTCGGAATGCCATTTCCTGATCTTCACCCCAGTTGTACTTTACATCTTTTCAAGTCAATTCCATTAGGGAACCAGCTATCTTCGAGAAGTTTTTAATAAATCGCCTCTAATCCGGCAAGACCTAAGAATTGACGGATTTCCGTGGGAGTTCTAGGAGTTGCCCAGTTCTTAATGGCCTCGATTTTTGGTGGATCTACTTGTATTCCTTGGCTGTTGATCACATGCCCAAGAATTTTCCTTCTCGCAGCCAAAATTCACACTTGGAAAATTTAGCGTATAACTGTTCGTTCTCTAGAAGCTCCAAAATCAACTTCAGATGCTCCTTATGCTCTTCTTTGCTCTAGGAGTAGATAAGATATCGTCTATGAACACAATCACGAACTTGTCCAAATACGGTTTACACACCCAATTCATAACGACCATGAATACGATTGGTGCGTTGGTCCAACCGAATGGCATCACCTGGAACTCGTAATGTCCATAACGAGTTCTGAATGCCGTCTTTGGAATATCTTGACAGGATCTAAAATATGAATTACCAAGACTAACTAATTTGAACTTATCAGAGTATAAATCAATAATCTTGCTTTGAATCAAAGTTTAATCAAGAAGTTTGCGGAATAACACTTAATTATTTTAACAAAAACTTTCAGAATCAATAATAAATAGACACACAGGAATTAATCAAGACTGTTTGTATTGCTGAATTCATCAATTACAATCACCTCTAATCTGTTTGATTAGACGAAGAACACAGACTGTTCTTAGGGTTTTACAACCTTAGAGGCTTAAGAAAACTTAATCAACAAAGCAATTACAGACTCAAAATATGCAGAAACTCCTATACAATAGAACGACCTATTCTCTGTATTTATATTGCTTCTTGATATGTTTCCTTGACGAACTATGACTTCTCTGATAGTAGATATGCTTGAATCTTTATGTAGATATCGTTTCCTGAAAATCAGCACTTTCTGTTTGTGAAACTGTTGAGCAGCTTGAATCTCTTGACAGCATGAACTGAGCAGCTTGAGTTGTTTTGCTCTGGCAGCTTGAACTTTTACACTGGCAGCTCGAGTTTCTTCAACTAGCAGCATGAACTTTGTATTTACATGTAAAATCTACTAACAGTCTGAGAAGTCTAAACTAACAGCTTGAATGTACTTAAACTATTTCCCAACAATCTCCCCCTAACTTAAATTCTTTACAAGACTTTAAGTTCTATAAAAAAAATGGAAATGAATAAGTAAGCTGTTATTTACAAACCAAGGCTTACAAAACTTACAGCTGTGCAAGTTTATGATCTATAGCCTTCAAAAATTCTCTCTTCATCTCTTCTTTATCACAAGATATTCTAGCTGATTTGATTTTCAGCAGCATATCTTTTGAAAAATTGAAATACTCAAGATTGAAGAAAATACCAGACCCATCTGTGAATTTGATTCTGAATGTCTTTGATTTGACAAACAGATCAATCTACTTGATCTTTTTCCCTTTCTTTTCAGCATCTTCTATCTCTTGTCTTGCAAACTCAAAATCAACCACTGTACTTAGATCTTTGATGAGTTGCTTGACTTGTGGAAGAGCAGACCTTACTTGTGTAACTGACCCTATATTGTACATCTTTATCAATTCATCTCTGGTCAGCTTCTGTACTATCTGCCAAAAAGTGTCATACTCTTCTTCAGGTCCGGACTCTCTTCTGATTACAAACTTTATTCTCAAGTCACGGTCATCCAGTGACTTAACAAACCAGTAGTTAATTTGAGGCTTTGTAAAATCATGCTGATCAATCAGCTTCTCTATCTCCATAGCCTTTTGTAGTTGTTGCTCAAAGAGCACTCTCTTAACCGATGAAGGAATAGGGACAGCTGCTTGATCAGTGGGAGTAGGTGCACTGGCACCAGCTTCAGTTTGGACTGATTGGGTTGTTGGTTGGACTTCTTGGGATGGTTGAGCTTCTGGAGAGACTGTTGTTCTCTGTCTTTTGTCCATCTCCTTATCATGAATCTCCTGCAGCCTTTCAGTAGACATGGACTGAGCCATTTTCTTTGGAATACCTGCTGCAAAGGCAAATTTGATAAGAAATCTTCTATGCTCAGCCTTGGAGTGCCCTGTTGGCATCTTTCTTTTCCTTGCTCCTTGCTTGACCACAAACCCCTTTAAGTAATCACCTAAAGTCTCATCATCATCCATTGGGGTTTGTGCTTGCTGCTCTAATTCTTTGTCTTGTTCTTCTGCTATTCTTCTGGCAACTTCAGCATCAAAGGCAATTTGGGCTTCTTTTGAGGAAAATTTATGCTTTGGAGACTCAATGAGAATGCCCTTGCCCTTGTCTTTTGTAGCAGATGTTGTAGCTTGGACTGTGCTTGATGGAGCTTGAATTCCTTCTCTGATCACAACTCTAGTGGCTTTTGAAGGAACAGCTTGAGTTTCTAGGCTAACAGCTTGAGAAGCTGTTGGGACTGCTAGCCTAGAAACTGGAACTGTTGGTGCTGCTTGGACTGTTGTTGTTGGAGCTGCTTGGACTGATGTGGGAACCTCCTGATTCTCCCCCTTTTTGGAAGCATTGGTTTGGTCAGAAGAAACCACAACCTTTTCCCCTTGGGTTTGAATCATCTGCTCTAACTTCATAATTTTATTTCCACAGAGTGTGAAGCCTCTGTGAAGATAATCCATTCGCTTATTTTGAGCAGCATCTGCCTGCTTGAGAGCAAAAATTTGAGCCCCTGTGCAGCAATGATGGACATTTGATGGTCCAACATAGCTACAACAGGTTTGAGTCTGGGATCCGTTAAGAGCATTTGTTGCAGACTAGTCTCAAGATCAGAGAACACCTGAGGTGCTTGTGATCTATCACTGACATTAAGACCAGAGGTAGAAACTTCTGGGCCCCTCTTTTCTTGGTTCTGGGGACTTCCAGCTTGTGTTTGCACACTTGTTGTTGCCATGGGCGTGGTCTTAGCTATGTTGGCACTGTCCTGTGCCTCTTGTGCAGAGACATCAGTAGTGCCAGCCACAGAACCCATATGAACCATCTCTGAAGAGATGTTCACCTCCTGAGAGAGAATGGGAGTGTCCTCAACTGGTTCCCTTTGGATATTCTGTGTAGGAGTATCCTCCTGCACAGGGATATATGGCTCTTGCTGATGAGAGGAGGAGGAAGGAGCTCCTGGTCCCCTTTTTCTTTTGTATATGTTTCTGAGTGGGCGTGTTGGCTGTACAAAAGGATCAGAGGGAGTTTGTGTATCGGGAGGAGGGGGTTGGGGTCCTGGGGGTGTAGCAGTGATGATAAGCTGAGCCTGCTCAGGACCCTCTCCTCTGTGTTGTGGAATAATGTTCATCATTGCAGAAGGCAATGGAACATCAACACTCAAAAAGTTGGCACTATGTTTCAAAAGTCTCTTAATAGAGGATAGTGAGTGCCTGTGGGAAACATGTATCTTTTTATGTGTATGAGAAGATGTGCAGGTGTGTGCAATGATTTCTGCTAAAAATCTAGGATACATCAAAAATTTCCCACTCTTTAGGGAATGATGCCTTAACATCCCCTGAAAAATCATGTTGGAAAAATTGAACCGTTGGCCTGTGGAAAAGCACACTAAGGCAGTGGCAATGTTAGATGAAAATTTAGACCAACCAGTTCTTTTGGGGCTAATGCACTGCTGAAGTATATGTACAAGAAATTTCCATTTAGGAGAAAAATGGGCTTTTAAGAAAGTAAAAGAATCAGCAGGACCCCTATAACCGATATTGAAAAGACCTGTATGTAAAGCATCAAGGGTTAGGTCAGTTATACCTGTGGCATCTTGAAGATGCAAGTGATGTCGGATGGATTCCTCAGTGATATGGATATCAGTTCCATCAATCTTGGAAAGGAGGGTAGGCACTCCATGGATGGTTTGAACAGATGCATGGTTCCAAAACTGTTCTATATGGGAGATGTATATAGTAGGGTTTATGGATAGTGCATGATGGATATGGGAGTGCCTGAGGAAATCCATCATTGCATGGAACGGTTGGAGTTCAGCGTGTTTCAGAGTGTATGGGAGGCAGTTGTGTTCTTTTACGAACTCCATGGATGAACAAACGATGGTTTTAGGGTTTGAAAGAAGAATGTGTGATTCGTTCAGAGAGAAAGCAGAAGGCCGTGGAAGAAGAATATGTAACTGGTAGTTACAACTGAACGAAACCGGGACCTTTAAAGGGTTTGAAAGGTTGGGTCCCGCGCACACATTTTGAAGATTACCCAAATACCCTGCACACTTTGACAGATCAAGTGAAAATAACTAGCAGTCCGAGAAAATGAACTAGCAGCATGAGAAAATACTCATGCTGTTAGTGTAAAATTGTGCAACTTTTCAATGGAACAGTGTCTCCCCCTTAAATTAGCATACTGAGTCGATAATAATGAAAACCAATTAATCCATGTTTACCATACCAATATTTGATATTAGGAAAGTGAACCTTCCCACATCAAAAGGTTTTGTAAATAGATCAGCTAGCTGATCATCTGTATGTACTTTGGTAACTTGGATTAACTTCTTTTCATTACAATCTCTGATGAAGTGAAACCTGATTTCTATATGCTTGGTTTTTGGGAATTTCACTGGGTTTTGCACAATGCTAATTGCACTTGAATTGTCAATATAAATAGGAGTGGATAACAAATTCATACCATAGTCTCTTAGCTGATTTTGAATCCACATTACCTGGGAGCAGCAGCTTGCAGCTGCTACGTATTCTGCTTCAGTGGATGATGTGGAGACAGTTGTTTGCTTTTTGCATTGCCAAGAGATCAGTCTTGCTCCTAAGTATTGACATCCACCAGTTGTGGATTTTCTGTCAATGTTGCATCCACCATAGTCACTGTCAGAATAAGCAGTTAGTTCAAAAGGAGAGTCTTTAGGATACCATAGACCTAAATGTGGTTGGCCTTTAAGATATCTAAAGATTCTTTTTACAGCAACCAAGTGAGAATCCTTTGGAGAGCATTGAAACCTAGCACACACACAGACAGCAAACATAATATCAGGTCTTGAAGATGTTAGATACATGAGAGATCCTATAAGGGATCTGTATAGATGAATATCCACATCTATGCGATCTTTGTCTGTATGGAGCTGTTTATGAGGATCCATTGGAGTGCTTGCCACCTTTGTGTCTTGATAGCCAAACTTTTCCAATATGTCTTTGACATACTTTGATTGACTTATGAATAGACCAGTAGGCTTCTGTTTAACCTGCAGCCCTAGAAAGAATGTGAGTTCCCCCATTGAACTCATTTGAAACTTTTTGTGCATTAGGGCCTCAAATTCTTTGCACAAACTATCATTAGTTGAGCCAAAGATGATGTCATCAACATAGATTTGGACAAGTAGAATCTCAGCTTTGACGGATTTAGTGAAGAGTGTTTTGTCCAGAGTGCCTCTCTTGAATCCATTCTGTAGAAGATATGATGACAGTGTGTCATACCATGCTCTGGGGGCTTGGTGAAGACCATAGAGAGCTTTATCTAGCTTGTACACCCTGTCTGGATACTTGTAGTCTTCAAAACCAGGAGGTTGACACACATATACTTCCTCTTCAATTGTCCCATACAGGAAAGCAGACTTAACATCCATTTGATACACTTTAAATCCTTTGAAACTTGCATATGCTACAAATAGTCTGATGGCTTCAATTCTTGCTACTGGAGCAAAGACATCATCATAATCTATTCCCTCTTCTTGAGTGTACCCTTGTGCTACTAGTCTTGCTTTGTTCTTGATGACTATCCCTCTTTCATCCTTCTTGTTTCTGAACACCCATCTTGTACCTATTGCTCTTTTTCCTTTAGGAAGATCCACCAGAGTCCATACATTCTGAATTTTGAACTGTAAAAGCTCTTCTTGCATGGCTTCAATCCAGGATGAATCTTTTAGGGCTTCTGATGCCTTTTTGGGTTCTAGTTGAGACATAAAACAGGCATGTTCAAAAGCGGCTAGACTGAATTCAGAAACTGCTTGTTCAGCAGCAGCAGTCTCATTGTGAACCATTTTCCTTGTTTGAACAGGAGTGCTTGGATCACCCAGTATTTGATTGAGAGGGTGATACTTGTGAACTCTTAGTGTGGGCTCTCTCTCTGTTTGAAAAGAAGTTCCAAGGTTTGTATCATCTCTATCAGAACCAGTGAATGGTTCAGTTTCTGGAACAGCATGAGTTTCTAGGCTAACAGCTTGAGAAGCTGTTGGGACTGCTAGCCTAGAATCTGGGACTGTTTCCTTTTGTGTTGGAGCTGTACTGTCAGGACTTGGGAATGGCACTTCAGTGTCTGGATTTGCATTAAGTGAAACATTCAGGACCCCTGGAGGATCACACGACAGAAGTGGTAGAGTGGTGAAATCATCCCAACTTGTTGAATCTGCAGCAGTCTGAAACTTTGTGCCAACAGCATGAGAAATTGTATTGGCAGCATGAGAATTCGTGTTAGCAGCTTCAACCCTGTATGCATCAGCTTCTGCAGTATACTCAACAAAGCTCAGAGAATTTGTTAGTGAATCTAAATCAAACAACCAATCAGGGCCAGTGCCTTTGATATTAGCAGTATTTTCATTAAACTTAACATTGGCACTTTCTTCAATTGTTTTAGACACACTGTTGTATACTCTTTAGGCTTTGCTTTGAGTTGAGTATCCTACAAAGAATCCTTCTTCTGCCTTACTTTCAAACATCCCTAAGTGAGTCTTAGTGTGTAGGATAGTACATGGGCATCCAAAGGGCTTGAAGAAAGCTATTAGGGGACTTCTGTTATGGAATAACTCATAGGGAGTTTTCCCTTGTGATTCAACTACTTGAACCCTATTTAGAACAAAACAGGCTGTATTAACAGCTTCTGCCCAGAAAGTCATTGGCAGATTTGAATCAGCTAGCATTGTTCTAGCAGCCTCAATTAATGTTCTGTTCTTTCTTTCAGCTACACCATTTTGCTGTGGTGTTCTTGGTGCACTATATTGTCTAGCAATGCCTTTGGACTCACAAAAACTGTTTAGAATGTGATTTTAAATTCAGTTCCATTGTCTGATCTTATCACCTTAACTTTGGAATTGGATTGTTTTTCTATCTTAAGGACAAAAGACTTAACTAGCTCAACAGTTTCATCTTTGGACCTAAGAAAGTATACCCAAGTAAATCTGGTAAAATCATCAACAATGACTAAACAGTATGCCCTTTTATTCAAACTCAAAACAGATGTTGGACCAAATAGATCCATATGTAGCAACTGAAGAACAGATGAAATTGAATTTACTTCTTTGGTCTTATGAGAAGTTTTGTGTTGCTTACCTTTAAGACATGCTACACAATGATCATCACAAATGAACTCCTTTTGTGGTAATCCTCTTACCAGATTCTTTTTAACTAAAGCATTCATGGACTTGAAGTTCATGTGACACATCCTTCTATGCCAAAGAGCAGACTCATTTGATGATGCTCTGGATATTAAACAGCTTAAAGTATTTGACTTAGGTAAAAGATCTGTGTCCAGGCAGTAAACATTGTCCTTTCTTGGTGTTCTAAGTAAAACAAGATTTTCAGGAACTTTGAAATCCTTTGAAAGAACAATGCACTCAGAATCTGTGAACAGAACAATGTTTTGTTTGTCACAGATTTGAGAGACACTCAATAAATTGTACTTAAGCTGTTCAACATACAGAACATCATGGAATGTCATGTTGCATGCATTAACAGTACCTTTACCTGTAACCTTACCTCCCTTTGAGTTGCCTCCAAATGCAACAAAACCTCCATCAAAACCATTGAAATTTGACAAGCATTCAGAATTGCCTGTCATGTGCCTAGAGCATCCACTGTCCAGATGCCATCTTGATCTATGAGGAGACCTGTGGTTGCCCTGCACAAATAACAGCTTAGTTAGTAGTCGAGTAAACCCAAACCAAATTGGTTTTGGGTTGGCCTTGTACATTGACATAACTAAAAACTGTTTTTGACTTCTTATATTTAGTGAGATCAACTGATGGAGTCTTTAGAGAGTATTTATTGATAATATGAGGTATCCAACTATTTTGATCATCTTTTCTTCTGACAGTCTCAGATAATTCACTAGCAGCTCTAGATTGATGCCCAGCAGCTTGAGCTGTGTTTGTAGTGCTAACAGTTTCAGTTTTTGCATTAACAGCATCAGATTTTGACTTGGCAGTCTGATCTTTTGCATTAGCAGTTTGAGCAACAGATTTGTCCTTGACACACCACATTTGTTTAAAACTTGATTTAGGCTTTGCCAAAACTTGTTTTTGATGTGTGGACTGTTTTTTATTAACTTTTGAGAATCTGTGATCAACTGTTTTCTTTGGAGCTGCTGTGGAAGGTTTCACTTTTGAGTGCTTTGCCTGATTAGGATTTGATTTTGTGTGATGCACAGTCTGTTTTGCAACAGCTGGTTTGTAAAAACAATCCTTGGCTAAGTGATTCTTCCTTCCACAGTGAAAGCATCTTTTGACAGTTTGAATTGGAACACCAGACTTTTCTGTCAATTTCTGGTTCTTGTTTCTCTGGTTTCCTCTTACCTGCTGTTGTTTAGGAAACTTTTGAACACCATGCTTTTGGCATGTGCAGATAGAAACAGTTTTACCTCTTTTAGTTCCTTTTGATGAAGATGCAGTGTTACAGTTAGAATGTACAGAAACTTGTGGAGTAGCATTGCATACACTCATCTTCTCTTTTCCTTTCTTACTGGGAGCTTGGACTTCTATGGGTGCACTCTTTGTGTCACAGTCTCTATTTTGACTCTTATCTTCTTTTAATTCAGGACTGTTATCAAGGATAGGATCTACAATAGTCATAGACTCATCTAGTGGTTCATTGACAAGTCTATCAGCAACCTCACTCATTGGATGAATGTACTTGTTATTGTATGGAGGTGGAGTAGCTTTATATCCTATTCCTTCTTTGGGATTGACCTGAGATTTCACTCTATCTTTGAATTGAACTTCCATTAGGTGTTCTAGCTTTTGATTTGCTAACTTGAAGTTTCCTAGATCTATGTTAACAGATTCTAGCTTCTTATTAGCCTCAAACACCTTTTGTTCAGTCTCTTCTACCTTTTTATTTAGAGATTCTATTTTCTTATTTAGCTCCTTTTTCTCCCACTCATGATAGGTTCTATCATAACCCATTTGAATCTCATTGTCCTTATAATCATTTATCTGTTTTTCCAGATCTTCTATGGCTTGCATGTATTCATATCTCCTTTCTTCCATCTTAGCTAGAGTTTTGCACATGCTCTCATTATGATCTCTGTACTTTTTAACCATATTTTTGCATGATTGAGAGCAGAGCTTAGAATTTACCTCAGATGGTAGTTCAGTGGAGGAGACATTCGATGTTTCTGCCATAAGTGCTTGATTTTGAAATTCTTCCTCTGTCTGATCACTCCAGTCAAACACATTGTCTTCTTGAGAGACAAGTGCTGTTGATGATGACGCTTGGATGGGCTGTGAAGTCCTTGATGGCTGTTGACCTTGAGATCTACATTCTCTGGCAAAGTGACCAAGCTTATGGCATTTATAGCATTCCACTTTTGATTTATCAAAAGATGGTTTGCCTTCTGTCTTGGCTTGAAAGTTGGCCCTACCAGTTCTTTTCAGAAATCTTTTGGCCCTCATGGTCAGCATTGCATGTTGCCACTTTAAATCCATCTCTTCAAGATCATCTGGATGAATTTGTTCCAAGTCTTCAACATTTAGAGCAAATAATCCATCATTGGCAACAAAGGCCTCATAGTGAGTTTCAGCAGAGTTGCCATCACCACCTGAGAAAGAATCACAGTTATTAGATTTTTCAGAAGATAGAAGAGCAGTATTGTGATTATAAGAAAAAGATTTCTTTTTAGCATCAATCTCAGTCTCAAACACTCTTAAACTGTTATACAGATCATCCAATTCTATCTCATCAAGAGTGTCTTTTGTTCTCCATTGTGCAGCATAGACTGTCCATTCTTCTCCAAGAGATCTGAGAAACTTTCTGTTGACTTCATCTTGATCCAGATTGACCTTTGCACTTTCCAGTTCACTTATCAGTTTGTTGAACCTGTCAAAGATTTGAGTGAGGTTTTCATTCTTGCCACCAGAAAAGTTTTCATACTGCTGTTTCAAGAGGTCTTTTTGATTTCTCTTGGTACTGGCATTACCAGCAAACCTCTTCTCTAAGGCATTCCAAAGAGAGTGAGCAGTATAAAACTTTTTGAACTGATGTTGATAAGCATTAGGAATGGCTATTTGTAATAGTGCGAGTGCTTTCACTTCATTCATTCTAGCCTTCCTTTCAAGTTCAGTTTTTGGAGGAGTTTTGACTGGTTTTCCCTCATCATCAAGTTCTGGATCAACTACAGGAGGGAATTCAACAGCTTCCCATATTGCATAATCAATGAATTGAATATGCTGTTGAATCCTGAGTTTCCACATCTCAAACTCAGTGGGCTTGAGCATAGGCACTTTGAGTCCTTGCCCAGATCCACTGCTGCTATTTTCAGATTCCATCGCAAAACAATTGAAAAATTAAAAGAAAGTTTTTGACTTTGAAAAACAAAGAGTAACATGGTTTGAAAAACCTGATTTGAACAACCTGGTTTGACTAACCTGGCTCTGATACCACTTGACAGGATCTAAAATATGAATTACCAAGACTAACTGATTTGAACTTATCAGAGTATAAATCAATAATCTTGCTTTGAATCAAAGTTTAATCAAGAAGTTTGCGGAATAACACTTAATTATTTTAACAAAAACTTTCAGAATCAATAATAAATAAACACACAGGAATTAATCAAGACTGTTTGTATTGTTGAATTCATCAATTACAATCACCTCTAATCTGTTTGATTAGACGAAGAACACAGACTGTTCTTAGGGTTTTACAACCTTAGAGGCTTAAGAAAACTTAATCAACAAAGCAATTACAGACTCAAAATATGCAGAAACTCCTATACAATAGAACGACCTATTCTCTGTATTTATATTGCTTCTTGATATGTTTCCTTGACGAACTATGACTTCTCTGATAGTAGATATGCTGGAATCTTCATGTAGATATCGTTTCCTGAAAATCAGCACTTTCTGTTTCTGAAACTGTTGAGCAGCTTGAATCTCTTGACAGCATGAACTGAGCAGCTTGAGTTGTTTTGCTCTGGCAGCTTGAACTTTTACACTGGCAGCTCGAGTTTCTTCAACTAGCAGCATGAACTTTGTATTTACATGTAAAATCTACTAACAGTCTGAGAAGTCTAAACTAACAGCTTGAATGTACTTAAACTATTTCCCAACATATCTTCCTCCCGAACCTTAACTTGATGGTATCCAGACCGTAGATCAATCTTTGAACCACCGGGATTTCTTTGAGTCGCTTCTCCTCCGACTCCTTTTCCACTAGTTGAACTAATATTGTTTGACAACCTCTTCGAAGGCACTTCGATCAGCGTTCTCTAACTAGAGATGTCATAAGCATTGTCTAATGGGGAAAGAGTGACATTTAGTTGTTCACTAAACTTAGCAGATATAAAGCTTCTATCAGCCAAATTATCAAACAGCACATAAGCATACATATCACTAAGAAGGAATGTACCCGTTACTATGTTGGGGTCTTGACGAGTGTTGCCTGCTCCCAACACAAAAGCTTTCCCTTAAGCTCCACCAATGTTGTTTAACTTTGGGCAGTTGTTCTTGAAATGTCTGGTGTTTCCACATTCAAAACAGCTCCTTTGCGCACCACTGTTGTTTCCGTTGGCGTTATACTTACAATCCTGGGTCAAATGATCAAGTTTCTTACATTTCCTGCAATGGGTTGGACAGGAACCTACGTGCTGGTAGGTGCATCCATTACACAACGGTTTGTTGCCGGTATAGCCTTTCCTTGGCTCAACCCCGGCAACAAATGCGTTGATGGTTTCAGGCTTTTTGGATTGTGAGCCTGAACTTTTCCCTGATTTGTCTTCCCATTTTCTTTGGTTTCCCCCTACCTTGGCCTCCATTCTCCTTGACTCTTGATCCATTAAATTATTTTCCATCCGAATGGTCTGAATTGTTGCCGGATTGGAGGTGGTGACATTTCCTTGAATATGGGGAGCGAGTCCCCAAATGTAGTGCTCAATACGCTTGTACTCTGGAGTGACCATTTGTGGCACAGTAGGCTTAACTCGTGGAAACGGTTAGTGTATCTGGCAACATCCGTACCCGTCATCTTGAGATTCCAAAACTCAGATTCCATTTTCTATTGTTTGTTTCTGGGGCAATACTCATCCGTCATCATTTGCTTCAACTCAGTCTAGGCGAGTTTGTAAGCCATGTCGATTCCAACTGATTGGACATACGAGTTCCACCAAGTCAATGTGCTATCCTGTAGAGTGTGAGTAGCAAACTTGACATTTTCGTCCTTGTTACAGTCGCTAACATGGAACATAGACTCAAGTTTCTCAAACCAGTGAACTAGTCTGATAGCGCCTTGCATCCCGTTAAAGTATTGAGGCTTACAGCTTAATAATCCCTTAATACCACACCCCTTCGGGCTGGTGTTGGTACCTCTAATAGTGTGGCTTGCTCCTCCGTCACCGTTTGCAGTGTTGTTTCGGTTGGTCTCATAGGTGGCTATAGCAGCTGCCACTCGTTGAGCAATGAGTTGCTCGATCTCAGCTGTGCTAATGGCTTTCTTTGGCGGTGTTATCTTAATGTTTAAAGAAAGAACATAGTGTAAGAAGTTGAGTCTTAAAGGTTCGAATCTTCTTGAGAAAAATAGTTCTACAACATCAAACATAAATTGATAATAAAACTATAACTTTTTCATTAGCACTTGATATAATTTGTTACATGGGGGTCGGGTTTTACCTGAAATATTGAAAGTCCTATCATAACTAGAAATACATTAACTGCATTTTTAAATAATACAACAATAAAAGGGCACTATGTGTGGGAGTGATCAGGGGTCTCTCCCTGCTCCAGGGCATTGATGCGTTGTGTCAGCACCTCGTTGTGTGCCTCGCTGTCGGCCAGTCTCTAACGGAGTTACTACAGTTCGTCTACTTGGATAGTTAAAGCGTGCTGGTTGGTCCAGTAGATATTTGTATTCTGCATTTCTTCACGCTCGATCCTCGAAAATATCTCCCCGATGTCCTGGTTGAGTAGCCAGATCTGGAGATCGTGCCGGGTGGCTCTTGCCACCAGCAGAGGCACTGTCTGGTCTGCGAGATCCTGTGTAAGTGGTGGGGTCGGTGGGGAGGATGGTCCTCCGACATAGAACTGGGAGGGGATTCCCTCCTCTTGCCTCCATTCTTGGAGGGTCTCGGGTATCCAGCCCCATCTACGGGCGTCTGCCCGTCGCTGCTGTGGTGGGCTTGGCTTAGGAGCCGGGATTGGGATAGACTCCCGTCTCGGCATCATCACCCTCTTTCGGGGTGTGAACAGCATACGCGGGCCGTTGGGCTGGGGACGGTATGGTTTATACGATGGAACCTCGGGGTGGTATGGGGTGTAGGATGGGGCCTGTGGGGATGGTGGGTCCTCTCTGTATGGTTCTCCCCATCTGCTGGAGGTTTCGTCTTCCTCCATGGGTTCTTCCTCGTACTCCTACATCGGGTCTTCTTCTTCGTAGGGGTCTTCCTCCTCTGATGGGTCCTCTTCCTTGGATGGGTCCTCTTCTATGAATACCTCTGTGACCTCCGGGCTCAAAGGGGTGTACTCATCTTCGGAGTCAGATAGGATGATGATTGTGTTGTTCGACATGTTTCTGTCATCAAGGACCATTTATCGTCTTTAATTATTTACAAAATATTTTCTAAAATTTGTAAGACTTAAGTGTAGTTATAGTCTAGGGTACTTATGCAACCTAGTTCACTATAACTATGGTCTGATACCAATCTGTCACACACCGTTACCCCGGTTGGCAACAAAGCGTGACATCGCGAAAGCATAGTCATAATCAGTGACGACCACTATATGGACGTTTTCAAAAATAGATCGATTTAACTTCGAATATAAATATTCTTACAGTCAAAATAAAGGTGTAAAATAGTTCGCAAGATATAGAGATTTCAATACATAATTAAAGAAATATTAATAATGTCCAAAAATCTCTGAGGTTTTGAAAATATGCGACTTCAAAAGTACGGAAGTCTTGGAGTACTTCCGATGCAGTGCACGTGCCTTAATTACTTGAAAATGCACGCTAAAATACGTCAACAAAATTGAAATTGTTGGTGAGTTCATAGGTTTACACGAAAATATGACTTGTATGGACATCAATAGTTGAGTTTGAATATATAAAAGAATAAAATCCATGTTATGTATTATATAAAACAATCATGCAATCGAAACATAATTATGAGTTTGCCCTGTGCTGTATTCGTCGTTGTAATACCGTAATGTTAGATATATATGCACCCCTTAGCAGTTGGACCGACCAACCTAGGTGGGAGACATTAATCCCGATAGATCTATATATAATATATTCGTGTTTACATAAAAATGTAACTAACGACCCATGATCTGAGGGCATGATGATACCACATGTGTTATACATAAAAGAAATAAAGCGGTTTTTGTGTCTATATGAAAATGTAGCATGTATTTCTACCCCGAAACATAACAGCGTGAAAATAAGGGTTATGAAGACTCACCGTAAATTGATTGCAAAACGAGCGTAAAAACGTAGATTTTGTGGATGACTTGAGATGACACTTGAGGTGTTTAACCGAGTCCTACATGATATGAGGGACTTAATAACTACCATAAATATAATAATATGTATGCATCAGGGCTTTTATGTTATAAATCACCCAACTTAACAAGTTTATAAATAAAACCCACTTCAAGTTTATATATATATATATATATATATATATATATATATATATATATATATATATATATATATATATATATATATATATATATATATATATATATATATATATGTATATAATTTTCCAGCTTTTTAAAGGGTTTTCGGCCTACTTTGAGGCAGTTTTTTACCAAGCTCCAAAACGATTTGGGCTTTGCTTTGGTTTTCAAGGTCATAAAACTAATATATACAAAAAAATTTTCAAGTTAAGAACGGCCATTTTTCGAGGTGTTTATGTTAGGAAAAAGACTTATTGAATACCCTATGTTAGCCATTTTTTAGCGGTTAAACTTCCGGGTTCCCAAATAATATTTAGGGTTTCAGAACTCAATATTAACTTATGAAAACCTCCAGATATTTAGTTAAGATATAGATCTAACTGTTGAAATAAGAATCAACTCATTTTGTTAAGTTTTGAATTAGTTATGATTTTTCGAAGTCGGTGTAACATTTCTGCCGAAAATCCGGATTTCATAACCTTGAAACAACTTGTGATCTTTGTTGTTTATTCAAGGGCAAATTACCAAAAAAATTACCAATAAAGGTAATGTAAAATTTTTTAGGCCAAGAAAGATAACATAAAATTCAAATTTGACAAAAAAGGGTATTGATGACAAACTAAGACGGTAAATTTTTAATTCTATGCTCCCTTTTTTGGTGAGCGAATAATATTTTATTATCTTTCTTGGTTTAAAATTTGAATTTCATGTTCTTTCTCGGCCAAAAAACAATTTTATATTACCTTTATTGGCAAAAAAAATTTTATAATACCTTTATTGTCAAATTTTGAATTTTATATTACCTTTTAAGTAATTTCCCTTTATCCAAAAACCACATGTATAAAAGGCTATGAAACACATTTATATAACTTGTTTTCATATTATTTATACTTACATTATGTGTTTATATATTTATAAACACATTTGAAGAAAACAAACATAAACCAAAACTAGTGATTTATAAACTTGAGTTTTTATGAAATTTGTTGTTTTTGATGATTATATATAGGAAAAATTACCAAGAAAGGTAATATAAAATACAAAATTTGACAATAAAGGTATTGTAAAATTTTTTTTTTTTTGCCAATAAAGGTAATATAAAATTGTATTTTGATCGAGAAAGAACATGAAATTCAAATTTTAGACAAAGAAAGATAATCAAATACTATTCGCTCACCAATAAAGGGAGCATAGAATTAAAAATTTACTGTCTTAGTTTGTCATCAATACCCTTTTTTGTCAAATTTGAATTTTATGTTATCTTTCTTGGCCTAAAAATTTTTACATTACCTTTATTGGCAATATTTGAATTTTATATTACATTTCTTGGTAATTTGCCCTTATATATATTATGCAAGACTTATATAAACATAAATATAAGTAGTAATAAGTTAGTATTTACTTACATTGATGTGTTAGAAGAATAAAAATGAGTAGAAGTTGACTTCTTGAACTTTGTTGCACCAAAAACACTTGAAAAATTGAAGAACACTTTGAAAGAACGAAAGTTGAACAATATTTTGTTGTGTGAGGCCCTTGGCCGGTTTTTAGAGGGAGAAAAAAAGATGGTTTTTGCTTTGCAAGTGTGAAAGAATGACGGAAAAGAACACTCTATTTATAGAGAAAAGTGGATGAAATTATGGTAAAAGATGGAGGTTGAGTGCATATCTTGGTGAAGTTGGAAGAATAAGATGTGATTGTGATTATGTATGAAGTTTTGTATTATAATATTGAAGTCAAACTCTACTATGTACTAGCAATGGCTGGATTTTTGAAGATATTATCAAGAATTTTTATTTTTATTTTTGTATAAAAGTATTTCAAAATGTATTCTTGTATTTCTCTTTTTATGTAATTTCATAAATACTTATGAATGCATTAGTTTAATGAATTGTTTTAGTCTTGCATAATTAATATTAAGTAAGTTTGTTAATGCATGATTAGTGTCACTAATATTAATTTAATTATGTACTTAGTTAAATTAATCCACCATATCGTAAATCGATAAGATTAATTAATTTGCCGTTTCATCTCACCGATGAAATTGTTTCTAATTGAATTGAATTTCCTTATGAATTTTGTTAATCACCTTGATTAGTTGCTAGTGACCACTGATTAGGTTATAACTTGCTAATAACTATTGATTAAGTTATAGTTGCTAACCTGGTTTTGTGCCGGATGTTACTATATATATATATATATATACTACTACTACTACTACTACTAGTATTTAACCATTGGTCTTAAAAACAATTCCCATTGCATAATGTATAACTCACCAAAACACATTGGCTGAATTTGAAGAAGTACAACTATTTAAAGAATTATATACAAGTAAAAAAAAAAGCCTATCTTGGGAAGATAACAAGACTCTTCCTCTTCAAAGAAACGCCTCTGTCTTTCTACATCATAAAGCAAAATGTACAAACATGTTAAGCATGAAAACATTAAATTCAAAATCTGCCTTCGTAAATTGAGACGTGCATATTTTTACTGGAAGAGTTCTACTAGGAAGTGTGCTTTTTTCGGGATAAACAAAAATTTCATTTCGGCACCTCTTCCTCTCTTACTCCCACTACCGAATACCTTGTCATTCTCTCCAAATCAGTCTAGAGCGACGCTAAATCAAGACCTTCACCGTCTCCTCCTGTAGATCGAGACCAAATCCATCACAAATATGAGCTTCCCAACCAACTTCTGGACCACCATGTCCCTTTGTAGATCAAGACCACCACCGAATACCTTCTTCTCTATAAATAGAGAAGAAAAGTGGATGAAATTATGGTAAAAGATGGAGGTTGAGTGCATATCTTGGTGAAGTTGAAAGAAAGAGATGTGATTGTGATTATGTATTGAGTTTTGTATTATAAAATTGAAGTCAAACTCTACAATGTACTAGCTATGGCTGGATTTTGAAGATATTATCATGTATTTTTATTTGTTTTTTGTATAAAAGTATTTCAAAATGTATTCTTGTATTTCCCTTTTTATGTAAATTCATAAATACTTATGAAAGCATTTGTTTAATGAATTGTTTTAGTCTTGCAAAATTAATATTAAGTAAGTTTGTTAATGCAAGATTAGTGTCACTAGTCTTAATTTAATTATGTACTTAGTTGAATTAATCCATCATATCGTAAATCGATCGGAGTAATTAATTTTCCGTTTCATCTCCCCGATGAAATTGTTTCTAATTGAATTAAATTTCCTTATGAATTTTGTTAATCACCTTGATTAGTTGCTAATGACCACTGATTAGGATATAACTTGCTAATAAAAACTGATTAAGTTATAGTTGCAAACCTGTTTTGTGCCGGATGTTACTATTTATATATATATATATATATATATATATATATATATATATATATATATAGATACACACACACTACTCTATAATACATTTAACCGTTGGTCTTAAAAACAATTCCCATTGCATACTGTACAACTCACCAGAACACATTGGCTGAATTTTAAGGAGTACAACTATTTAAAGGATTATATTCAAGTAAAAAAAAGCCTATCTTGGGAAGATAACAACACTCTTCCTCTTCAAAGAAACGCCTCTGTCTCTCTACATCATAAAGCAAAATGTACAAACATGTTAAGCATGAAAACATTAAATTCAAAATCTGCCTTCGTAAATTGAGACGTGCATATTTTTACTAGAAGAGTTCTACTGGGAAGTGTGCTTTTATCGGGATAAATAAAAATTTCATTTCGGCACCTCTTCCTCTCTTACACCGAACACTACAGCACCACTACACTACCCCATTTCTTTCTCCCACTACCGAATACCTTCTCATTCTCTCCAAATCAATCAAGAGCGATGATAAATGAAGACCACCACCGTCTCCTCTAGTAGATCGAGACCAAATCTATCACAAATATGAGCTTCCCAACCAACATCTGGACCACCATCTCCCTTTGTAGGTAACGCCTGTTTGTATTTCTGGTCGGATGACGTTACCTGCTTCAATGGCGTTATGTGCTTCGATTGCGGTTACCTGCAAATGGGTCTCTACAACATTTTCATTCATTTGATTTTTGGTTTTGATTGGCGTTACCTACGAACTCAGCAGCTTCAATTTGATTTTAGGTTTACATTGGCGTGACCTGCGAACTCAACAGCAGTGGTGGCGTATGAGGATAATAAGCCCTTAATGATTGAAGATGTGGAGGTTGCACATCCTCAAGCTGGGGAAGTTCGAGTTCGAATACTATTCAACGCCTCCGCTTTTCATAGTCATTCCCTATGTCTTATTTCTGGAATTGGACTTCTCACCCTATACATGTAAGCATAGTAATAATGTGAGTTCCATTCTTTGATTTTTTTTTTTATTTCATAAGGTTTTTAGCAAGATGACTTGAATACATTATCTCTGTAAGGTACAAGTAGACTCAACACTTATGTTGTAATTTTACAATATTCATTTTATAAAAGTAACCACTGAACTGATCTTACATTTTACAGTATTCCTTGTCTCACAGCGAGGGTCGTCCATGTGGAACTATAATTATATAAGAGTAAAGAAACCCTCAAAAAATCATGTTTGAGATGGCAAATAAATTTTGCTTACTAATGGAAAACATAGTAAATGAAAGGGAAGATTGCATAGAAAGGTATTTACTTGGAGGCAATCCCATTAACATTTATACCTAAATTGGTTATGAAGTTCTGATGTGCCAAAATTAATAGCTTGTAGTATGAGCTTTCATGTTGCAAAATAGAGGGGTGGACCTTTAAATGTTTATTTTGAAAGTAGGACTCATAAACTAGAAATTGGCTTAAAGTATATGCCCTTTATCTGTAATTTTCCCCTAGATGAATTTCAAATGCAATGATTAAGAAGTAGCTTTTTTAGAAACTAGAAATTGGCCAAAACTAGAAATTGATTTTCTCACACTTTTTTCCTTGTCTACAGGTTCTTGCCTCCAAGTCACCAGCCTTTTTAGATTTCTATAAGGATCTTGTTAGCCTAGAAGCTGGAACAAAGATCTGTGCTTAAGCTGTTTTCTTGAGAATGATCACTGAATATCGTAAGTAGATGACTGATGAAAACCTAAACTTGCAGATACAATTGAAACTTTTAGCGGAAGAAATGGAAGCCATTATAAAGGGACTCGATAAGGTTTAGCAGATATAATCGATAATATTAGTTGCTAACAAAGAGCAGTAGTGGGATTGCTTAAGTAGCCCTATCCGGGGATTTTTTAGAACACTGATTCCAAGTATCTAATCAAGATTTTCTTGCATTGTACACATTGAAGGAGTTCGTTGGTTCTTCTGAGGCCAAAGTTGTGAATGTGACAAATATATATTCTTTTGTGGTAAGTCCATGTAAGTTTTGCTGTATATATATATATATATATAGGGAGGTTCCATTGAGAACTTTTGTGCATCGAGGCACAAAAGAACCTCCACTATCCCTTGGATGAAAAGAATGTGTGGGTTAGATCAAAAGGCAAAAGAGTAATTAAATAAAAGTTTTATGCATCAAGTGCACATAATGAAATTCGCGGAGGGGTAAAACAGGAATTATGCAATCCTTATTTAATTATTACACTTCCAGAATTAACAAAATTAATACAAATTCAAAATACATGCATATCGTTCATGTGTTCATGCATATCGTTAATCTCTTCCAAAAGAAATCATGCATATCGTTCATCTCTTCCAAAATCAAAATACATCAAAATACAAACATGAATTGTTCATCTCTTCGTGCATTTCGTTCATTGTTCATCATCAAAATACATACATATCGTTCATCTCTTCATGCATATCGTTCATCTCATCCAAAATCAAATACATGCATATCGTTCATCTCTTCCAAAATCATCAAAATACATCCTTTTATCTTTGAAGGTGTTCATCATTCAAAAATGCATCATTTTATCGCGTTTTTCGTTGAAGGTGTTCATCATTCAAAAATTTATCACGCATTCAAAAAATACGGTGATTATTGGCCGTAGAGAGAGAAAGAGATGGTTGATGTAGCAGTGGTGTGATGGTGATGCAGCGGCCGAGAGAGCAGTGGTGCAGCGGCCGAGAGAGCAAGACGGTGGCCGGATTTTGAGAATGAGAAGGGGGTGGGGCGGTCACATGGGGAAGGAGAGGGAGAAAGGTTGATCAAGATGAGAGAGAAAGAGAGAGAGGTAAGGAGAGAAAGAGGGAGAAATTTTTGGTAAGGAGTTTAGTGTATTGATTTGTTTCCTAATCTAATTAAACCTAATTTTCTATAATTAATTAGTTTTCTTATCAATTTATTCCATAAATACCATTAATGCACCCTTAGTAGAAAGTCCAATGCACAAAAGTTCTCAATGGTGCCTTGATGCACAAAAGTTCTCAATCGAACCCCAATCTATACATATATAGTACTATTATTGCAGCCTCTTTTTCTTTCATGCAACGAAGTTAACTTTTCGACTATTCCATTAAACTGTTTATCTTACAGGATAGAAATGCTGATGCACTTGCCCCATATTTTGGTGAAGACCCTACTCGTTGTTCTCTTGAACAAGGTAACTTTCGTACAAGTATTTCAAGTACATCAAAATAAGTGTGCATTCATTGCATCCATTTCTTGGTTGTGCAGCTACTCAAATCCTTTTGAACTTTGTGAGACTGTTCCAAACCATTGAGGAGAACCGTAAAGAGGCTGAACTTGAAAAAAAGAAATTTGAGAAGGAGGCCGTAATGGAGAAAGCAAAAGCTTGTTCGACAAAGAAGGGTCGTGACAAGTAGGTAGTAGCATTCATATTTTACTAATAATCTTTGAATGGATTTTACGCGTTCTTCATGAACTTACTAAAGCTTAATGTACAATTTCTTAATGCATAGAATTTTAACCTTCAAACTCAACCCTTCAACAGGTTCATTGAAACGTGCACCTGCACTTTATTGGGAAGATAAGATGGAAGTATCAAACATATTCTTGATCCTCTCCTTTTCATTTCTCAAACAGACTCTTCATCTCTATAACCTGTTCCGTCTCATCGTTTCGTCTCCCCCCACCCAATAACCCTGATGGAGAAATTGTTCTTTAAGGTGTGTGAGAGATCCATTTCTGGTTCTGGTGCTGAGAGATCCCCTTTTCTCTATTTCTTTGTGTACCGTGGGCTGTGCAAATAGAAACATATAAACAGCCCTTAATTATTGAAATGTAAATCAAGTCTTTGATGTGTGTCTGTGTTATAAAGAAAATTCAGCAGCCCTTTTCAACCTTTTTAATCCTCATGTATAAGGTGGCGTTTGGTTCGCAGAATGTTTTAAAAGGAATTGAAATTTATTAAGAAATTGGAATCTGCAAGGAGTTGGAATTGGAATCCAAATCATGTTTAGTTGACTAAAAATGAAATTGGAATTCAAATTCATAATTCGTTGGTAGGGTAGGATGGGATGGGTGGGTAGAGGTGGATAAAGGTAGGAATAGGATGAGATGGATTGAGTAGGGTAGGGTGGGTGGGTAGGGTGGATGAGGGTGGTGTGGGGTGGGTGGGTAACGTATGATGGATGAGGGATTGGTAGGTGGGTAGTAGGTAAGAGTAGGTTGGACAACGTATATAAGGTAGAGGTAGGTGGGTAGAGGTGGATGGGATGGGTACGGGTAGGTATGGTGGATAGTAGGTTGGATAGCGTAGGTATGGTGGGTCGGGTGTGGTGGGGTGGGTAATGTATGATGGATGAGGGATGAGTAGGTGGGTAGGGGTAGGTATGGTGAGTAGTAGGTAAGAGTATGTTGGATAACATAGGTAGGGTTGTGGTAGGTGGGTTAGAGGTGGGTGGGATGGGATAGGGTAGGATGGGGTAGGGTGGCTGGGCTGGGTATAGGTGGGGTGGGATGGGTAGGTAGGGGTAAGTATGATGGGTAGTAGGTAAGAGTAGATTGGATGGCATAAGTAGGGTTAGGGTAGGTGTGATGGGGTACGGTAGGGTGGGGTGTGTATGGGTGGGTGGGTTAAGACGAAACATGGTGTAGTGTAGTGTGTTAAACATAAGTGGTATTTTTGTAATCAACCACTTTCAGTTTTTAAAAGGAATTGAATTCCATCCATAGTGTGAAGGAATGTTATTTTCTTTCATTCATTGGAAAATTTCAATTTTGATGGAATCCAATTCCTTTTTATAGTTGAACCAAACACATGAATTAACTGGAATTGGATTCATTTTCCCTCCAATTCCGCCGGATTCTAGTGAACCAAGCGGCACCTAAGTGTTTGTTGTTCATATTAGATGCATAAATTGTCCTTAAACTCTTCCCTTTTGCTGCTGTGAAAAACTCAAATAAACAGTAGCCTTTTTGACATTTGATTCAATATGTGTGTTGTGTGTGAATAGTGACTTGTGGGCAGCAACAACAATCAGTCATTTGTGCTTGTGTGCAACAGAAACAACAGTGACAGCACTATAATCATATATATATATATATATATATATATATATATATATATATATATATATATATATATATATATATATATATATATATATATATATATATATATATGTATGTATATGTATATATCTATATGTGTATGTATGTATGTATATATTTATATACACACTCTAATATATACTTTAATTGTTAAAATACATAAATAAAGTCGGCATTTTTAATGAAGTTAACAAAAGTCTTATATTTTACTTTGGGTTAATATTGAAAAAACCCTATAAACTTGTAAGGTCTTGACTCTACGGATCAATCTCGACGCGACACCGTCCAACGAGTGCGGAATCCTCGTTAGCGGCTTGACGGTAAGATCAAACACACGGAAACACGGAGAGTACCACGGTGTTAGACGAACGACTACGAACGCCTCTACACAATGATTCTCTCCGAAACAACTCTCTGGAAACTTACAAGTTTGAGATCGCCTTTGCTAATCGCTCTACTAAACGTCTGCAAAAGTCTGATGATTGATCGAATTAACCCTTAATTATACTGACAGATTCAAGTTTTTCTAGGACAAATTCAAATCAGGCCCAAGGCCCATTCGAATTTGTCCTCTTTGACAAATTCGAATTTACCTCAAATTCGAACCTCCCATATCAATTTTATATTTGAACTTATGTTTTAACTTATGTTTGAATTTATTGTAGGTCCCAAAAGGTTTCCCAAGTGTATAGTTCTAAGCTGTAGAGGGGGGGGGGTGAATACAGCTTTTTAAACTTAACAATCTTTTTCTCAATATTTGTGTATATTATTAACAAGTGTTAATTACAAACAAGCTTGAATGCGGAAAGGTCCAAGCTGAGATGACAGATACAACAGTTGGTTAACTAATCTAAGACTCACTCAGACTAGGTACAATGAATACACTCACTTAGAAGCACTCACTGTTTTTACAAGACTCAGAAGGACAGCTTATACAAGAACAACTTTGACACACTCGACTGTTTTATATAAGCAGACTTGCATGCATGGAATAACACACTTCAATGCACGTTCGGATTTCACACTCTTGATTTCTTTATCCTTAGAAGCTTCCTTTTATACTCAAAAAGGAGAATCTCAGTGAAGCTTCTTCATTGGACAGAAGAGATAGTGGAGAGTCTTTCCAAAAGGACAAAATACCTTTCTGCACGTTCTGATAAAGTACCTTTGTCTTCACATGGCAGAATCTTTGTCTTTTCCTTTTTGTCACTGTTGCATAAGCCTTTAACCAAAAGAGGAATGTCAACTTTGCATCTTTCTTCTTTTGCTAATGCCATTTTGATATAAGAAAAGGTCTTTCACCCTTTTTCAAATATCTGTTTGTCTTCATGTAACAGAATAGCGTGGGCAGGCTGTGCAGTACTGTTTTCCACTTTGTCTTCGACTTGTAAACTGATCTTGTAGCAAAAAACAATACATGATGACTTGGAAACATATTCCATAAAGTGTTTAACCTGTTCACAAAGAACAGGTTCTGTTCATAAAGAACAGACCACTTAAAAAACTGCCCAAGCTGCTCAAAGGAGTAGAGCAGCGTAGACAGTTTATGCCCAGCCTGTTCAGCAGACAGAACAGCTTGGACAAATTGTCTTTGTTGCAACGAATGCAACATGGTAAACAGCTTTGGGCTGATATTGCAAATCATTTTCAGGTTTCAATAAGGCATATAACAGGCCTTAAATTCAACCTTCAAATGCATCAACAGGTTTGATTAAAAATCTCCCCCTCAGATGTACAGCAGGTTTGACTGAGGCCTTTTTGTGCCTAACAATCTCCCTCTGTTTGCAATAATCAGTCTAAGCTGATTTAATCTATAATCACTATATATTTTTACAATACATCTTGCGTACAAGAAATTACAAAATTCAAGTAAAGTAAAAGATCAGTTTATATATACTGATTTTGATTACATAACAACACTTGTTTTTACAAGAGTACAACTAATGTATTAATGTATATTACAACTGATGTAAATAAGTAAAGTTACAACATATGTAACAAAGTACAACTAATGTACAAACAAAATTCAACAACTTGGACTGTTGATTTTGGGAGTAGATAATGGCAAGCCTTTCCAACAGATGGACAGCTTCCATTCTTCACCTACCCTGATGGTAGATGGCCTTCACTCCAGTGGAGGTGGTCCTTCAAACATCTTTTCTAGCTCATCCCTTGTTTCCTCTAGATCTTGAATTTCAATTCTGAGGATCATAAACTTGGGATCTTGAAGTTCTCCTCTCTCATAGCAGCCTCTGAGCTGATCCCAGATGGTTGCTCTCCACTTGCTTGACTGCCTGAATGAAGCTGCAAGTCTGAAGGCTGCAAGCTGTCTCAGATCCACCTTGTATAGATCTGATGCTCTCTGAAAGCATTTCTTTTGTGTTAAGGGATCTACAAAAAATTCCCCCAACTCAGGTTCTTCAATTATCTTTCCTTCTTCAAACTCTACTCCACTAGGCAGGCTGTAGTCAATTCCTTTCATCTCAAGAGCATAATCACCCTGTTCAATTAAGGTAAGGAGTTGCTCCAGCTCAGAATCTTCCCTTATCCTCCTGGCCTTTATTTTTTGGTATGTCACAGAGACACCCTCACTTACTTCTTTTGAGATCAGGCCAAGATCCTGCACTCTCTCCATCAGCTTCTTAATATATGCCCTGATTGGCTTAGTCGTTTCTGACTTAGACTGGCTTAGGGCAACTGCCAGCTCAACCCATTCCCTATACCCCATCTGTGCAACATCAGTGTAGTCATAAGTTTCCAGTTCTGGGCCTGTTGCACCCATTTTGGTTATTTGCAATTTCCACTGGTTGCCTTTTCTTGATGTGGGAACAGCTTTGACAATTGCTTCCCTGGCAAGCCTTCTATCAGCAACATCCTGAAACTTTTTGCTTGCCAAGTTGTCAAAATGGAACTGGGCCCTTGTAGAGGATGCTTGTTTTGGTTTTGTCACAGAGACCAGAGCACCCTTAACTTGTTCACCTTCCTTTTCACCCGCTGATTCCTTAGCAGGTTCCATCAGTTTCTTCCGCACATCCAAAGAAGGCATTTTAATTTCGCTTGCTTCTTGGAGTGCAAAAGATTTGGCAGCTTTGGCAGAGGCTTCTTCTTTTCTTAGTGCTTCCAGGGCTTGAAGCTGTTCATTTCTGAACTCATAGTATTTATCCATGGGAAGACCCATTTCCTTTGCCCTGGCTTTGTGAAACTTTAACTCTGCTACTTTCAGCTGTTCAGGATCAGATGCTGCTTTTTCTTTTCCTTTAGCTGTTGTAGTGATAACAGCCTCAGGAGTATCTTCCTCTTCTTCTTCTTCCTCTAAAATGAGATGCCTCCTTCTGCTACTTGGCCTGGCCTCAGAAATGAATTCCTCCCCCTTAGACTGAGCAGGGTTTCGAGATTCAGCCTGAGTAGGCTGAGCAGCTTTAGAGGCACCTTCCATTGTACCTGTTGCAGATGCTCCTGCTGGTTGACCATTAGGTAATGATTTCTCCTTAGGAGAAGAAGTTTTCTCCCCCTTACACTTGGTCTTCGAGGCAGATGACTTCTCCTCCTTTGAAGGAGATGGACCAGCACCTTCAACACCAGGTCTGCCTGAAGACACGAAGTCAGTAGGCTTGCCAGCAGTTTTGGCAGCAGGCTTGGGACCAACCAGGCTATGCACTAAGAAAGCCAGGTTGTCCTTCACCGCTGCAAGTTGGGAAAGACAGTTTTGAAGAGAGGATGATTGGGTTTCAACAAGGGAGGTCAACTTAATAATGTTTTCCCTATCAGAGGCTGTGAACAGCAAAGTTTGGAGCTGTGCAAGATGTAACTCAAGAGAGTCCTGCACATCATCAAGGTTTGATGACACAGAATTTGATAGAGAGCCTATTAAGGTGTTTAAGCTAGCTAAAGTAGCAGGAAGTGTAGAATTGCAAGATGTAAGGAGAGATGACAGCTGTTGGGATATGACTGTCATAGAGGACACAGAGTCCTATTGGAGTGAAAGGATTGAGGAGAGGGATGTGGAGACATTTTGCAGCTGTGCAGTGAGTGCAAGCAGCTGTGAGGAGTTGTTAGTTTGTGGAGTGGCTGGGAAGGAATCCTTGAACAGATCAAAGAATCCCTTAAGCTGTTCAGACAGAGAGTCTGAAATGAGAGAGGGTAGAGAAGACATGGAGGTTTCTAAAGAACCAACTTTGTTGGTCAGCAAAGAGAGCTGATCCTTCAAAGGCAGGTCTTTAGGGGATGGATGTGTATGGGTGGATTGTTTTGAGTGGGTAGATGGAGATGAAGAGGATGAGGCTGGTGTATGGGGATGTGATGTAGAGGGAGAGGGTATTTTTGGAAAGAAGCTCCATAGCCTGGGCAAAAGTAATGTGGCCCATATTGGAGGGGTCGATGGGTCCTTCAGCAGTGGCTGTAACTGCATCACCAGTAGAGGGGGTACAGGATGGTATCCTTTCAGACACTGCTTGTTTTGCAGTACCTTCATTAAGACTAGTGGTGGTTCCCTCTGCAGTACCTTAGTTTAAAAGTACCTCATCATGGGGAGATGGAATATGCATTTCAACATCAGCAGTGGTGAAACCTGCTGATGGAGTTTGCATAAAGGGATTAGCCTCACCAAAGGGATATTCTGTTCCCTGAGGTTCATCAGCTAGAGTTGTGGGTCCTTCAGCAGCTGTTTGGTGTAGAACAGCTGCATCATGAGGAGCAGAAGTTTGAGGCTGATCTGCTGGGTGGTCTAAGCCAGCAGGGTGGACACCTCGTGCAGACTAAGGGTGTAGAGAAGTATGAGATGGGGACAGTGTGGACTCAGTATGAAGTGGAGAGAACTCCTGTCTTTCAATATTCTCAGCCTGTTGGGAGGCTGGAATAGTTTATGTGGCTATCTCCATTTGTACAACTGGCTCCTGTTGGGAGGAACCAGAGGACCTAGGCTGACTTGGGCTTGACAGAGGGTGGAGTGAAGCAGGCTTCAATTGTGCTGATCCTTCTCCCAAAATAGGAGAGGCAGCAGGGGTTGCTTCTTTTTCAACTGAACCCTGTTGAGAGGGAACAGAGGGGCTAGTTTGGGCTGTTGGTTTCTTTTTGCGTTGGTATAAAATGTGAGATGAGGTAGGGGATTTTGGAGAGGAGATGAGAGGTTCAGACTTGACAGGTTTGGAGACTGGGTCAGAAACAGGTGGGTTGGCCTGTTCCATAGTCTCATGTGACACAGAGGCACCAGCCACAAAGGCTTCAGGGTCAACAAATGTCCTAGGGTGAGGAGCCTGCTCCCCCTCAGCCATAGTGGCTAAGGGTGTAGACTCAGACTGAGCTGTTTTGGCCTTCTTGTGGACAGGCCCAGCATCAGTGATGTCTAGGGTCCTCTTAACAAGCTTGGCCCTGGCTTTGGATTTTCTTCTGGGAGCAGCTTCTGGATCCACCCTCACATCAGAGGGTCCTTCCACCAATCCTAGCAACCTCCTCATTGGTGTTGACAGAGGAGGCTCATTTGGGAGAACAGGAGTATAGAAAACTCTATTCACTATTACAGGGAATGCAGCAGTATGAAGTAGAGGCTGAGAGTTATACAAATGCTCACCACAAACATGCTTGAAGATGAGGCTCAGAAACCTGGGATATCGAACAGCAGCTGGTCGTGTCTCCTGCTGCACCAGGTTCCTCAAATTCATGAAAATCCACTTAGCCATGTCTATTGTAGTTCCATCCACAAGCTGCAGAACTACAGGAACTTCATCACGGCTCAGTTGGTCAAAGGAACCAACTTTGCTGCTGAAGCACATTACCGCAGAGGCAAACAAGAAGCTGTAAGTAGGATACAAATCCTTTCTGAACAGCGTTGCTCCAACTTTTGGTTCTGCTACACCACAAAAGTGCAGCAGATTCTTCATCTGTTCATCTTCAGGCTGTGGTTGATCATATTTTTCAACCATAGGGAGTCGAAGAACTTCCCTGAGCAGACGAGTGTTGATCTCAATGGTCTGAGTCCCATTGAGAATGGTGCCCTTGATGACTTTGGTATCTGGGTTGTAGGCACGAGTGTACCAGAACTCATATACCATCTCCTGGTACAGGACACCAGGAGTTGCAGTCATGGCGTAGTTCAACGGATGAACTTTCAAAAACTCCACCATTTGGTCATAGCCTTTCCCCACATAGTTTTTGGGGATTGTGAGCTTGGCAATGTAGTTAGTGGGTTTCAGTGTTAGCGTTGTGGTGACTGATGAGTGTTTCTGTACATCATCACCAACGAATACTGGTAGAAAGGGGTTGTTTCTGTGAGCCATTTGGGAAGTAGTGAGAGTGGCAGAAGCACAAGACACTTAGTCGATTTTTAGGGTTCTTAGGAGGTTTATGGAAGTAGTGAGGAAGACGAAGATGAAACAGTAGGGGGTATTTATAAGATTTGAATGTGAGTGGGTATGAGAGAGAAACATTTGGGCGGTTGATTTGAAAATGTCGTTAATGGAAAACGGAACGGTTGTCCATGTCAGACCGTTTGTCAGACTACTTGAGCCCTTTTTAATCACTAACACACGTAACCCACATTATCCGCAGTAATTAAGTTAAATAAACAAAAAATTAAGTAACTTAATTATGAAGAAAAGTAATTAAACTGATAGTCCAAGCTGATGGTCAAATCTGTGATGAGCAGGGTCATCACAAGTTGTTCACTCTTCAAGCTGCTCCTTCAACCTGTTCAACTATGCAAGAACAGGTTATGTTCAATAGCTGATCAGGTTACAAGACAATGCCTTGTATGACAAATTGAGAGAGTGTGCAGGGTGGAGGTTTGATCATCAGATCAGGCTTGACAGATAAGCTGTTATTTGTCAAACCTGTTATGTGCTCAAGTTGTTCAAGTTTTGCAGAAAACGGCTAAGTATAGAACATGCATAGCCTGTTCTGTCTAAGCTGTTCTGAAAGAACATAAGCAGTGTGAGACATATAAAGTCTTAGGCTTTAAGGACACTTAGTCACTTTTGTTTAACATGCCCAGCTTGCTGACAAGGTAACTAAACATGTTTTCATCAAGAGGTTTGGTGAAAATGTCTGCAAGCTGTTCATTAGTGGAAATAAAACTTACCTCCACATTACCTTTCTGAATGTGATCTCTGATAAAATGATGTCTGACTTCGATATGCTTTGTTCTGGAGTGAAACACTGGATTGTTGGAAATAGCTATGGCACTATTATTGTCACACAGAATAGGAGTTTTCCTAAGTACAAGTCCATAGTCTTCAAGCTGATGCTGCATCCACAGAATCTGCCCACAGCAGCTTCCAGCAACAATGTACTCAGCTTCAGCAGTAGAAGCAGAAACTGAGTTCTGCTTCTTGCAACACCAACTTATCAACTTACCACCAAGGAGTTGACATCCACCTGTTGTGCTTTTCCTGTCTAATCTGCAACCTGCAAAATCAGAATCTGAATAACCTGTTAGTTCAAGGCTTGAGCCTCTGTAAGCTGTTACTGAAACAGCTTTGCCACTGGCATCTGCATCCAATTTTACATTTGTTGCCATTGGGGTTTTAATAGGATAACTATGATCAAATTTAAAAATTTTCAATAGATCTAAAGTATACTTTCTTTGATTTATAAAAATTCCAGTTGAGGTTTGTTTAACCTGTAATCCTAAAAAGAAAGTTAGTCCTCCCATCATACTCATTTCATACTTGGATTTCATGAGTAATGAAAAATTCTTGCATAATTGTTCATTAGTAGAACCAAATATTATGTCATCCACATAGATTTGAACAAGCATAATATCAGACTTCACTTTCTTTATGAACAGTGTGGTATCCGCTTTACCTCTGTTATACCCATTGCTCAAAAGGAAATCAGTAAGAGTGTCATACCAGGCTCTAGGGGCTTGTTTTAGACATAGAGAGCTTGGTCCAACTTATAGACAAAACCTGGATGATGTTCATTTTATAAACCTGGAGGCTGCTTGACATAAACTTCCTCTTGCAGCTTTCCATTTAAAAATGCACTCTTCACATCCACTTGAAATACCTTCATGCTCTTATGAGCAGCGTAGGCTAGAAACAAACGAATTGCCTCTAGCCTGACCACAGGAGCAATTGTTTCATCGTAGTCAATGCCTTCCTCCTGTCTATAGCCCTAAGAAACAAGTCTTGCCTTATTTCTAATGACATGACCTTGCTCATCCATCTTGTTCCTGTAAACCCATTTGGTGCCAATTATAGTTTTACTTTTAGGAGCAGGAACCAGCTTCCATACCTTGTTTCTCTCAAACTGATTGAGTTCTTCTTGCATGGCAGTGATCCAATTGGCATCTTTAAGTGCTTCATCCACTTTCTTTGGCTCCATGAGATACACAAAACTAGAGAACATACAAAAGTTCCCTAAGCTGTCCCATCTCGTTTGTACCCGTTTGTTGATGTCACCAATTATTTGATCATTGAGGTGACATCTGATCCACTTAGGATCATTTTTCAATGAAGATTCTCCTGAGTTGTTAGCATCTTCAGCAGGTCCTGTTGAACAACTCTCAAGATTTTCAGACACACTGTTGTCTTGAGCCTGTTCACTTGTTGAACATGACTGACCACTGTTGAACATATCAGCAGAGGATCCAGGAAAATCAGCATTGATTGGTTCAGGACAAGTAGTTGTAATTAAGTCAGTACACTTATTCACACAGGGTGTATCAACATAATCATCATCATGTCCATCATGGTCAGGTTCCACTCTGGATGTAGTGGAAGCTTTTGAGTCCTCTTCATTGTTGGAATGCATGAGATCATCAAAGTTGAATTCTCCTGAAACTGATTCAGAAACAGCTTTGGTGGAGGCATTCCTGAACTCTTCAAAGGTGACATTGATAGATTCATCTATCACCTTTCTTTTGTTGTTGTATACTCTGTAGGCTTTGGAGATAACAGAGTATCCAACAAACACACCTTCATCAGCTTTTGGTTCAAACTTTTCCAGTTGGTCCCTTTGATTCAGAATGAAGCAGGGACATCCAAACACATGGAAGTAGCTAATATTTGGCCTCCTACCTTTGAGCAGCTCATAGGGAGTCTTGTTGAACCTTTTCACCACTAAGGATCTGTTTTGGATGAAGCAAGCAGTGTTGACAGCTTCAGCCCAGAATGATGAAGGTAAACCATATGCACACAACATGGTTCTAACAGCTTCAATAAGGGTTCTATTTGTTCTTTTAGCAACTCTATTTTGTTGTGGAGTTCTTACTGCTGAAAAGTTTTGAGAGATCCCTTCTTCTTCACAGAAGTCTTCAAGAGTACTGTTTTTGAATTCAGTACCATGATCACTTCTAAGATGCTTCACTTGAGCAGAGTTCAGCAATTCCATCTTTTTTACGAATCCAATGATCTCTCTAGCAGCCCCTCCTTTGCTCTTCAAGAATATTACCCATGTAAACCTGGAGAACTCATCAACCATTACTAGAGTGTATCTTCTTCCTCCAAGGCTTGGGACATTGACATGTCCAAACAAGTCCATGTGGATTAAGAAGAGAGGAGTATCAACAGAAAATTTATGCTTCGATTTAAAAGATGATTTCCTCTGCTTGCCTTTCTCACAAGCTGTGCAGAGTTTATCCTTAACAAAAGTCATGGAAGGAAAACCTGTTACTAACTCTTTCTTACTGAGTTTTTTGATGTTCTTTAAGTTCAGGTGTGATAGCCTTTTATGCCATAACCAGTTTAGGTCTGCATTTGTTCTTGTGAGAAAACAGGTTTCAGTTGTGGGATCAGCAGATTGCATATCGACAACATATACACCTTTCTTCCGTTGAGCACACAGCACAACTTTTCCTTGGGGATCTAATATGTAACCCAGGTGCTCATCAAAGTTAACCTTGTAGCCAGCATCACATAGTTGACTTATGCTAACAAGGTAATGTTTTAGCCTAACCACATAGGCTACTCTTTTGAACACTGCAGCACCAGCTTTAAGAGTTCCATATCCCTCAGTGGATCCATGTACATTGTCACCAAATGTGACTTTTGGCCCTTTTTCAGGCCTGAGATCATTCAGCAGGTCCTTGCAACCTGTCATGTGCCCTGAGCAGCCACTGTCCAAGTACCAAATCTGGGATGGTTGTTTGTCCTGCAGAATGTCATAAGAAAATATTAGTTACTTTTTGGGGAACTCATCACATAGATGAGTTCTCCAACTTCATCAACATATGTTGATGGGCTAGAGATTTCCACATTAATATTTTCTATTTGAATGGCATCAATTTGGATACCACTCTCATTGACTAAGTTACTTCCAACACTGCTTGCTTTAGCAATTATGGAACTAGCAGAGTCAACAGGCCTCATGTCCTTAGTTTCAGGACAGTCTTTGGCCATGTGTGTCTTCTTCCCACATTTATAGCATTTTCTCTTTTTGGCCTTTTTGGAAGAAGAGCTTTCAGAAACACATTCTGAATTATTTATGTTGATTTTATCAGCAGGTTTAGCAAACTTATTACTATTTTTCGATGAATCAACAGCTTGTGTGGATGGCACAATAGCAACAGCTTTGCCTGTTTCTTCTTTCTTCCTTTTGGGAGGACAGATGTCAAAAACAGGAAGCTTGATTGGCTTTTGTCCTTCCACATGTTTGGGAAACTTATTCCCAGATTTCTCAGGCAGAGCAATGGCTTCGCCTTTGCCCTTACTGAGATGTGATTGACGCTGCCTATCAGCATAATCACCGTCTCTGGTTTTGAAAGACTTATTTTCATTTATAACCAGTTTTCCACTATGATTTGAAAACTTATTTGAAATCACAACATATTTACTTTCAACATGAGACTTACCCTTGTTAAAAGCAGGCTGCTTACCTTTTGAAAACTTATTTTCAAAATGTTTAGCATCAAAACGGTTAAAATGTCTCTTGCCATCAGCTTTGGACCCAGAGCCTCTTTTGTCAACAGGTTTAGTGTCCACCGCTGCAGTTTGAGCATGTTTTCCTTTATTTTGCTTGTGTGAATCAGCATAACACATTCCATCATCAGCTTTAGGGCCTTTTTCACACAAGCTATCAGTGTTTTGAGGCCTGACAAACCTGTTTGTTGAAACCAGCTTTCCATTAACTTTCTGGATGAAAGTACTGGGAAGCTCACCAAGAGAGGATAAGTCATCTTTCAAATTATTGATTTCAATAATAGAAGCTGCTTTGTCAAGATCCCCTCCAAGATAGGCTTAGATTTGTGCAGGGATCTGCTGACTTATACAATGGCTGACTTTTTGTGTAGATTGGCATCAAGGGTGTTGGTACACCCTGTGTGACGATAGCAGTCTAAGTGATCCTGCATTGTGATTTTAGCAAGTGTTTGTTATATATGTTTATATATGGTTGATATTTATTATTGTTTGTATGTTTGAACTTGATGTAACGTATTACAAGAAGTTCAAACATAAAGTTCAAAGATAAAATCAATCATAAGGTAAAAACATAAGTTTCAATACTAAGTTGAGTATGTGAAATAGTAGATTCGAATTGTATAAGGTTTGACATTCGAATCTGTGATAGATTCGAATGTGATCCTAGATTCGAATGTAGGCAGATTCGAGAGTGTCAAGAGGACAAACTCGAATGGGCCTTGGGCCGGATTCGAGTTTGGCCCATAACAGACTCGAATCAGCCTCTATAATTAGGGATAGACTCGATTAATTATCAGACTTTTTGTAGAATTCGAGAGTGATTAGGCATTAAGCGATCTCGAGTTTATCATTAGCGTGAGTTGCGTTTCGGAGAGAATCAGTTCGTAGGATCGTTCGTGTGTCATTCGTTCAGCTTCTGATAGTCTTCATGTTTCTGGTGAGAGTTGTTACCGTCTACCCGTTAACGAGGATTCCGCACTCGTTGACGGTTCCGCGTCTAGATAGATCTGTGTTAGGTAGACCTTACAAGTGGTATCAGAGCCTACGGGGTGTTCTTAGTGTTCTTCGTGTTCATCTAGATATATTCTAGGTTTGTTGACGCTATTGGACGGTTTTTCTCTCAAAATCGTGTTTTTCGTGTTCGTCGAGCTTAGCAAATTGTTATTCGGGAAATACTTTGTGTTTTTCACGTTTTTGATCGAAATCAATGTTTTTCGTTGAAAAAATATTGATTTAATCTGCAAAACGTAAAGAAATCAAAGTATTAGCCGTTTTTCGAGTTTGCGGCGCTCGAATCTATTAGGGGTAATTAGGGTTACACTTAGTCTCGAGTCTAACCAAATCTGCTCCTTTCGAGTCTGATACAGAGTGTTTTCGAATCTAATTCGAGTTTGTACTACATTCGATAGAGTTCTCGAATCTACTTACATTCGAGTTTGCTTCGATCTAGTTTAGTTTCGAATAGGGTTTCGAATCTACTGTGTCTTCGAGTTTGTCTTGACCTTCGAATCTGAGGAATTTCGAATCTGTCATTAGTTTCAAATTTAATTGACTTACAACACTTAATCGAATTTAACCCCAAATAAATTGGAATCTAATTATATTCGAATCTATCTAGATTCGAACGAATTAATTCAAATTAGTTTCGAATTAAATTAATTAAGTTCAAATTCAATTACCTTCGAAAAGATGTCAAATCTTCAAAAATTCTTGGAAATGGACCACGAGGTCGGGAAGGCAAACACTCCGCCTAAGCTGATGAAACTCGAGGATTATTACTGGTGGAAAGATCGGTTTACCGATTTCGTGCGCTTCAATGACATGCGCATGTGGGTGTGTATTGACGAAGGATACATTCCACCAATTTCTGAAGTAGAAGGCCGTCAGAGAGTCTTGTCATACCAAATGATGAAGGAGGATGATAAGAAATTGTACGAAGCCGAGAACAAAGCTTTCTCGATAATCAGAATGGCGTTGCCTCAGGATATTCTACACACATTTAGGACTCAAAAGACATCTAAGGAACTTTGGGAGTCTCTAGAAAAGAGGTGTGAGGGAAATCCTAGGGTTCGTAGAAAGCGTACGAAGTTATTGAAACAACAGTTTGCAATTTTCAAGGCGTTAAAGGATGAACAACTGGATGATACCATCACTCGGTTCTATCATCTATTTACGGAGCTTGAAAGTCACGGGATTGAGTATTCTGACACTGACAAGAACAACAAGCTTCTTGATGCCTTACCAGCCAAATGGGCTATGTATGTGGCAATGATAAAGCTTAATGAGGATCAGTATTATACCCAATCTCTGGAGGATATCGTGGGAACGTTGCGGGCATATCATTTCGAGCTACTGAAGGCCGAAACTGATTACGAACAAGTCCAGAATCCAGCAATGTATTTTGGAAAATCAACAAAACCTTCAGCGACCGCCGATCTGAAGACTGCTACCGCGTTTTTCACTGGAGAAACGTCGTCACCAGCAGAGTCTGATGACACACTAAACAGAGCGTTCTTAGGGTTGGGAAGATCAGATGAACCGCAACCTCAAGCAGCACAGGCGACGACATCTCAGAGCTATTCTAAGATGCCCATGAACGCAAAATCAGCGGAAGAACATTTGAACCTGCTTGCTTCATTTGTGGCCGCTTACGGGAACTGCGTTCAGGGAAAGATAAACGATCCTGCTCTCTGGGATGAGTACTATGATCAGGTCGACCCTGATGATATTGAGGAAATGGATCTAAAATGGCAACTGGCCATGGTAACCCAACGGGTTAAGAGATTCATCAAAAGAACTGGGAGGAATCTGACAATGAACTACAAGGGGATTGGATTTGACAAGTCCAAAGTAAAGTGCTACAACTGTCAAGGACTGGGACACTTCGCCAGAGAGTGTCAGAGACCGAAGGTGGATACCTACCAAGGGCAGAGTCAGCATCAGGGACAGTTTCAGAATCAGTCTCAACAACGATACCTTCCGAGTTCATCTACTAGTCAAGCCAATCTAGCTGGTCTACTATCCAATGTCACTTCAGACAGACAGCTAGATGGTACTTACGACTAGAGCTCACATCCAGAATCAAATGCTCGGGCTTTTATGGCAGAAGTCACGTAAACTGGGTGTGAAGGAGAAGAGCAGACCACAAGGGACAGCAGTCCGATGTGGGTAGAAAAGACGAATGATCAGACAGTTCTGGAGTTTGCTGCTCAGATGGCCAACGTGGAATCTGATAACTCAAAGGTTAGTCTGACTTACTCACTTTTTCGCGAATTACGTGCGTTGTGTGTTAATTCTAATGATAGGTTAAATCTAGACTTAGAATCGCATAAATCCAAAACATCTCAAAATGAGAATTTAAAAGCTGATAATGCTAGCTTAAACGACATTAAGCAAGATCTTAAGGAAAAACTTAAGGCTGATGCTCAAGATGTAATAGTTCTGAAAGACAAACTGAGTGAGCAGTGTGTTAGGTTAGAGCTTATGTATGAGCATGTAGAGGCCTTGACCAAAAGTCTTAAGGACAAAGACATAGAGCTAGCTGAAACAAAAGTAAAGGTAGCTTAGGCGAATAGCAAGTTGGAAAAGTTTAGGAATTCAAGCCTAAACCTAGGGAAAGTTTTAGACGCTCAACGCCAGTCTAAAAAGCCTGTAGGTCTAGCATTTCATGAAATTCCTCCACCTTTTAATGCAAACTATGTGCCTCAACCTCAGGAGAAAACTGATAAATCAGTAGACTTAGAGGACCTACCTACAACGACACCAGAGACTGTAAAAGATAATGCACCTAAGGTGACTGACACAACCGTCAAGGTTAAGAAAGTCAAATTTGTGTCTTCCTCCAGTGAAACACCTGTAGGAAAACATAAAATTGATTTTAATGATCAAGACGATGACACAGTCGCGATAGATGTACAACAGGACCAAGACACTAGTGAGACACCTAAGTCTAGGGGAACACACAAAAAGTCAATAGATAAGATGTCTTGCTTCGGATGTCATGAAAAGGGGCATGTTGCTTCTCACTGTCCGCTTAGGAAAGCCGATGTTACACCTAAGACAGTGAACCCAACACCTGTTAAGCCCTCAACCAGTGTGGCGAGCACCAGTAATTCTCAAAGTACCGAGAAAACTGTGCAGGCCGCACCAAAACCAGTTGTGAAACAAACACCGGTAAAGGTTGGACCAAAGGAAGTGGTTAGGACAAATTCACCGAATCGTGTCATTAATCAACCTAGGTCAGCACCTCAACAAGTCTATAGGAGCACCACACCTAGCAGGGCACACACTCCAGTTAGGTCTCATACTCCTGTTAGACATTACGCACCGGTAAGAGCTCAGGGATCACAGTCTGAAATGCAATATAATAGGAATTATTCTAGAGCTCCTCAACAAATGCCTACTCAAAGGCAAAGAGTGAACTTAAATCACTCGGCACCACAACAAACTACAGTTCAACGACCCAAGTCACCTGAAAGGCGAGATGGGTATTTGAAAGAGTTTAAGTATGTGGACGAGAATGGTATAACCAAGTCAGTTATGGCTTGGGTTCCCCGTGATAACTAACCTATTTTCTTTCATGTGCCGGAGATTACCACAGGTCCAAACAACAAATGGTTCGTCGACAGTGGATGCTCCAAGCACATGACAGGGGAAAGAGGTCTACTTACAGACTTCAAGGGTGGGAATCGGGGATTCGTATCATTCGCGGGTAACAAGGGTGGAAATATCATGGGTACCGGAGTGGTCACTAATGGGACGATCAAGTTGGACCAAGTTTATCACGTTGATAAACTGGTTCACAATCTCATTAGTGTATCTCAAATCAGTAATAAGAAGAATTCAGTGTCATTTACTGACACTGAAGCGTTAGTGCTAAAGCCGGGATTCAAAATTCCTGAAGAATGGGTATTGATGCAGGCACCAAGGAAAAATGACTTGTACATGCTGGATATGAACAAGCCGGAGACTTCGATGGGGCGAATTTGTTTATTATCCAAAGCTTCGGAGACGGAATCGGTACTGTGGCACAGACGCATGGCTCACTTGCACCTAAGAAAGATGATTTACATAACGAAAAATGGACTGGTGCAAGGTGTGCCTATGAAGAGCTTTCAGTTCGAGGACAAGTGTCTACCTTGCAAGAAGGGCAAACAACATAAGAAGACACACAAGTCCAAGACGCAGAACTCCATCACCTCAACATTCGATTTGTTGCACATGGATCTTTTCGGACCAATCAACAAAAGGAGTATAGGAGGTAGTTGGTACTGTTTAGTTATCACTGACGATTACTCACGATTTTCTTGGGTTTTCTTTTTAGGTACAAAGGACGAGACGACTTCCAAGCTCATCGGGTTCTTAGACCAAGTGGAGAATTCCTACGGAACAAAGGTTAAACGGATACGAAGTGATAATGGAACTGAGTTCAAAAACACTGTAATTGGTGTATATTGCCTCTCAAAGGGCATAGTGCATCAATTCAGTGCACCATATGAGCCTCAACAAAATGGGGTGGCCGAACGTAAAAACAGGACACTAATTGAGGCAGCTAGGACTATGTTGTCGGATTCAGAGCTTCCTACCATGTTTTGGGGGGAGGCAGTGAATACCGCATGTCACATTTTAAACAGGGTCCTAACTGTCAAATCTTTAAACAAAACCTGTTATGAAATTTTGAATAAACGGCCACCTAATTTGACTGGTTTCGAACCGTTTGGGGTACCATGCACTTTATTGCGTAGAAAACATCAACCGAAGTTTGGTGAAAAGGCTGACGAAGGATACTTCCTAGGTTATGTGCCGAACTCACCAAACAAACGGGTTTTTAATAAGACAAATGGTACGGTAGAGATTGTGTATAACATTGAAGTCACTAGTTATACACATGAACCCCAAACTGGTCCGGAATGGATATTTGACTATGATAAATTATTTGAGTCATTTAACATTCCTCTGGATAAAAATGCAGGTACAATCGAAAAGGACATGGCGACGTTGCATCTGAATGACGATGGCCATATCTTTCCAAGAACTACGTTTGAATCCACATCCGAGCCTACTGCGACTTTAGATGGATCTCCAGAAGTTGCTGATCCAGAAGCACCTACCACTGAGAATCAGACTCAAGCAACAAGTTCCAACTCTGAGGAAAATGTCCACGAGGAGGAAAATGTAGAAACTGAGCCTGTTCCCTCATTAGGTGAAATAGGATCTAACTTAGGAGATAATCTATGGGTTGATGAGATAGAGACCTCTAGGATTAACAGGAACCATCCTATAGAAAGCATCATAGGAAATCCTAACGAGGGTGTGAGGACTAGGAGTAGTTTAAATAACAACACTGTGTTGTTGTCAATGATAAATGACTCCAAGGCATATCACACATGTCTCTATTCTTGTTTCATATCGCAAGTAGAGCCTAAGAATGTGCAAATGGCACTTAAGGATAACTCCTGGGTTGAAGCGATGCAGGAAGAACTCTCGCAATTTAGGAAACTAGAAGTGTGGGAGTTAGTTCCATTACCTAGAGGGGAAGTTGCCATAGGAACCAAATGGGTTTTTAAGTGCAAAAGAGACGATCGGGGCATAGTCACGCGCAACAAGGCTAGGCTAGTTGTAAAGGGTTTCAACCAAGAGGAGGGAATCGATTACAATGAGGTGTTTGCACCAGTAGCAAGGCTGGAAGCCATTAGGTTATTTCTAGCGTTTGCCTCCTTCAAGGGCTTTAAGGTATATCAATTAGATGTTAAGAGTGCTTTTCTATATGGGAAAGTGAAGGAGTTGGTGTATGTAGAACAACCGCCCGGATTTACAGATCCAAAATATCCTGATAGAGTATATCGCTTAGATAAGGCTCTATATGGATTGCATCAAGCACCAAGGGCGTGGTATGAGACTCTATCCAACCATTTATCAGAGAACGGGTTTGAAAGGGGTAGGATAGATAGTACTCTGTTTGTTAAGAGGAAGGGAAAACATTTTATCTTGGTACAAGTGTACGTCGATGATATCATTTTTGGATCATCAGACGAACAGATGTGCAAAGATTTTGAGAAGGTGATGAAGTCTAAGTTCGAGATGAGTGCTATGGGAGACTTAACTTTCTTTTTGTGGTTACAAGTTGACCAGAAGAAGGAAGGGATGTTTATCCATCAGACGAAGTATGTCTATGACATATTGGAACGTTTCGGGATGGAAGGAACAAAATTGACTGCCCATTTCAGCACGCCGATTCAAGTGAATCACAATCTCGGACCGGGTACTGAAAGTGATACCGATGTGGATCCGACATTATATCGAGCCATGATTGGATCACTTATGTATTTAACTGCTTCAAGACCTGACATCATGTTTGCTGTGTGTATTTGTGCTAGGTTTCAAGCTAATCCGAAGGAGATGCACATGAAAGCTGTGAAGCGGATTCTACGATACCTCAAGTCGAAACCGAAGCTGGGACTTTGGTATCACGCGGAGGGAGATCTAGAGTTGGAGGCATTCACGGATTCTGACTACGGAGGATGCAGCTTGACACGCAAATCAACAACTAGAGGTTATCAGTTCCTAGGAGGGAGATTGGTATCCTGGCAATGCAAGAAACAAACGTCGGTAGCCGTGTCAACGTGCGAGGCCGAGTATGTTGCTGCTGGTAGTTGCTGCTCACAGGTTCTTTGGATACAACAACAATTGCGGGATTACGGTTTGGCTTACACTCAAACTCCTATTAGGATAGATAATAAGTCTACTATCGCTATAACGAATAATCCAGTTAAACACAACAAAACAAAGCACATAGACATTAGGCATCATTTTATTCGTGATTGTGCTGAAAAGAACTTGATCAAATTGGTAAAAGTGGCAACAGAAGATAATAATGCAGATTTGTTTACCAAAGCATTTGATAAGTCACGGTTTGAGTATTTAATTCAACTGAATGGAATGCGCAACCCAGAGTAATTTGACCTTAGTAGTAGTAATTTATTTTCTTTTATAGTCGTAGTATTTTTTTTCTTTATAGTAGTCTCCTAATTTAGGAAAGTTTCTATTTTTAGTAAGTTAGTAGGTTATCTTATTTTATTGCTATTTCTTATGAAAAACAAAAGAAAAAAAAAGAGAAAATCATAAAAATACAAAAAAAGAGAATATCAGAAAAAAGAGTTAAGTCTTAGATGCATAGGTTCAAAGTGACGAAAATTAGCACAGTCGTTACAAACTCCAAGTGTTTAGACTTTCACACATAATGCAACTAAATTCTAAGTGTTATACTTTATTTTAGTTTGATGTGTTGGTAGGCATAGTACATATAGGGAATCTCAAGGCTAATAAAATATTCAAGAAAAAGTCAAACGTGTCACTAACTTAGATGTATGACCAATCGGTCTTAATTTTTATGTACAAGACATACAAACTTTGAGTCTAAATGAGGTATGCAAACTTTCTGGGGATGTATGGCAACATCAAATCATACTTTTCTGTCGATCTCGCGTGATCTTTAATCGGTTACGAATCTGGGCTATCTTCTCTGTAGTCTCCTGGATGATCTCAGGTCCAGTAATCTGACTATCTCCTACTTCAGCCCAACAAAGAGGTGATCGACACTTTCGCCCGTAGAGTGCCTCGAATGGGGCAGTCTTAATGCTCGAGTGATAGCTGTTGTTATAGGAAAACTCGACTAATGGCAGGTGCCTGTCCCAACTTTTGCCAAAATTGATGTCACATGCTCTCAACATGTCTTCCAAAGTCTGAATCGTCCTTTCACTCTGACCATCCGTTTGTGGGTGATAGGCTGTGCTCATATCTAAGCGTGTACCCAGTGCTTCTTGCAATGACTGCCAAAATCTTGATGTGAACCGGCTGTCCCTGTCTGATATAATTGATACAGGTACTCCATGTCTTGAGACGACTTCTTTAAGATAGATTCGTGTTAACTTATCCATCTTATCAGTCTCCTTGATTGGCAGGAAATGTGCGGTTTTGGTAAGTCGATCCATAATCACCCAAATAGTGTCATAACCTCCAGAAGTTTTTGGCAACTTGGTGATGAAATCCATGGTGATGTTTTCCCACTTCCACAGGGGTATTTCTGCTTGAACTAGCAATCCTTATGGTTTTTGGTGCTTAGCCTTAACCTTCAAACATGTTAAGCACTTGCTGACATAGGTAACAATGTCAGCCTTCATGTTTGGCCACCAGTACATCCCTTTCAAGTCGTGATACATTTTATCTGACCCTGGATGGATAGCATATCTTGTCTTATGCCCTTCATCCATGACCAGCTTCCTTACTCCTCCGAGTTTTGGTAGCCAAATTCTGCTCATGAAGTATCGACATCCATCTGGCTTAATTTCAAACTGCTTATCCATACCTCTCAAGGCTTCATCCAGTAGATTACCCTCCTTGACTGCTTCTTCTTGTGCCTTGCGGACTTGAGAGTTTAGGTTTGACTGTATAGTCATGACCAAAGCTCGGACTCTCAAGGGTTTAACCCGTTCCTTTCGGCTCAGGGCATCGGCTACGACGTTTGCCTTCCCCGGATGATAACGAATTTCGCAGTCATAGTCGCTAAGTAGTTCAACCCAACGACGTTGTCTCATATTTAGCTCTTTCTGATTCAAAATATGCTGAAGGCTTTTATGGTCTGTGAACACCGTGCACTTAGTTCCATACAGGTAGTGCCTCCATATTTTGAGAGCAAACACCACTGCTCCAAGCTCTAAGTCGTGAGTCGTATAATTCACCTCGTGAATTTTGAGCTGTCGTGATGCGTAGGCAATGACTTTATCCCTTTGCATGAGCACACAACCTAATCCATTGTGTGAAGCATCACAGTAGACCATAAAATTTTCAGTCCCTTCAGGTAAGGAAAGAATTGGTGCACTACACAATCTTTGCTTTAACTGCTGAAACGCCTTTTCTTGCTCTTCACCCCAGATATACTTCACATCCTTCCGAGTCAATTCTGTTAAGGAACCTGCTTTCTTTGAGAAGTTTTCGATAAATCGCCTATAATAACCGGCAAGTCCTAGAAATTGGCGGATTTCCGTGGGGGTTCTAGGAGTCGCCCAGTTCTTTATGGCCTCGATTTTTTATGGATCAACTTGGATTCCTTGGCTGTTGATCACATGTCCAAGGAATTTAACTTCTCGCAACCAAAATTCACATTTTGAAAATTTGGCGTATAACTGTTCCTTCTCTAACAACTCCAAGATCAGCTTGAGATGTTGTTCATGCTCCTCCTTATTTCTGGAATAGATGAGAATATCGTCTATGAACACTATTACAAATTTGTCCAGATACGGTTTACACACTCGATTCATGAGGTCCATGAATACGGCTGGTGCGTTAGTCAAACCGAATAGCATTACCTGGAATTCGTAATGTCCATAACGAGTTCTGAATGCTGTCTTGGGTATGTCTTCTTCCCGAACCTTTAATTGATGATAGCCGGATCACAGATCAATCTTATAGTAGAAGCTAGATCCCTGTAGTTGGTCAAACAGGTCATCAATTCTGGGGAGAGGGTAGCGGTTCTTTACCGTTAACTTGTTTAGCTCTCGGTAGTCTATGCACATTCTGAAGGATCCTTCTTTCTTTTTCACGAACAAGACCGGAGCTCCCCAAGGTGAGGAACTTGGTCGAATGAATCCTTTATCCATCAACTCTTGTAATTGATTGGATAGCTCTTGCATCTCAGAAGGGGCGAGTCTATATGGGGTCCTTGCGACCGGTGCAGCTCCCGGCACCAAATCGATTTGAAACTCTACTTGCCTAGATGGCGGAAGTCCAGGAAAATCTTCCGGGAAGACCTTCGGATAGTCACAAACCACGGGAATATCCTCGAGTCGCTTTTCCTCCGACTCTTTTCCTATAATTTGTACTAGTACTGCATGACAACCTTTCTTAAGGCACTTTAATGTTCTTAGGCCGGATATGACGTTCAACTGTCGGTTCTTTCTTTCTCCTAAGACTGTTAGGAACTTCTTCTTGTGGAGTGGTATCCGTACCACTTTCTTGCCACACAAAATCTCGGCATGATTGTGTGATAACCAATCCATACCAACTACTACATCAAAACTTCCGAGTTCTATAGGCATCAAGTCTATCTTAAAGGGATGATCTGGCAGCTTCAGTGTGCATTCCTTAATGATACTACTTGCCTCTATTATTTTACCGTCAGCCAGTTCTATAGAATAAGAGTTGTCTAAGGGAAAGGGAGTCGCATTCAATTGCTTACTAAACTTATCAGATATAAAGCTCCTATCAGCCCCAGTATCAAAGAGTACGTAAGCGTAAATGTCATTTAAAAGAAACGTACCTGATACTACGTGGGGGTCTTGACGAGCGTCACCTGCTCCTAAGACAAAAGATCTCCCCCGAGGTCATCCACCATTCCTCAACTTCGGGCACTCACTCTTGAAGTGCCCAGTAACTCCACAATCAAAGCAGCCTTTTTGATTTCAGCCATTGCCACCCGGGGTTCCAAACTTACAGTCTTTGGTCATATGGCCAACACGTTTGCATTTTCCACAAGTTGGGCAGGGACCCTTGTTGTGGTGAAAGGTGCATTGGGTGCAGTAAGGCTTGGTACCCGTGTAGCCTTTCCTTGACTCAGTTCCTGCTACATAAGCTTTGATAGTCTTGGGATTTTTGGATTGCGAACCTGTATTCTTTCCATACTTGTCTTCCCACTTTCTCTTGTTTTCCCCGGCTTTGGCTTCATTCCTCCGGGACACTTGATCCATCAGATTGTTGGCCATCCTGATGGCATCCTGTATGGTGGATGGGTTGGAGGCAGTGACATTACCTTGAATTTGAGGAGCGAGTCCCCAAATGTAACGTTCGATCTTTTTGTACTCCGGGGTCACCATTTGAGGGCACAGAATGCTCAGTTCATGAAATCGGTTGGTGTACCCCGCTACATCCGTTCCCTTCATCGACAGGTTCCAGAACTCCGATTCCATCTTCTAGAGTTCGTTCCTTGGACAGTACTCATCTGTCATCATTTGCTTCAACGCGGACCATGTGAGCTGGTAGGCTTCATCAATACTTACAGACTGGACATAGGAATTCCACCATGTGAGGGCGCTATCTTGTAGAGTGTGAGTAGCGAACTTCACCTTATCTCCTTCAGCACATCCTCTGACACGAAAAACAGATTCTAACTTCTCAAACCACCGTATCAAGCCAACGGCTCCATCGGTTCCGTTGAAGTACTGGGGTTTGCAACTTAAAAATCCTTTAATTCCACAACCTTTCGCGTGGATTTCAGTTCCTCCCGTGGTGCGGCTAGCACCACCATCTCCATTAGCTGAGCTATTCCTATTTGCTTCATATGTGGCTATAGCGGCAACCACTCTTTGTGCGACTAGCTCTTCAATGTCAGCAGCGTTCATTGCTCGCTTCAGCGGCATTATCTTAAAATTTTAAAGAAAAAGCATAGTGTAAGAAGTTGAATCTTAAAGTGGTAAATTTTTCCTTAAAGCACAATACTATAATCATCAAACACAATTTCATAAATAACTTGCAATTTTTCATTAACCATTCGAAATTTTCTTACATTAGGGGCGGGTTATTACCCGAAAATTTTTGTCCAATACTATTACATGATATTTTCCTACTATTACAAAGATAGATAGAAGTACACTAAGTGTGGGAGTGATCAGGGGTCTCTCCCTTTTCCATCGTGTTAAGGCGCTGAGTCAGCTCCTCGATCCGAGCTTGGCTTTCGGCTAGTTGCTGTCGAAGCTCATTCAGGCCATTCTGTTGAATAGCAAGGGCGTGCTGATTGGCCAAATATATGTTGGAGTTTTGTAACTCCTCCCGCTCTAAACGAGTGGTCATCTCTCCGATAGCTAGGATAAGGGACCGAATTTGGTGATCATGCCTGGCCGACCGTGCTATCAAGAGTGGTATGGTTTTGTTCGGTAGGCTCTTGGGTGAGTGACGGGACAGGTGCGGAGGATGGTCCTCCTATCTCAAAGTTGGGAGGAATTCTCTCCATCTGCCTCCATTCGCGGAGGGTCTCCGGTATCCAGCCCCATCGCCGGGCGTCTACCCGTCGGTGTGGTGGTAGGGGATTGGGCTGGGGAGTCGGGACAGGAATAGACTCCGTTCTTGGTGGGTTCACCCGCTTTCGGGGTGTGTACAACATTTTGGGGCCGTTAGGGTAAGGCCTATACGGCTTATATGACGGCTCGGCTGGATGGTATGGAACGCGAGCAGGGACCGTTGGGGGCAATGGATTTTCTTCCTCCATCGGCTCCTCTTCCGTCTCCTCCATTGGATCTTCCGAGGGGTCCTCTTCTTCCGATGTTTCTTCTTCGTGGAAAATCTCAGTGGCCGTGGGGCTCGCAGGAGTGTACTCCTCCTCAGAATCCGATAAGATGATGGTTTCCGGATGGGACATGATTTCTGCTATCAAGGTCCATTCATAGTCTCTTAGTTAGTTACAAAATATTTTTAAAATCAGTAAATTTTATGTGCAGTTATAGTCTAGGGTACTAATGCAACCTAGTTCACTATAACTATGGCTCTGATACCAATCTGTCACACCCTGCTACCCCGGTTGGTAGCGAGGCGTGACGAGTGCGGAAGCGTAACCATAATCATAATGAACGACCACTATATGGACGTTTTTTAAAATACATCGTTAAAAACTTTAAAGCATAGCAATGTTTTACATAGTCTGATACGAGAAATGAAGTTCGCACAAATACAGAGATTTAATTACATAATTAAAATATTCAAAATAATGCAGCTAAATCTCCGTTAAATTGAAAATGCATGCGACTCCATGGATGCGGAAGCTTGAAAGTAAAATACGCCCGAGGCATACTTGCCTTAATTTCCTGAAAATACACGCTAAAATACGTCAACAAAAATTATTGATGAGCTCATAGGTTTACACGTAAATCTGACTTGTATGGACAACAATAATAGAGGTTGAATTTATAAAATCATAAATTCCTTGTTATGTATTACATATAAACCATCATGCAACCGAAGCTTAATTTAAAATGAGTTTGCTCTGTGCAGTATTCCCATACGTAATACCGTTTGTTGAATATATATGCACCCACTGTTAGCCAATCCAACTAACCCGAGTGGGGGACATGACTCCCAATAGATCTATCCACAATATATTCGCGCTTACAAATAAATGCAATTAACGGTTCATGATATCAGAGCTAATGGAACCACATGTGTAATACATAATAGAAATGAAAATATTTCCGCGTCCATATAAAAACGAAGCATATATTTCATCCCCAAAACATAACAGTGTGAAAATAGGGGCTATGAGAACTCACCGAGATTGCGATGGCAAAACGAGCGTAAAAAGCTTTTTAGCGTAAATAGATGGATGATGCGTCGAGTGGGTTTAATCGAGTCCTAAATGATAATAAGGACTTAATATCTCTAATACATGATGATATATATTTTTATAGATTTTTATGTCTTAAATCACCAAACATTACAAGTTTATCAATAAAATTCGCTTAAAACGTCAAGTTTATATATATATATTTATATAATTTTCCAGCTTTTTCGGAGGTTTTTCGGCCTACTTTGAGGCTGTTTTTGACCAAGCTCCAAAATGTTTTAGACTTTGGTTTTCTAGGACATTAAACTACTATATACAAAGGATTTTTAGAATCAAGAACGGCCATTTTTCGAGATGTTTAGGTTGGTGAAAAAGCTCGTTAAAAACCCTATGTTGGCCATTTTTGAGCTGTCAAACTTTCGGTTTCCCAAATAATTTCTGGAGGTCTTAAACTCCAAAATAAATTATGAAAAATTCCAGATCTATAGTTAAGACATAGATCTAACTGTTGAGACAAGAATCAACTCCTTTCGTTGTGTTATGAATTAGTTATGATTTTTCAAAGTCGATATAAATTTTCTGCCGAAACTCCGCAGTTTATAAACTTGAAACAACTTACGATTCTTGTTGTTTATTCAAAGACTACATGTGTAAAAGTTATAAAAGTTATAAAACACAAATATATCACATGTTTTCATAATATTAACACTTTTATAATGTGTTAATATATTCATAAACACATTTAAAGAAACAATCTTAAAAATAAAACTAGAAACTTATAAACTTGAGTTTTTATGAAACTTGTTGTTGTTGGTGATTATATATATTATGCAAGACTTATGTAAACATAAATATAAGATGATATAAGTTAGTATTTACTTACTTTGATGTATTTGGAGTATGAAATTGAGAAGAAGTTGGAACTCTTGCAAGATTTGAACCAAGAACACTTGAAGTTCACCAAGAACACTTGAATTTCACCAAGAACACTTGAATGAAGATGTTTGTAGTGTGTGTGTGTGTGTGGGATCCGGTTTTGAGAGGAGAGAAAGAGATATTTTGGTGTGAAAATAATGAAAAGGAAGCCCTCTATTTATAGGCAAAGTCTTGGTCTTTCAAATGGAGGTGGAGTGTAAGATCATGTTGAAATGAAAGGAGAATGGGGTGTGAAAGATTTGATTATGAAAGGTTATGGAGTTGGGAAATAAAAAATTGAAATCAAATCTTGGGTAGTACAACCCTATGACCAGATTTTTATGGATTATTTTCATGTATTTATATATATATTTTTTTTGTATAAAAGTATTTAGAATGTATTCTTGTATTTCCCTTTTCTTGTAAATTCATAAATACTTTTGAATGCATTGTTTTAATGAATTGTTTTAGTCTTGCATAATTAATGTTAAGTAATTGTATTAGTGTATGATTAGTGTCACTAATCATAATTTAATTATGTACTTAGTTGAATTAATCCCTCATATCGTAAATTGATCGGATTAATTGATTTCCCGATTCATCGCACCGATGAATTTGATTCTAATTGAGTTGAATTTTCTAATAAACCTTGTTAATCACTTGATTAATTTCTAATGACCACTGATTAGGCTATAATTGACTATTAAATACATATTAGGTCATTGTTGCTAACCTGGTTTAGTGCCGGATGTTACAACCGGCGAATATGTTTCAAAGTAATCAACACCCTCCTTTTGTTTGTAACCTTTGATTACCAAACATGCTTTATATTAATCAATGGAACCATCAGGTTTCATTTTCCTCTTAAAAAGCTATCGGTAACCTACTAGTGGTTTACAACCTTCAGAAAGGTCCACTAGTTCCCAAGTATGATTTTGTATATGTAACTCAATTTCACTATTTATGGCTTCATTCCATTGAGGTCCTTCAGAAGAAGTTACCGCCTCTCGGTAAGTTTTGGGTTCACTTTCAACCATGTAAGTGACAGAATCATCTCCATATGATTTTTCAACCCTTTTCCTTTTACTTCTTCTAGGCTCAAGCTCTTCTCTTTCAGGTTGTCCTAATGTCTCATCTTGGACATTTTCGTCAACCGATTTAGATGAGCTAGCACAATCCTTTTGTAAACAAGGAAATATATTCTCAAAGAAGGATGCATTCCTTGATTCCATGATGGTATTCTTGTGAATTTCTGGATTTTTAGACTCATACACAAGAAACCGATAGGCACTACTATGATGGGCATAACCAATAAATATGCAATCAACTGTTTTAGCTCCTATCTTTTAAGCCTTAGGTGCCGGTATAACAACCTTTGCTAGGCACCCCCACGCTCGTAAGTACTTATAGGATGGCTTTCTTCCCATCCAAAGTTCATATGGTGTTTTGTCCATTTTCTTGTGGGGTATCTTATTCAAAAGATAAGTAGCCGAGAGGATAGCTTTCCCCCACATTTCTTGGCTCATTCTCGAGCTAACTAACATGGCATTCACCATTTCTTTCAAAGTTCGGTTCTTTCTTTCCGCAATTTCATTTTGTTGAGGTTAGTACGGAGCGGTGAATTCGTGTCAGATTCCATGTTGAGCACATAAATCCGCAAACGGTGACACATATTCACCACCTCGATTACGTCTTACAAACTTATCAATTGCTTCATCTTTACTTTTCATTAAGTAAACATAGCAATATGTAGTACAATCATCAATAAACGCGATGAAGTACTTATTACCACCGCTCGTAGGAATGGATTTTAAATCACACACATCCGTGTGAATCATATCAAGTGGTTCGGTTATTCTTTCAACCGATTGGAAAGACGATCTTGTAAGTTTGGCTTCAACACAAGTTTGGCATTTATAATTTGAATCAATATAAAAAGAGGGAATGCAATTTATCTTAATTAAACGACGTAAAGAATTCAAATTGACAAGTCCAAGACGACCATGCCACACGTTATAATACTTTGTCAAATAGACCGAATTTGTAGTCGTTTTATTAAAATTGCTTTTCAAAATCATCAAATTTATTTTGAACGTTCCATTCAAAGCAAAACCTTCTCCAACAAAATGACCATTCTTGGTCAAAACAAATTTATTAGATTCAAAAACCATTTTAAATTCAAACTTGTTTAACAGCCATCCGGAAACCACATTCTTTCGAATTTTCAGTACATACAAAACATTTGTGAACTTAAGATCTTTCCCAGATGTCATCTTCAAGATCACATCACCTTCACCTTTGACATCAACCGTATCAAAGTTTCTCATGAAGATCTTTTCTCCATTAACTACTTTCAAAGTAGTAAACAAACTTTTCTCCAAACACACATGTCAGGTAGAACTAGTGTCAATCCACCATTCATTTGGTTCAGATCTTACCAATTCTACATCAGAAACCATTACCGTGATATTCACATTCATCACACATGCAACTTTACCGTTGCCTTCAAGAACCGGGCATGGTTCAAGATCCAAATCAGAAAACAATTCTAATTTCTCAATATGATTGGTAAAATTAATCGCATTTTTGAACTCCAATCAAATCAACCATATCCTCCTTAACCAATGGTTTAGCAATAGATGTCATAGTTGAAGTCATCGCCGTGACACAGCTCCATCTAACATTTCCATTTTTTCTTTAACGCCAAATAAAATAATTATAACGGCACAAGTAGTTGTGAATCTTCTTTTCAACAAATACTTTATAAATTTTCAATAAAGAAAATTTTCCCACTTTATAATAAAATTACACTTTTATTATAAACAATGTCAAATTATTTAATTGATCAATCTTGAATCACCCGTTCCATTTAATCACTTTATAACAAAATTGAATCTTTTATTATATACAATGTCAATACTTCAATTGACAAAACTTGAATCAACCGTTCAATTTAATCACTTTATAACAAAATTAAATCCTTTTTGTTATAACCAATTTTATCACTAAAATTGAAAATTGAATCTATCGTTCAGTTTAACACCAAAGTGATAACACCAAAATGAAGAATGAATCAACCGTTCATTCAAACACTTATAACCCGAACGAGAATAATAACAAATTTTATGTTAAAAGTTAAAATTGAATCATCGTTCAATGCTTAAGAAACCAAAAGTGAATAATCAAATCTGCCTTTCAAATTAAACACTTAATCAAAGCTATTGCACAAATTAAATGTGTCTCGAAACCAAATCTCGTTTGTAACGAAACAGAAAAATTAAATGAAATGGACACACAATTGCTTCGAGACAAAACTCGTTTGAATTGAAACAATAAAATATAAGAAACACAAACGTGGTTGTAAAATCTGTTTTAAGTTTGTAGGAATAGTGTGCCCGATACCAGTTATAAAATATAAGAAATATATTACGAATTACAATTCAGAAATTAAATTACAATACACGAAAATAACTGGAAATTAAAATTACAAGTAAAGGAAATAACGGTACTGAAAAATAAATTACAATACGGAAAAGAAGGCTGAGTCTCGTGTTTGACACGATTCCCTTAAAAACAGATTAGATGTCTGTTTCCCAGGGTACAACAGCCAAAGCAGCATGTACTGCCGGAGGTAACCAACTTGCCTGAAAATTCACATGAATTCTACGTGTTCTTCGTTCTTGGAAGCAACAACATCTTGCTGTTAAAATGCAAAATATTTCGTAGAATGTCAAGTGTTTCAATTATTTCTCCAAGTGTTTCAAGTGTCAAAAATGATGTGTTGGATATCGTATTCTTTAATAGGAAAAAATGAATTGAAACACCTAATTAATCATATTTTAATTACAAAAACTATTTTTTAATACTCCATTATTACAAGGTTTATTATTGATTAATATGAATAATTATGTGTTGAAAACCAAATTGCAACAGCTTTTTTGAACTCGTAAGAGCTTTCAGCAACCCTCGGAGTAAAAAGTTGCCTCGTCTGAGCCCTGGTTTTCAGACCTGCATTCGTGTATGCAGTTGTACACAAGCTCATTGAGGGAAAGCCACAAACAATCTTGTCATGGCTTTGAACACTCGTCCTTATAAACCCACTTTGGTTTCCGTCTTCCTTCTTATGTGGGGCTCAATTCACCCACTTAGAAGGAGTTTCATTCGATACAAACACCAATCTTTGAACATCGATATCTCATTCATCTTAGCTCCATTTTGGACGTTCTTTATATCGTTGGAATTCTCTCTTCAAGGAGAATACAAAGCCACAAAATATTGATTATATATCTCACAATTATATATAATTATATTTGGTCCAAAAACATGGAAAATACACTTTTTCTTTTGAAAAATTTACACTTTTTTCCAACACATGTTGCTTTCTATTTGATCGGTCCATATACAGATGATTAGGCAATGTATTGCCTTATGCTGTGGAAGGTGTCGGGGTTCACGTAAATCCTCTTGCATTTGCAGAACTTCTAGGTGAGTCTCTCATTCCTATGTTGGAAGTTTTCAAGCATTTCATCTCAAAGAAAAGACAAGAAAGTATATGCATTACATCCTATGGTGCCGTTTGGTTTATGCTTTATTGGATTTTTAATGTATGTTGTACATGGATAGAGGAGTTGTATATTTTCATGAAAATGCTACAGAAAATCAAAAAAATCGAAACCAAAAATCAATATATATATATATACACACACACACACATATATATATATATATATATATATATATATATATATATATATATATATATATATATTCATTTTCTTATTGATTTGTGTGATTTCATTGTTTGGAGTTACTACTAAGAGACTCAAAGTGTAATAGTCTCTGTTTTCAAGTAATTCTTAACTTTAAAAATTGTTAAAATACGTAAATAAAGTCGTCAAATTTAATAAAGTTAACAAAAGTCTTATATTTTACTTTTAAAAGTCAAATAATGAATAAATGAGACATTAATGCATCAATTCAAGAAATATCAATAAATGATAAAATATTTATATAAGTTTGATGTTTTTAAAGGATTTAGGATGTGTTGCAAAAAGAATCATCGAAATCCGACATCAAACGAAAGTTCATTGCTATTTTATACAAACTTTCGCTACTTCAATGCCCAATGGTATAAAATATCAAAGAATGATGAAATGCTTTTATATATTTGGTCATTTCTAAGGATTTTAGACTTGCTACAAAAAGTCTCGATGTAATCTGACATTAAATGGAAGTTTGTTGATATTTTATGCAAAGAATGACACTTTATTTAGTGAAAATACAAATTAGAAGTGGGAAATGTAATATTTTATAGAAATGATGTTTTTAGAATGTTTTTTATGTTTTGTGTAAGTTTCATAAAAAACTGACTCCATTTTAAACTTCATTGTCATAATATGCAACATATATATAAGTAGTTGCTTAGAACTGCTGAAATTGTTAATTATAGAAAGCTAATCATTCTTTTTCAAGTCTAAGGGTTATTTATGATATTTTTGAAAGGTATGGATGTTAAGTTGTCAAATTGTTATATCAGTAGCAATTGTAAATCAAGGGATAAGTATGTTTTTAATGATATTAATCGTCATTTTCAGCAACTTACGGTTTATTCTTGTCATCTCAAACTTTCAATTTAAGAAAAATAAGGAAAATTGGTGAACAAATACACGAAATTAAGATCAATGAAAAATAATTCTTGAGTTTTTAAATTAATTAGTTGATATTAAATTGTGAGTTTTGGGTCATGTATTGACTTAAGTTCATAAATTGGTACTCAGTCGTGATAGAATGTTCTTGCAACAGGTTTATATCCTTAGATAAACATGAGAATTTAAGCGAAATTAAAATCAATGAATGAAATATTTTAAGAGTATACATAGATGGTTCGTACTATGAGTTTTGTAAGTAGTACATAACCATAAAATGGTTTGGTTTTTTTGTAAAGATGCTTTAGTGTCAACTGGAAAATGGATTGTCAAGTATTCGAACTGTTTTGGTGCAATCTACAAATGTTTTGGTTGATTTCATTGTTGTTCGTGGTAGGTTTAAATTGAGAAACAAAATCTGTGATATTTTAATCCCACAACCAAACATATTAATAACCAAAAATTAAATTCCAATTTTTTAAAATTCCTTTCAATGACAAACGTCAAGTAAATGTAAAATATTTATCGCCACCACCGCTTTGCGCGGGTACACTACTAGTGTGTGTGTGTGTGTATATATATATATATATATATATATATATATATATATATATATATATATATATATATATATATATATATATATATATATATATATATATATATATATATATATATATATATGTATATATATATATGTATACGTATACATATATATAGATATATATATATATATATGTATACATATATATATATATATATATGTATATATACAGTATATAACATATATTATGTACTATATATATATATATATATAATATATATATATATATATATATATATAGATATATATATAGATATACATATATATGTGTACATATATATACATACATAGTATATGTACACATATATATGTATATCTATATATATATATATATATATATATATATGTATATATATATATATATATATATATATATATATATATATATATATGTGTGTGTGTGTGTGTATATATATATATGTATGTATATATATATGTGTACATATACGTGTGTGTGTGTATATATATATATATATATATATATATATATATATATATATATATATATATATATATATATATATAGACATACATATGTGTGTGTGTGTGTGTATATATATATGTACGTATATAGGGAAAGGTTCTTTTGGTAACCTTAAATATCATGTTTTTTATACATTTCTATATCTTTTATGTAGATTAACATTATTATTCATAATCTATATAGAATGTTAGATAGAATGATATGTAAGATATATAGAAACAACAATAACAAATAAACTGGTAATGTATTCTATGTATATTATCATTTATTCTATGTAGAGTATCATGTATTTATATAGAAATTCATTAAAAACACAATTATTAACCCGTGAATATATTCTATTTAGATTATCATTTAATATATGTTAAATATCATGTATTCTATATAAATACATAGATAACAATTTAATAGTACTATTATAACAATATTTTACATAGATACAAACTAGCTACAATCAATTCCGTATAGAATATCATGTATCTATATAGATGCAACAATAACAATATTTTACATAAATACAAACTAGCTATAATCAATTCTTTATAGAATACTATTTATTCTATATAAAGTATCATATATCTATAAAATTACAATCCAAATCTAGATAGAATACATAACGGCGTTGAACCATCAAATAAACAACCATCAGGAACCAAAACCTTCGACGTACCGATGAACGTAATCTATTTAGAAGGTCAAGTATTCTATGTAGAGTATATTATAGAATGTCAAGTATTTTATGTAGAGTATCGCGTAGCATGTCAAGTATCATATATTCTACGTAGACTATCGCAGACGGACTGAAACGGAAAAAACAAGATTTCATTTAGACATTTTATCAAACACTTGGTATGCAACTGTTAGATTATAAATTTTGATCATGTGGAGTTTTCTTTTGTAATAGTTAGTTTAATATATTCCCATGTAATTTGTTTCCAAGTAATTTCCTTCCGTTGTAATTTATTTATTGAATTTAAAAGTTGAGGGGTATAGAATGTAAATCCCTCAAAGTTGCTTTTAATATTTAAGGGAAACCCTAGGAAATTTATCTCATTACAATTGAAAATCTACGACCGCCGCTTTTGTTTTTCACATTCTCTCTCGATATTTATTCATCTATAATTGAGTGTTTCATTCTTATTGATTTCTTAATTGAGATTGATAATTATATTATGCTAATATTGTAACTGGGAAGATTCTACAATTGGTATCAAAGCCGGAGAAGCGGATTTAAACTGATTGCTATTTGGTGTTCTTCGTGTTCTTTCACAAAAATCTAAATCCTGTCTTTATATTCTGTTTTTGAGTGTTTTTTTATTCTAATTATCATAAGCAATTAATCTTGTATTAATTTAGAGCATTTCTTGTTCAATCATTACAAGTTTTATTTATAATTGGTGAAATTGTTAGTCGGTAAATTCTAAAGTGTTATTCTTGGTTTTTGCTTAAAAATTTATATTTTTAAGTGTTTTTGGATACTTGTTTTTCTCAAAACTTGTTTCTAAATTCAAACCAAACATTTTGAAATTATTTTCAGTATTTAAATTGCATTTTTATTAATTCTGAAACAATGGAATTTAATTAACAATTTCAAATTTGGACCAACTCGGATCCCATCTCGGATCAAATCTCTGATCAACTCGGATCCAGTTTTAACCTATTTCGGACCAAATCTCGGATCCCATCCTAAATTCTGATAATCCGAAGTTAAGCTAAAACAATTTTCGGGTCTTCAAAATTACTTGTTCTTCAGTTTTAAATTTTTTTAAATTCACCTCGGATCATCCGAAATTCGAATCACCAACCAAATTTAGATCACCAGAGTTGCACCTATCACTTTGAAGGTAACCATCCGAGTTACTGTTCTACATTTGAATTCGGTCCATCCAACTTACTACACATCCGATTTACTGTTCACCAGAGTTACCATTCATCCGAGATACTGTTCTTCAACCGATTTCAATCCATCCGAGTTTTAGATCAACACCCGAATTCGGACCAACCTAGTTCTTGTTCATCATCCGAGATTCATACCAACCGAATTAGTGTTCACCATCCGAACTCCGGTCATTCGAAATTTTGATTCATTCCATCCGAGTTTCGGTCAATTGAACCGAAACCTCAGTTTCCACTTCCAAAGATCCTACTTTCATTATCAGCACTTATTCAAATATCACGCCTCGCGAAGCTCTTGTTCTTGGATCAGAGAAGAGACCAACCATTCTCTATCCTGATGAGTACGAACAATGGAAGAAACGTTCCTCAAGGTCATTGGCATGCAACCCATGGGGAATCTATTGATCTAATCTATAAGTGAAGGACCTGATGTCTTTTACTGAGAATGTCCTACAATGCCAGATGCTGATCCTCCAGTCCCAGCATCACGGACAATTCGTGAACCAACAACTGAAGCAGAAAGGTACAGACAAAAAGCTGATTAAAGGGCAGAGTATCTCATTTACCAAGCCATTCCTACTGATATCCTAGATAGAGTTGACAACAAACTGTCGGTTAAAGAAATGTGGGATGAGCTAGAAATGCAAATGCTTAGGACAGAATTAAATGATAGGGCCAAAATTGAGGAAGCAAAGGCCAAATTCCCAGACTACGGAGCCAAAGATGGAGAATTTCAACAAAGCACCTTTACAAGGTTCTGCGTTGTTCTTAATGAGCTGAAAACTTCACATCCAATAGGACGAAGATGACATCAACATCCAGTTACTATCTTCTTTAGCTCCAGAATGGCAAATAGCAAGTAGAGTCACCAAAAGAGTTTTAGTCATCCCAAATGTCTCCATTAATGTGGTGTTCAAGGAACTAAAGAAATACCAAGGTGATGTAGATCAATAGAAACAGATGGAAACCACTCAGGCATCTCTGTTATTGACTATAAATCCAAGAACCAAACCCATAGACTCTTTAGCCCTTCTCTCAAATAAGACATACTCCACTGAACCATCACCAAACCCATCTCCAGTGCCCTACTACAGTCAATGAGCCTCATCCTCTCAATACAGATATGCACCACCACCGATGAATGAGCCATTTCATGATGAAGAGGAAATCATACAAGAAACAACCGCCTTATGGTCGAATCATCTTCAATAAAGATGTTTCTATCATAATAAGATGAATAACCAACTTCGTCATGACACTGGCCCTCGGAGGTATCCTGAAGATAGGAGAGATGAGAGGAGAGATGATCGAAGAGATGATAGGGATGAAAGGCTCCGTGATGAATGGAGGATAAATGATCGAGATGATAGGCGCGATGATGATAGGAGAGATAGACGGGACGATAGGAGAGATAGACGTGATGATCGAATGGATGACAGTCGTTATGGAAGGCGAGACGATAGAAGGGATGATAGGCGGGAATACAATCATCGTGATGATAGTCGGGAACCCTGTCAAGCTGACAACAGGCCAGTTGAAAGAAGAGACGATAGGCCTAGAGCTAATTAGCCTAAGGCAGCTTATGAACGACTCTGCTATAAATGTGGGAAGCCGCATCAGTTTGCTCGAGAATGCAACAACCAATTCGAGCGTGATATAGGCTATTATGCGAGGAAGCTTGAGGCTCTAAAGAAGAGATCTGATGCAATGGCCCTGGTAGCACAAGAAGACTACTGGTTTGATGATGAATCTGATGAAGAAGATGATAGGGATAGAAACTGTTACATGGTTGACTGATTATGCAACTACTTCAGAATTCGAATCAGACATGACTGTGGAGGGATAGAGCATGAAAGATCCTACAGCCTGTCTGATGGCCAAGTCAGGGGACTCAGTGTGCTCTACGTCATATTCAGAAACCAACGAGGTACATTCCTTTTACGTTCATAAGTCTGTAAATAATATATCTGTAGAAAATGAATGTAACTTGCACTCACAAATACTTGATCTAGAAGCCATGTATAATGCTAAAAAAAATGTGTGTCAAGGCTGAACATCTAGCCGAATCCTTAAAAGAAACATCTGACAAATATGAAAAGAAGTGGCTAAACAACCATCAGTTGTTAAAGAAAATGTTAATTGAAAAAGTAGATGCTGAGGATAGGAATACTTACTATAAGAGTTGTATGGATACAATCACCGAGGAAAAGAACTCCTTGAAGTCTGAAATGTTTGTTCTTTCAAAACGCTTAGAGTCCATAAGCATGGAAAACTTAGATAATCTGGGAAAATACAAAATGACTGAAGAAGAGAGAATATGTTTGTACTCACAGATAAAAACCCTGGATGATGAATTTCTAAAACGGGGAAAAACTGGTCAAACTATTCATCAAAATCAACCTAAAGAGACTAGGTTTTATCATTCCAAACAAGGAATTGGTTTTAATAATCCTAAGTATTTGGAAAAGGTTCGATCAGTTTTACCTATTTTTTATGATATGAGGTATATAGGTGCTGGGTTTAAGTCTTTCGTTTACCAATCATCAGAAGAAGTCTTAACCCAAGAGGATGAGAAAAGAAGTGAAAATAAAGAAAAAGAAATTTCTTTTAAATATGATGAACTAAATGAGAGTTATCCATATAGAGTACCTACTCTAGAGGAAGATTTCTTATCTAGCTACTCACCAGCTCAAATGAATGCCAAACCTGTCAAACCAATCCCTCATCTTTACATTCCTACAAAAGTTCTTCAACACAAAATAAATGTTTTAGAAAAGGAATTAAAGACAGCTCGAAAGAAAAACCCTTGGTTATTAAGAAGCTCTTCTCAAGAGCGAAGAAAAATTGGTAGACAAAGTTTTAAACAAAATGTAGAATTAACCATCTACAAAGAAAAGTTTGACACAGTTTTAGAAAGATTCATCTCTCACTTAAAAGAAGTACATTCTGTCATTTTTTAAGGTGAGTGTTCAAAAACTTCAAAAGCTGAGGTTTCAAAGAAGACTCAGAAAAAGTTAAAGCTAACTCTTTCAAACGTACTGACTCTCAACATTTTGTTCTTACAGATCATGCGAGAAGTGTTTTGTTAGGCACAAAAAGGCCTCAGTCAAACCTGCTCTACATTTGAGGGGGAGATTTTTCAATCAAACCTGTTGATGCACTTGAAGGTATAATTTAAGGCCTGTTTATGCCTTATTGAAACCTGAAATGTGATTTGCAATATCAGCCCAAAGCTGTTTACCATGTTGCATTCGTTGCAACAAAGGCAGTTTGTCCAAGCTCTTCTGTCTGTTGAACAGGCTGGACATAAACTGTCTACGCTGCTCCGTTCTGTTGAGCAGGTTGGACAGTTTACAAGTGTTCTGTTCTTTGTGAACAGAAACTGTTCTTGGTGAACAGGTTAAACACTTTATGGAATATGTTTTCAAGTCCTCATGTATTGTTTTTGGCTACAAGATCGGTTTACAAGTCGAAGAAAAAGTGGAAAATAGAACTGCACAGCCTGCCGACGCTGTTCCGTTACATGAAGACAAACGGATATCTGAAAAGGGTGACAGACCTTTTCTTATATCAAAATGGCATTAAAACAAGAAGAAAGATGCAAAGTTGACATTCCTCTTTCGGTTAAAGCCTTATGCAACAGTGACAAAAAGGGAAAGACAAAGATTCTGCAATGTGAAGACAAATATGCTTTATCATAACGTGCAGAAAGGTGTCTTCTCTTTTTGGAAAGACTTTCCACTAACTCATCTGTCCAATGAAGAAGCTTCACTGAGATTCTCCTTTTGAGTATAAAAGGAAGCTTCTAAGGATTATGAGATATCAAGAGTGTGAAATCAGAACGTGCATTGAAGTGTATTATTCCATGCATGCAAGTCTGCTTATATAAAACAGTAGAGTGTGTCTAAGCTGTTTTTGCTTAAGCTGCCCATCTGAGTCTTGTAAAAATAGTGAGTGCATCTAAGTGAGTGTAGTCATTGTATCTAGTCTGAGTGTGTATTAGATTAGCTGAACAACTGTTGTATCTGTCATCTCAGCTTGAACCTTTCCGCATTCAAGCTTGTTTGTAATTAACACTTGTTAATAATATACACAAACATTGAGAAAAGATTGTTAAGTTATTAAATAGCTGTATTCACCCCCCCTCTACAGCTTAGAACTATAACTTCTGTTACTACCATAACTTCTGCTGTTGAAGGAGCTGCCCCTGAAATCAGAACCTTTGAGAAGGCCAAAGATCAATGGTCTGATGAAGACAAAAGACTGGTTGCTCTGGATGCAAAAGCCAGGAATAACCTGATAATCTCTCTGCTTGATTATGTGTTCAAATAGGTTGAGAAGATGAAGACTGCTAAGGAGATGTGGGATACTTTGTGTACCGTCTATGATGGACCCACAATCACACTGGACAACAGGATTAACAATCTTGTTAGACAGTATGAACTCTTCTATGCTAAACCAAAGGAGACACTCACAGAAACCTACACCAGGTTTATTGCTCTTGTTAATGATCTCAAAGGTGTTGGGATCACAAAGGACAGCCTGACTCTGGTGAACAAGTTCTTGGACATCTTGCATGAAGAGTGGAACTACTTTTCTACCATCTTGAGAAATTCTGGTACCATCAAAGGTATGGATCTTGTAAACACATGTGGATCCTTACTAAATGATGAGCAGTCAAGGCAGCAGAAGAGAAATGCCTTGGAAATATCCAAGAGAGGTGCTGCCTTAGTGGCCAGCGTGAGACAACCTGTTGGGCAGGTATGTGATGTGTTCACACAACCTGATCAACAGGCTGATGATGAAAGAGAGGAAATGTCTGATGAGGAAGACAGTGCAGATCTTGCTGAACTTAATGATGAGCAAATGATTGAAATGCTGGTCAAAAGGTTCAACAAGAAGAGGTTTTGAAGAAATACGCTGCAGGGGAACTCAAATGCTGTCAAAAAGAAGGCATTTGATAAATCTAAAGCTGAGTGCTTCAAATGTGGCAAAACTGGCCATATAGTTGCTGACTGTGTGTCAAAAGCTGTTGGACAGTCTTCCAAACCATACAAGACTAACAGGGACGATGGCTATAGGGTTAAGCACCTTATGGCCATGGCTAAGCTGAAAAAGTTGGAAAACTCGGTGGCTTTCAACAAGCAAAAGGGACTGGTGGCAGAGACATGTGACTGGGAGGAGTCTGATTCATCCTCAGATGAAGAAGACAACAACTGTCTGATGGCCAACACTGACGTCCCATCAACTAGCAACTTCAAACAGGACTTGGCTGAAGCTGAAGCCTTCAGCAGCATAGAGAACTGGAACCCTACAATGATGTACAAAGTACAAAATTTTATGGCTTACAGTTCTGATGAAAAAGTAAAAATGTTTGAATATATGCTGGTTGATTTAAAAGCTGCTGTGGAGAAACATATTGTTTTACTATCTGAAATCTCTAAGCTTAAAACTGATCTTGAAACCAGTAAACTGGACAGTTTCCATAAGTTGGAAACTGAGCTTGATGAATTAAAACAAATCAACTCTATTTTACTGGAAGAAAAGAGAGAAACAGATGTAAAACATGCAAAGCTTCAAAAGATAGTTGACTCTTGGTGCCAATCTTCATAAAAAGTCAGCCATTGCATCAGTCAGCAGATCCCTGCACAAATCCAAGCCTATCTTGGAGGGGATCTTGACAAAGCAGCTTCTATTGTTGAGATTAATATTCTGAAAGATGACTTATCCACTCTTGGTGAGCTTCCCAGTATTTTCATCAAGAAAGTTAATGGAAAGCTGGTCTCAAAAAACAGGTTTGTCAGGCCTCAAAATACTGACAGCTTGTGTTCTCCATCAAATCAGCCAGCTAAGTCCTTTGCTGATCACACAAGCAAAAGAAAGGAAAACATGCTCAAACTGCAGCATTGGACACTAAACCTGTTGACAAAACAGGCTCTGGATCCAAAGCTGATGGCAAAAGACATGTTAATCCTTTTGATGCTAAACATTTTGAAAATAAGTTTTCAAAAGGTAAGCAGCCTGCTTTTAACAAGGGTAAGTCTCATGTTGAAAGCAAATCTGCTGTGGTTTCAAATAAGTTTTCAAATCATAGTGGAAAACTGGTTATAAATGAAAATAAGTCTTTCAAAACCAGAAACAGTGATTATGTTGATAGGAAGCATCTATCACATCTCAGTAAGGGCAAGGGCAAAGCCATTGCTCAGCCTGAGAAATCTGGGAATAAGTTTCCCAAACCTGTGGAAGGTCAAAAACCAATCAAGCTTCCTGTTTTTGACATCTCTCCTCCCAAAAAGATGAAAGAAGAAATAGGCAAAGATGTTGCTATTGTGCCTTCCACCCAAGCTGTTGATTCATCGAAAAATAGTAATAAGTTTGCTAAACCTGCTGATAAAATCAACAGAAATAACTCAGAATGTGTTTCTGAAAGCTCTTCTTCCAAAAAGGCTAAAAAGGTAAATGCTATAAATGTGGGAAGAAGACACACAAGGCCAAAGACTGACCTGAAACTGAGGACATGAGGCCTGTTGACTCTCCTAGTTCCATCATTGCTAAAACAAGCAGTGTTGGAAGAAACTTAGTCGATGAGAGTGGTATCCAAACTAATATCATTCAAATAGGAAATATTAGTGTGGATATTACTAGCCCATCAACAAATGTTGATGAAGTAGGAGAACTCATCACAATGATGAGTTCCCCTAAAAGTAACTAATGTTTTCCTATGACACTCTGCAGGACAAACAACTATCCCAGGTTTGGTACTTGGACAGGTTGCAAGGACCTGCTGAGTGATCTCAGGCCAGAAAATGGGCCAAAAGTCACCTTTGGTGACAACGTACAGGGATCCACTGAGGGATATGGAACTCTTAAAGCGGGTGTTGCAGTGTTCAAAAGAGTAGCCTATGTGCTTGGGCTAAAACATAATCTTGTTAGCATAAGTCAACTGTGTGATGTTGGCTACAAGGTTAACTTTGATGAGCACCTGGGTTACATATTAGATCACCAAGGCAAAGTTGTGTTGTGTGCTCAACGAAAAAAAGGTGTATATGTTGTGGGCATGAAATCTGCTGATCCCACAACTGAAACCTGATTTCTCACAAGAACCAATGCAGACCTGAACTGGTTATGGCACAAAAGGCTGTCACACCTAAACTTCAAGAATGTCAACAAACTCTGTAAGAAAGAGTTGGTAACATGTTTGCCTTCTATGACCTTTGTTAAGGATAAACTCTGCACAGCTTATGAGAAAGGCAAGCAGAGAAAATCATCTTTTAAATCCAAGCATAATTTTTCTATTAATACTTCTCTCTTCTTAATCCACATGGACTATTTGGACCAGTCAGTGTCCCAATTCTTGGAGGAAAAAGATACACTCTGGTAATGGTTGATGAGTTCTCTAGGTTTACATGGGTGATCTTTCTGAAGAACAAAGGAGAGGCTGCTAGAGAAATCATTGGATTTATCAAAAAGATGGAAATGCTGAACTCTGCTCAAGTGAAGCAGCTTAGAAGTGATCATGATATTGAATTCAGAAACAGTACCCTTGAGGACTTCTGTGAGGAAAGAGGGATCACACAGAAGTTTTCAGCAGTAAGAACTCCATAACAAAATGGAGTTGCTAAAAGGAGAAACAGAACCCTCATTGAAGCTGCTAGAATCATGTTGTGTGCATCTGGTTTACCTTCATCATTCTGGGCTTAAGCTGTTAACACTGTCTGCTTTACCCAAAACAAATCCTTAGTGGTGAAAAGGTTCAACAAGACTCCCTACGAGTTGCTCAAAGGGACGAGGCCAAATATTAGCTACTTCCATGTGTTTGGATGTCCCTGCTTCATTCAGAATCAAAGGGACCAACTGGCAAAGTTTGAACCCAAAGCTGATGAAGGTGTCTTTGTTGGATACTCTGCTATCTCCAAATCCTACAGAGTGTAAAACAACAAGAGAAAGGTGATAGATGAATCTATCAATGTCACCTTTGAAGAGTCCAGGAAAGCCTTCACCAAAGTTGTTCCTGAATCAGTTTCAGGAGAATTCAGCTTTGATGATCTCAAGCATTCAAACAATGAAGGGGACTCAAAAGCTTCCACTACACCGAGAGCGGAACCTGCTAACCATGATGGGCATGATGATGAATGTGTTGATACACCATGTGTGAATAAGTGTACTGACTTAATTACAACTTCATGTCCTGAACCAATCAATGCTGATTTTCCTGGATACTCTGCTGATATGTTCAACAATGGAGAGTCATGCTCAACAAGTGAACAGGCTCAAAATATCAGTGTGTCTGAAAATTTTAAGAGCTGTTCAACAGGACCTGTTTAAGATGCAAACAACTCAGGAGAATCCTCATTGAGGAATGATCCTAAGTGGATCAGGGGTCACCCCAATGATCAAATAATTGGTGACATCAACAAAGGGGTACAAACAAGATGGGACAACTTAGGGAACTTTTGTATGTTCTCTAGCTTTGTATCCCTAATAGAGCCGAAGAAAGTGGATGAAGCACTTAAAGATGCCAAGTGGATCACCGCCATGCAAGAGAAACTCAATCAGTTTGAGAGAAACAAGGTATGGAAACTGGTCCCTGCTCCTAAAGGTAAAACTATAATTGGCACCAAATGGGTTTACAGGAACAAGATGGATGAGCAAAGTCATGTCATTAGAAAAAAGGCAAGACTAGTTGCTCAGGGCTACAGACAGGAGGAAGGTATTGACTATGATGAAACATTTGCTCCTGTGGCCAGGCTAGAGGCAATTCGTTTGTTTCTAGCCTACGCTGCTCATAAGAGCATGAGGGTATTTTAAATGGATGTGAAGAGTGTATTTTTGAATGGGAAGCTGCAAGAGGAAGTTTATGTCAAGCAGCCTCCAGGTTTTGAAAATGAACATCATCCAGGTTTTGTCTATAAGTTGGTGACAGCCCTCTATGGTCTAAAACAAGCCCCTAGAGCCTGGTATGACACTCTTACTGATTTCCTTATGAGCAATGGGTACTAAGGAGGTAATGTGGATACCACACTGTTCATAAAGAAGGTGAAGTCTGATATTATGCTTGTTCAAATATATGTGGATGACATAATATTTGGTTTAACTAATGAGCAGTTATGCAAGAATTTTTCATTACTCATGAAATCCAAATATGAAATGAGTATGATGGGAGAACTTACTTTCTTTTTAGGATTACAGGTTAAACAAACCTCCAATGGAATTTTTATAAATCAAAGAAAGTATACTTTAGATCTACTGAAAAAGTCTAAATTTGATCAAAGTTCTCCTATTAAAACCCCAATGGCAACCAATGTAAAATTGGATGCAGATGCCAGTGGAAAGCTTTTTCAGTAATAGCTTACAGAGGCATGATTGGGAGCTTGTTGTATTTAACTGCTAGTAGACCTGATATTATGTTTGCTACTTGTTTATGTGCTAGGTTTCAAGCTGATCCAAAAGAATCACATCTAGCTGCTGTGAAAAGAATCTTCAGATATCTTAAGGGTACACCAAGTTTGGGTCTTTGGAATCCCAAAGACTCAAGCCTTGAACTAACAGGTTATTTAGATTCAGATTTTGCAGGCTGCAGGCTAGATAGGAAAAGCACAACAGGTGGATGTCAACTCCTTGGTGGTAACTTGATAAGTTGGTGTAGGAAGGAGCAGAACTCAGTTTCTACTTCTACTGCTAAAGCTGAATACATTGCTGCTGGAAGCTGCTGTGGGCAGATTCTGTGGATGCAGCATCAGCTTGAAGACTATAGACTTGTATATAGGAAAAATCCTATTCTGTGTGATAATACAAGAGCCATAGCTATCTCCAACAATCCAGTGTTTCACTCCAGAACAAAGCATATAGAGGTCAGACATTTTCACCAAACCTCTTGATGAAAACTGATTTAACTATCTGGTAAGCAAGATGGGCATGTTAAACAAAAGTGACTAAGTGTCCAAAATGTTCTAAGACATTATATGTCTCACACTGCTCAAGTTTCACAGAACAACTTAGACAGAACAGGCTATGCATGTTCTATACTTAGCCATTTTCTGCAAAACTTGAAAGCTTGAGCGTATACCAGGTTTGACAACAACAGTTTATATGTCAAGCCTGTTCTGATGATCAAACCTCCACCCTGCTCACTCTTTGAATCTGTCATACAAGACATTGTCTTGTAACCTGATCAGCTATTGAACATAACCTGTTGTTACATAGCTGAACAGCGTGAAGGAACAGCCTGAAGAGTGAACAGTTTGTGATGACCCTGCTCATCACATGTTTGACCATCAGCTTAGACCGTCAGTTTTAATTACCTTTCTTCACAATTAAGTTACTTAATTTTTGTTTTTATTCAACTTAATTACGCGGATAATGTGTGTTTACGTGTGTTAGTGAATAAAAAGGGCTCAAGTGGTCTGACGAACGGTCTGACATGGACAACCGTTCCGTTTTCCATTAACGGCCATTTCAAATCAACCGCCCAAATGTTTCTCTCTCATACCCACTCACATTCAAATCCTATAAATACCCCCCCCCTACTGTTTCATCTTCGTGTTCCTCACTACTTCAATAACTTCCTAAGAACCCTAACACTTCGACTAAGTGTCCTGTGCTTCTACTACTCTCACTACTTCCCAAATGGCTCACCGTAACAACCCCTTTCTACCAGTGTTTGTTGGTGCTGATGTTCAAAAACATTCATCAGTCACCACAATGCTAACCCTGAAACCAACCAACTACCTTGCAAACCTAACCATCCCCAAAAACTATGTGGGGAAAGGCTACGATGAAATGGTGGAGTTTCTGAAAGTTCATCCTTTGAACTATGCCATGACTGCCTCTCCTGGTGTCCTGTACCAGGAGATGGTTTATGAGTTCTCGTACACCTGTGCCTACAACCCCGATACCAAAGTCATCAAGGGCACAATACTCAATAGGACTCAGACCATTGTGATCACCACTCGTCTGATCAGGGAAGCTCTTCGTCTCCCTGTAGCTAAAACATATGATCAGCCTCAGGCCGAAGATGAACAGATGAAGAATCTGCTGCACTTCTGTGGTGTAGCAGAACCAAAGGTTGGAGCCACGCTGTTCATGAAGGATTTGTCTCCTACCTACTGTTTTCTGTTTGCCACAGTGGTCATGTGCTTCAGCAGTAAGGTTGGTTCCTTTAACCAACTAAGCCCTGATGAGATTCCTATAGTCCTACAGCTTGTGGATGGGACTACAATCAACATGGCCAGATGGATTTTCATGAATTTGTGGAATCTGTTGCAGCTGGAGACACGTCCAGCTGCTGTTCGTTATCCCAGATTTCTAAGCCACATTTTCAAGCACGTTTGTGATGAGCATCTGTATAACTCTCAGCCTTTACTTCGTACTGCTATTTTTCCTGTTATAGGAAATAGAGTTTTCTACACGCTGGTTCTCCCAAATGAGCCTCCTCTATCTACTCCAATGAGGAGGCTACTAGGATTGGTGGAAGCACCCTCTGCTGTGAGGGTGGATCCAGAAGCTGCTCCTACTGGAAAATCCAAATCCTGGGTCAAGTTTATTAAGAGGACCCTAGAAACGACTGAAGCTGGGCCTCTCCACAAGAAGGCCAAAACAGCTAAGTCTAAGTCTGCACCCTCAGCCTTTGTGGCTGAGGGGGAGCAGGCTTCTCACCCTGGTTCATTTGTTGAACCTGAAGCCTCTGTGGCACCTGAGACCATGGAACAGGCCAACCCGCCTGTTTCTGACCCAGTCTCGAAACCTGTCCAATCTGAACCTCTCACCTCGCCACAATCACCCACCTCATCTCTCAGATCATACCAAATAAAAAACCTTGCCAAAAAGAAACCAACAGCTAAAACAGCCCAAACCAGCCCCTCTGTTCCCTCTCAACAAGGTTCAGTTGAAAAAGAAGCACAACCTGCTGCCTCTCCTATTTTGGGAGAAGGTTCAGCACAATTGGAGCCTACTTCACTCCAACCTGTGTCTACCCCAAGTCAGCCTAAACCCTCTGGTTCCTCCCAACAGGAGCCAGTTGTACATAAGGAGTAAGCCACATCAACTATTCCAGTCTCCCAACAGGCTGAGAATATTGAAAGACAGGAGTTCTCTCCACTCCATACTGAGTCCACACAGTCCCCACTTCATACTTCTTTACACCCTGAGTCTGCACGAGGTGCCCACACTGCTGGATTAGACCAACCAGTAGCTCAGCCTCAAGTTTCTGTTCCTCATGATGCAGCTGTTATACACCAAACAGCTGTTGAAGGACCAACTACCCAAGCTGATGACCGACAGGGAACAGAACATCCCTTTGGTGAGGCTGCTCCTACTATGCAAACTCCATCAGCAGGTTTCACCACTGCTGATGTAGAAATGCACATCCTATCTCCCAATGATGAGGTACCTTTAAACCAAGGTGCTGTAGAGGGAATCACCACTGGCCTTAATGAAGGTGCTGCAACACAAGCAGCATCTGAAAGGCTACCAACCTCTACCCCCTCTCCTGATGATGCAGCTACTGCCACTGCTGAAGGACCTATTGACCCCTCCAAGCTGGGCCACATTAGTTTTGCCCAGGCTATGGAGCTTCTTTCAAAAGTAACCACTCCCTCTCCATCACATCCCCATACACCAGCCTCATCCTCATCATCACCATCTACTCAATCCAAACAGTCTACCTATACACCTCCATCCCCTTAAGATCTACCTTTGAAGGATCAGCTTTCCTTGCTGACCAACAAAGTTGGCTCTTTAGAAACTTCAATGTCTTCTCTACCCTCTCTCATTTCAGACTCTATGTCTGAACAGCTTAAAGGATTCTTTGATGTGTTCAAGAATTCCTTCCCCTCCACTCCTCAAACTGACAACTCCTCACAGCTGCTTGCACTTACTGCACAGCTGCGAACTGTCTCCACTTCCCTCTCCTCAATTCTTTCACACCAGCAGGATTCTATGTCCTCTATGATAGCCATCTCTCAACAGCTGTCCACTCTCCTCATTACTTGCAACTCTACCCTTCCTGATACACTGGCCAACATAAACACTCTCATCATTTCTCTATCAAATTCTGTGTCAGCAAACCTTGCTGATGTGCAGGACTCTCTTGAGTTACATCTTGCACAGCTTCAAAGTTTGCTCTTCACAGCTTCTGAGAGAGAAAATATTCTTATGCTGACCTCTCTTGTTGATTCACAATCCTCTTCTATTCAAACCTGTCTTTCCCAACTTGCAGAGGTGAAGGACAACCTGGCTCTCTTAGTGCATAGCCTGGTTGGTCCCAAACCTGCTGCCAAAACTGTTGCAAAGCCTGCTGAATTTGTTTTCTCAGGCAGACCAGTTGTTGAAGGTGTTGGTCCATCTCCTTCAAAGGGGGAGAAGTTGTCTGCCTCTAAGACTAAGTCTAAGGGGGAGAAAACTTCTTCTCCTAATGAGAAATCAGCATCTACTGGTCAAACAACAGGTGCATTTGGAACAGGTACTGGTCCAGCTGAGGGTGCCTCTATCAACCTGAAGCTTCTCAGCCTACACAGGATGAATCTCCAAACCCTGCACAGTCTAAGGGGGAGGAATTCATTCCTGAGGACAGGCCAAGCAGAAGAAGGAGGCATCTCATTCTGGAGGAAGAAGAAGAAGAAGAGGAAGACATTCCTGAAGCTGTCACTACTACAACCGCTAAAGGAAAAGAAAAGGCAGTGGTTGATCCTGACCGCCAGAAAGCAGCAGAGCTAAAATTTGACAAAGTCAGGGCTAAAGAAATGAGTGTTCCAATTGAAAAATACTATGAGCTTAGAGATGAACAGCTTAAAGCACTGGAAATACTTAGAAAAGAAGAAGCCTCTGCCAAAGCTGCCATATCTCTTGCATTCAAAGAGGCAAGCAAAACCAAAATGCCTTCTTTGGATGTACATAGAAAACTGCTTGAAGCTGCTAGAGAATCAGCTGGAGAAGGAAAGTGTACAGGAAAAGGGTGCTCTGGTCTCTGTGACCAAACGAAAGCAAGCATCCTCTGCAAGGGCCCAGTTCCACTTTGACAACTTGGCAAGGAAGAAGATCCATGATGTTGCTGATAGAAGACTTGCCAAGGAATCTATTGTCAAAGCTGTCCCTATCTCAAGAAAAGGCAAACAGTGGAAGCTGCAAATAACCAGAATGGGTGCTACAGGCCCTGAACTGGAAACTTATGACTACACTGATATTGCACAGATGGGGTATAGGGAATGGGTTGAGCTGGCAGTTTCCCTGAGCTAGTCTAAGTCTGAAACGGCTAAGACTATCAGGGCATATGTTAAGAAGCTGATGGAGAGAGTGAAAGATCTTGGTCTGATCTCAAAAGAAGTAAGTGAGGGTGTCTCTGTGACTTACCCCAAGATAAAGGCCAAGAGGACAAGAAGGATTCTAAGCTGGAGGAACTCCTCATCTTGATTGAACAAGGTGATTATGCTGTTGAAATCAAAGGAGTTGACTACAGCCTGCCCAGTGGAGTAGAGTTTGAAAGGCAAAATAATTGAAGAACCTGAGTTAGGGGCATTTTTTGTAGATCCCCTAACACAGAAGAAGTGCTTTTAGAGAGCATCAGATCTATACAAGGTGGATCTGAGACAGCTTGTAGCCTTCAGACTTGCAACTTCATTCAGGCAATCCAGCAAGTGGAGAGCAGCCGTCTGGGACCAGCTCAGAGGCTTTTATGAAAGAGGTGAACTTCAAGATCCCAAATTTATGATTCTCAGAGTGGAAATTCAAGATCTGGAGGAAATAAGGGATGAACTTGAAAAAATGTTTGAAGGAGGACAAACACCACTACAGTAAAGTCCACCGACTATCTGAGTAGGTGAAGAATTGAAGTTGTCCATCTGTTGGACAGGCTTGCCATTATCTGCTCCCAACATCAACATTCCAAATTGTTGAACTCTTTTGTACATTAGTTGTACTTTGTTACATCTGTTGTAACTCTTCTTATTTACATTAGTTGTAATATACATTAGTACATTAGTTGTATTTCTGTAAAAACATGTGTTGTGTATGTGATCAAAATCAGTATATATAAAGTGATCTTTTACTTTACTTAAGTGTTGTAATTTAATTCCAGCCAAATGTATTGTAAAATGTATAGTGATTATTGATTAAATCAGCTCAGACTGATTATTGCAAATAAGGGGAGATTGTTAGGCACAAAAAGGCCTCAGTCCAACCTGCTCTAAATCTGAGGGGGAGATTTTTCAATCAAACCTGTTGATGCTCTTGAAGGTATAATTTAAGGCCTGTTTATGCCTTATTGAAACCTGAAATTTGATTTGCAATATCAGCCCAAAGCTGTTTACCATGTTGCATTCGTTGCAACAAAGGCAGTTTGTCCAAGTTGTTTTGTCTGCTGAACAGGCTGGACATAAACTGTCTACGCTGTTCTGTTCTATTGACCAGGTTGGACAGTTTACAAGTGTTCAGTTCTTTGTGAACAGAACCTGTTCTTGGTGAACAGGTTAAACACTTTATGGAATATGTTTCCAAGTCCTCATGTATTGTTTTTGGCTACAAGATCAGTTTACAAGTCGAAGACAAAGTGGAATACATAACTGCACAGCCTGCCTGCGCTGTTCTGTTACATGAAGACAAACGGATATCTGAAAAGGGTGACAGACCTTTTCTTATATCAAAATGGCATTAAAAAAAGAAGAAAGATGCAAAGTTGACATTTCTCTTTTGGTTAAAGCCTTATGCAACAGTGACAAAAAGATAAAGACAAAGATTCTGCCATGTGAAGACAAATATGCTTTATCAGAACGTGCAGAAAGGTGTCTTGTCTTTTTGGTAAGACTTTCCACTATCTCATCTGTCCAATGAAGAAGCTTCACTGAGATTCTCCTTTCGAGTATAAAAGGAAGCTTCTAAGGATTATGAGACATCAAAAGTGTGAAATCAGAACGTGCATTGAAGTGTCTTATTCCATGCATGCAAGACTGCTTCTATAAAATAGTAGAGTGTGTCTAAGCTGTTTTTGCTTAAGCTGTCCATCTGAGTCTTGTAAAAATAGTGAGTGCATCTAAGTGAGTGTAGTCATTTGTATCTAGTCTGAGTGTGTCTCAGATTAGCTGAACAACTGTTGTATCTGTCATCTCAGCTTGAACCTTTCCACATTCAAGCTTGTTTGTAATTAACACTTGTTAATAATATACACAAACATTGAGAAAAGATTGTTAAGTTTTTAAATAGCTGTATTCGATCACCCCCCTCTACAGCTTAGAACTATACACTTGGGAAACCTTTTGGGACCTACAAGTTTCAAAAACATCCATGCAAGATTTTTCAAGTTTCTATGTGAAGAAGGGTAAAAGGCTAGTTGATTTGTTTGTAGAGATAGGATGCATGTAATCTATGAAAAAAATGTTTGTGATGCTGTAACAGATTCTGTTTTGTGTTTGAAGTATTCTTTTGCGGATTTGTGTAATTTATGTCCAACTAGTTTTAGACGTCAAGTGCCTGAGATGAATAAATTTGTGCCTTATACTGCAAAAAGAGTTCGTAAAAAGAAAATAAAAAATAGTGCATCATTAGCCAAAACAAAACTTGATACTTGTATTTTGCCAAGGCCCAAACCAAAAGCAAATGTAAAACATGTTGCAAAATGTCTAAAACCAAAGGCAATTTCATCGCCTAAGGTTTCAAAGCCGGCTGGGTCCAAAATGGATTCCAAATGGCTCTGCACATAGTCCACACAAAACTGCGATGTGGGTTCCTAAGATTGTAAACGTGTCGTATACACCAGGAACTCCTAACCAAAAAGGTCTTATCCTAAGATGGGTACCCAAAGTTGGGTGATTATAATGCAGATGGTTCTTGGTTACTTCAGATCAAGACCCACACTTCCATGAATTTGTATCTAGTTAATTTAAACTAGGACCCGTTCTTCTGCTTGTCGGTTGCGCTTAAATTGGCATGCTTGGCTTTTATGCACTCAGCTCAGGACCCGGTCTAAACACTTCATATTTTCTAAACAACTTGGTTTAGAACACGGTTTGCATGTTAATTTCCAATGGATTTATTTCATGCCCATAGATATTCATTGTATCAAATTTTCTTTTTAGGAAAAATCCATCTTGTACATGGATTCAGGTTGCTCAAAACACATGACTGGGAGGAGAGAGTTGTTGTCTAACATTGTAGAACAGTATTGTGGGACAGTTAAGTTCGGTAATGACAATCATGCTCAAATCAGGGGATACGGGGATTTAGTCTTAAATAATCTAGTCATCAAGGACGTTGACTATGTTGAGGGGTTATCACACAACTCTTTGACAAAGGGCTAGAGGTCACATTTTGGACTAAGAACTGTAGTGTTAAGAGCATTAATGGAAAAGAGATTTTACTGGTTCCCACAACTCTAACATGTACACCATAGACATAGCTAAACTCATGGTCAAGGATAGCATCTGCCTCTTATCAAAAGTCTTGTCCAAAGACTCTGGGTTATGGTACCGAAGGTTATCCCATCTGAATTTCGAGAATATTAACAAGCTAGCTTCGAAACAACTGGTTAAGGGACTCCCAGAACTTCGCTATGAAAACGACCATCTGTGTGGCGCATGTGAGAATGGCAAGATGAAAAGAATATCTAACAAACAAAAACTGGAACCATCTTCATAAAGAGTGTTGGAGTTACTTCATATCGATCTATGTGGTCCCATGCGAACGAAGAGCATAAATGGGAAGCGTTATGCGTTGGTTATCGTTGACGACTATTCATGATATACCTGGGTTAAATTCTTCTGTTCCAAGGATGAGACAGCTCAATAAATCATTGATTTCATCAGAAGTGTCGAAACCCAACAGCAGCTGTCTATACAATCAATTCGATCTGACAATGACACGGAATTCAAGAACCCGGTAGTTGAGAGCTTCCTTCGATCCCAAGGTATTCACCATCAGTATTCAGCTGCTGGAACACCTAAAAAAAAAAAAGAATTGTTGAGAGGCATAACCGTGCCCTCGTGGAAGCCGCACGCATGATGCTGACGTACTCAAAGCTACATACGTTCTTGTGGGCCGAAGTCGTATCAACAGCATGCTACATGCAAAATCGCTCCGCAATCCATAAGCATTTCAATAAAACTCCATATCAACTCTTTTTGAAAAAATTACCTTATATCAAGTACTTACGAGTGTTTGGTCGCAGGTGCTACGTGCTAAACGACAAGGACAACCTCGGGAAGTTCAACGAGAAAGCGGATGAAGCGATCCTTATTGGATACTCATCCAATTCAAAGGCATATCATGCATTCAACACTCGCACCAGGAATGTCAATGAGATTGTGCATGTCACATTTGATAAAATGGCTGAACTGGCTCCGGAAGTTGACCAATAAGGATAACGCATTACACCAATGCCTGGAGACTCATCTCAATCTTCTTCTTTCTCGTCTTCTAATTTAGTTAACTTATTTGATCCGTTTTATGTAGAAATTTTTGGTTCTAGTGTTAATCCTTCTCCTGTTCCTTCTTTTGTGGTTAACACATCCTCCAACGATTCAACTGCTCAACCAACATCATCAGATCCACAAATCCTCACATCATTGCATACACCTTCCACGTCATCATCTTCAGCTTCCACCTCATCCACAAAACACAACACAAGTTGAATCCACTCCGTTAATTCCCTCACACATAGTTCCAAACATTATCCCTCTAGAAGATCAAGCTGAAGCTGAACTGGAACCAGTGGTACCTTCACTTGAAACCATCGACCATAACTCTTCATCCATCCCCACTCTCACCACTGAGAATCCATCACGTTCACCCCTTCCACGCAAGATGAAATGGACCCGGAGTCACCCAACAAAACAAATTATTGATGATATCTCTACCGGGGTCCAAACTCGAAGGGCATCTACTAATGAATGTCTCTTTGCATCATTCCTTAGCATAATAGTGCCTGCTCGCGTGGATGAAGCGTTGAAAGACCCAGACTGGATTATGGCAATGCAAGAAGAACTCAACCAGTTCGAACAGCTCAGAGTATGGCGGTTAGTTCCCAAACCAAAGGACCGAACCATAATCGTAACAAAGTGGATCCTTAAGAATAAACGAGACGAAAACGGCATCGTGGTGAGAAATAAAGCAAGACTAATCGCCAAAGACTACCGACAGCAAGAAGGCATAGATTATGACGAGACCTTCGCTCCAGTTGCACGGATAGAAGCGATCAAAATCTTCTTAGCGTACGCAACACACAAAGACTTTAAGGTGTACCAAATGGACGTCAAGACAACCTTCCTGAACGGTGAACTCAACGAAGAGGTGTACATTGAACAACCATAAGGATTTATTGATGCACATAAACAAGACAATGTTTACGTGCTAGATAAAGCCCTCTATGGTTTGAAACAAGCACCTCGAACATGGTATGATAGTCTTTCAAATTTTCTTATCTCTGTTGGTTTCAGCAAAGGTGTGGTGGACACAACACTGTTCACTAAAAGGGAAGGCCAACACATAATGCTCGTCCAAATATATGTCAATGATATTATATTTGGATCTACTGATTGTAATTTTTGTAAGGATTTCTCATCCCTAATGGAGTCCAGGTTTGAGATGAGTATGATGGGGGAAATGAATTTTTTCCTCGGATTACATGTCAAACAACTTGAAGATGGGATATTTGTGAACCAGTCGAAGTATACTCTTGACGTTCTCAACAAGTATAAGTTAGACTCTTGCACGGGTATCGCAACTCCTATGGCTTCAAACTGCAAGTTAGACACTGATCCTGCCGGGAAAAGTGTCGACAACACAACTTATAGAGGGACGATTGGTTCTTTACTATATCTTACGGCTAGTAGATCGGATATAATGTTCTCAACATGTCTTTATGCTCGCTTTCAGGCCGACCCAAAACAATCACACCTTACTGCGGTAAAATGCAATTTTCATTATCTTAAGGGTACACCCGATCTTGGTCTATGGTATCCAAAGGGAACCAATTTCGATGTTACTGCGTTTTCAGATTCTGATTTCGCAGGTTGTAGAGTCAATAGGAAAAGCAGTTCAGGAGGAATACAGTTTTTGGGTGACAGACCTCTAAGTTGGTCTTCCAAAAAGCAGAACTGTGTCTCCACATCTACAGCCGAAGCTGAGTATGTAGCAGCTGCAAGCTGTTGCTCTCTAGTATTGTGGATGAGAACACAACTACGTGATTATGGATTCTCACTCACCAACATCCCAATATACTTTTATTCTAGAAGTGCATTTGTCATCTCTTGCAATCCCGTGCAGCACTCACGAACAAAACACATAGACATCAGGTATCATTTTATTAAAGATCACGTAGAAAAAGGAACAATTGAATTGTATTTTGTAGGCACAGAATTTCAACTTGCTGATATTTTTAGTTAGGCTTTAGACGAACCTTGTTTTCAGTTCTTAGTATCTCAAATCAGCATGTTGTTACTACCTTTTAGTTAAATTCCAGATATTGTCCAAATAATTCTATTTCAAACAAGTCATTATTTGAAATTAAATTTAAAGGTCGTGTCACAAAATTTGATTCAGTATTTCTTTATCTATGTATATTCTTAATGATTAATGATCCTGAAAGTCACTGTATGAATTGTTCAAAATTGAGTGGGACGCGAATTCAATCCAGGTTTTTCTATTTTTCAAAGGGTAAAAAGGTTTCACGTTTCGATCTAATAGGATAATAGTGTAATTGAGGGGCAGTAAAATCAGAATATATATTGTACATTAATTTTGTTTTTATTTTCTCGTATTTTATTCTTAGGTTAAATTCAAAAAAACACAAAAAGAGTTTATGTTTTATCTAGTATTTTCACATGTCTGGAATTATCAAAAACTCAAAAAGATTTTATTTTATGTTTTAGTTATTTTTTTTTTGTATCTTAGGATAGTCTAAAAGAAAAACTCAAAAATATTTTTTGGTTCCTATTTCATTATTTATTTATTTTTTATTCCGTTAAGTCTTAGTTAGTAGGTTAATTAAAATAATGTTGAGTTTAGTTATTTTGTTGAATTTAGTTAACTTTAATTATGACTTAGTAAGTTTTCTAAAAAGAAAACCCAAAAAGATATTTATTGGGCTCATTTCTATTTTGATTAGTTGTTAATAATTAAGCCCAAATTTTTGTTGTAATTGGTTGGCCCATCTGATGAAACACACGCATCTGTTTGACCAACCCGACCCGACCCGCCTATATAATTAGGCGGGATCAGTTTCTTCTCAACTACGCTTCATCTTCTTCTTCTTCCTCTTCAAACTCGACGCTCCACACCGCCATTAGCACCGACTCAAGCATTCCAGCTCGCGATTTCCACCGATTTCTTCACATTTTCTTGCATTTTCCTTCTAATCCACTATGAGGTAACATTAATCTTACTTTATTTTGCCTTTTAACCTCACTTTACAGCTTTTAGATTTTCAATTTTTTAAGGGTTTTTATCACTGATTTTTGCATTTTTAGGATAGTAAATCAGTCCTTTTTAGGTTAGTGTAGTTATATAAAATGTTACTTATCACTTTTAGATTAGGATCTGCACTTTCATGCATTTTATGACATTTTTGTACTATTCACGTTTGCATGTGCATGAACACAATAACTGCAAATTTATCTAAGTACAAAAATCAGATACACCTAAAATTCGGATCCATCCAAAATTCGGGTGATTTACACTTGGTTTTGCACTTAGAATAAATTTTCAGTTTCATACTTCATGGGCCCCATCCGAATTTTGGTTCATCCGAAATTCGGATCAGATGACATTATACTTAGACATTATGAATGTTTTATGTGGTTCTTCCGAATTTTTGTTCATCCAAAATTCGGTTCGTCCATTTATAACATTTACATCTTCATTTTAACTAAGTATATATCTCGGACCACCCAAAATTCGGGTCCATACAAATTTCTGGCCCACTCTGAAATTTGTAAATTCATTTCTAAGACTAAGTGTAAACATAGTGCCCATCAACCGAAATACGGATCAATCCGAATTTCGGCTCCACCCCCACCCTTTTAATTTCATACTTAGTTTTTTATTTTACATTATTTCATGCATCACTCCATCCGAATTTCTATCCCACCAGAAATTCGGGTCATCTCAACCGAATTTCCCTTGCACCCGAAATTCGATTCATCAGCATCCGAAATTCGGTTCATCCGAATTTCAACACTTAGGACTTTTTAATTTTTCCATTTTTGCATTTCACTTAAATCAAAAACAAAATAAATATTCCATGTACGTTGCACCATTAGTTATAGTTAAAATAAGTGTTTGAGTGAACACGTCTATTCTAACATTGGTCTCTCAATGATCGACTTTGGAATTTGTTCAGTAGAAGTTACATTCTACTGATAAAAATCCCGATGATTTAAACTATATAGACGGGTTCAATTCACACTTATTTCAGACTTAATATCAATGTATCATTTATATACAAGTCTGATAAACTAAATGTGTTGCATATTTTTACAAGAAGTATGGATCATCAGATAACCCTCACCATCCCCCATCCTCCCATCCCAAACAACAACGCCCAACTGCCAGAGGAAACCCTTCTATCATCTTCTCAAATCACTGAGTTTGCCCCTCACAACTGGCAACTTGACCTTTCCATTATCCGCAATGAAGCCGAGGATATCACTTTTGTTATCCTCAAAGGCCACCCCATCTTCTATTCTTTAACCTCTGCCATCTCTGTTCCCATCATCTACCTTCAACATTTCTGGCACCACCTTACTTTTGTTAATGAGGTAGTACCTCACTTCACAACAAAGATAGACTTCGTACCCATTAAAATCACCCGTCAAGCCATCCGCCACATTCTTCGCCTACCCGCCGAGAACTACTCAGTCAGCAAATAAGTCTTTGCCCCCATTCCAACCCCTACCCAAACTCTTCAAGAAATATTATCCATTGGCTATGATGGCCAACTGTCCAAGCCATCATAATAATTGACCAAGCAACTCCAATCTCACTGGAGGGTCTTCTTCGACGTTATCAACAAGTGCTTCACCGGAAAGCACTCAGGCCACGACTCGGCCTCCATTCAAGTGCTAGCTATGTTTTCCGCCTTCGCATTCGATCGACACTATGATTATGTGGCATTCATCTTTGAGGAGCTAAAGCGATCATTTTAAGAAAGGGGTACCAAAAGGGAATGAAAATTCATTCCCTTTCAAAGATTTTTAAAACTGTTTATCCAATACGCCATGGATAACGATGATGACATCTCCGCACGACCGGAGGTGGATGTTTACAGGACTGTCGAACTACAACGAGTAAGATTCTGACTAACACTGCAAATGTCCCAGTCATGGACATCCCACTTTCATTGCAATATCTGTCAGACCAATCAGAAGTAAGGGTAAGGAATATTTAAGGGTCGTGTATCCGGATGAGGCTCTGTCAGAACCGTGTCTGACCCATTGAGGGCAGAGGGAACAAATTTAGAGGGCGTCGACATCCCCATCGGCCAGACAATCCAGGAAAAGGCCACTAGTCCAGTGGTCAAACAAACCCCCATCGTCCACTCAGATTCCCCTTATGGGAAACTGTTTCATTTGATGGGGAAATTACATAAACACCATCACCCTCTCACACGGAGAGAGGTGATGTTGAAAAAGGTCATTCGCCGCCCCCAGCGACCGACCCTCCATTGACCACAGCTCAAACCACATTCCAAATCACAAAGCACGATGCCTTCATGGCGTCCCCCCATGTCAGCGACGCCTCCATGGCGTCTCCCACAACTTCCGGATCTGCACACCTAATAGGGGAGGCAGAGAGGATGGAAGGAAGACGTGAAGCTGCTACACAAATACTATCAGCTTCAGGGCATCCCGGGATTTCTCTCGAGATGTTAACGACAGCTCTCCGTACTGCCGGATTTGTTTCCCGGGCTGACCTGGACGCCCTAAAGACGGCTTCAGAGGAGCAACATACCGCCCTTTTTGCATTTTTGAAGGGTAAGGGTGTTGCAACTCAAGAATTTCCACCAGGAACTTCATCAGTCCAAGATCAGGCTGAATTCCAAAAACTAAACCATAATGATCAAGAGGACCCTGATCATCCTGAGGGGGAAAAATGCCCCAGGATTCAGTCTGAGGGAGATTGTAGGGGGAGTAGAAGCTGAACAAAGTGGGGAGGGAGGTTTAGGGGCTCTAGGTGGTCAAACAGAAGAAGTCATAACTTCGACCATGGTTGTGTTCGAGCCACCATCAGATTAGGTTGAGATTGTATCAGTGTCTGACGCAAACTCTGACATCGATCAAAACTATTTTTTAATAACACCTAAGTCAGAGCCAGAGTCACCACAAAAGTCTTCATCATCATTTGACTTCTTGAACCCTCCTACCCATGTACCTCTATTGATACACCCGATGTGACAATAGCTAATATAGCTGGTCTATTATCCAATGTCACATTAGATAGTATCAAAATCAATCGCAAGGGCGATATCTACCGAGTAGTTCAACCAGTCAAGCTAATATAGCTGGTCTGTTATCCAATATCACATCAGACAGACAGCTAGATGGAACTTATGACTGGAGTACATCTGTTGGTACATCCGGTGTGACGACAGCAGTCTAGTTTTGTTATTGATATCATGATTGTGTATGAGGTTTACATTTGCATGATAAGCTTAGACGATCATATTAAGTTCTAGAATAAGTACTAGAATCAGTTCTAGGAACACGTTCGAACATAAATTTGAATGATTAGGTTTGAATTTAGGGTAAATTCGATGGTGTCATTGAGGACAAATTCGAATGGTCCTTGGGCCAGATTCAAATTTGTCCTAGACAAACTCGAATCAGTCAGTATAATTAAGGGTTAATTCGATTAATTATGAGACTTTTGCAGAATTTTGGAGTGTGATTAAGCAAAGGCGATCTCGAGTTTACTAGTATTCAGAGAGTGTTTTCGGAGAGAATCATCATGTAGGTACGTTCGTGGTCGTTCGTATAACGCCTTGGAAGTCTCCGTGTTCCGTGTGTGTGATCTTACCGTCAAGCCGCTAACGAGGATTCCGCACTCGTTGGCAGGTGTCGCGTCAAGATAGATCCGTGAGTTTCAAGACCTTACAAGTGGTATCAGAGCCTTTGGGGTGTTCTTGATGTTCTTCGTGTTCATAAGCAACAACCTAGGTTTCTTGACATTTTGGACGGTCAATATCACGATTTTTGAGGTTTTTCGAGCTTATCAAATCATATTTCGAGAAATACTTTGTTGTAGTTCAAGTTTTTGACCAAAATCAGTATTTTTACTTGTAAAAATATTGATTCAATCTGAAAAACTTGAAAAACTCGAAGTATTAGCCGTTTTTCGAATTTGCGGCGCTCGAGTTTAGTAAGGGAGTTTTAGGGTTTGCTCATTTTCGAGTTTGACTGAAAATACGCTCCTTTCGAGTTTCCTTAAAGTTTGCTTCGAGTTTGGCCATTTTGAATTTGCTTGGGGTTTCGACTTTACACTAAAGTCGAATTAGGGAATTCGAATTTAAGGACCTTCGACTTTGTTATTAATTTCGAATATAGTTGGACTTCAATCTTAATTTCGAATTTAGTTCCAAACCAGGTTTAAATTTAATTAGATTCGAATTTACCTAAAGTCGAAAGAATTAATTTAAATTAATTTCGAATTAAATTAATTAAGTTTGAATTCAAATATATTTGAAACAATGGAAAGTATACAGAGGTTTATGGAGATGGATCACGAGGTTGGAAAGGCGACGAATTCACCACCGAAGTTAATGAAAATTGAGGATTATTACTGGTGGAAGGATAGGTTTGCCGACTTCGCGAGGTTTAATGATATGCGAATGTGGATTTGTATTGACGAATGATACATTCCACCTACGGCTGAGGTTGAAGGTCGACAAAAGGTTTTGACTTATTCAAAGATGAAAGACGACGATAAAAAGCTGTATGAAGCAGAAAACCGTGCATTCGCTATCATTTGAATGGCGTTACCTCAGGAGATCTTGCACACAAACCGTAATCAGAAGACAACAAAATAGTTGTGGGATGCGTTAGAGAAACGGTGTGAAGGTAACCCGAGGGTCAGAAAGAATCGAATGGAAATGCTCAAGCAGCCGTTTGCAATCTTCAAAGCCTTGAAGAACGAAAAGCTGGATGAGACTATTACACGATTCTATCGTTTGCTAACTGAGTTAGATGACAACAACGTGGAGTATAGTGAAACGGAGAAGATTAAAAAGATTCTGGATGCTTTACCGGCCAAATGGGAGATGTATGTGGCCTTAATAAAGCATGATGAAGACAAGTTCTATACTCTGACTCTAGATAATGTTATAGGAACGCTGAGGGTATATCACTTTGACTTGCTGAAGAAGGAAACGGATTATGACCAAGTTCAAGATCCTGCTATGTACTTTGGGAAATCAAAACCTTCAGTGGCAACTGAATTGAAGACCGCTACAACATTCTTCTCGGGAGAGACATCGTCACCGGCTGAAACAGAAGACTCAGTAAGTAGGGCTTTCTAGACCAGAAGAAAAGCAAACTCCGACTACATATACTTCAGGATCATCGTCTCAGGGATACACAAAAATGCCAATGAGTGCTAAAACTGCAGAGGAGCAACTGAAGCTTCTAGCATCGTTTGTAGCAGCTTACGGAAATTGTATTCAAGGGAAAATATTTGATCCAGCTCTATGGGAAGAAGACTATGATCAGTTGGATCCGGATGACTTGGAACAAATAGACCTACAATGGCAATTGGCTATGGTCACATAGAGATTGAAGAGGTTCATGAAAAGAACAGGAAGAAATCTAAGTGTGAATAAAGTAGGATTCGATAAGTCAAAAGTTAGGTGCTATAACTGTCAAGGGTCAGGACACTTTGCGAGAGAGTGTCAAAGACCTAAGCTGGATAATCATCAGAACTCAGGACGTCAGTATTCAACAAGTTCAGGGAATCAGATATCAGGGAATCAGGGTTCAGTAGCTGGTTTACTTACTAATGTGGAGTCTAACAAACAATTAGATGGCACATATGATTGGAATACACATCCAGAGACGAATACTAGGGCTTTCATGGCCGAAGTGACAGAAACGGATATGGGAGCAGAAGAGGAAAAGAAAGAGAATACGCAGCAGTCTAATTCAGATCCTTTGGTGCTGGAAGCTACTGAGGAGCTAACTACTTTGGAGTATGCAGCTCAGATGGCCAACATCAAATCTGATCGGAAAAAGGTAATTCTAAACTTTTCAACTTTTCATGATTTATGTGTTTATGTACTACATTAAATGGTAAATTGAACCTAGTGCTAGAAACAAATTCATCTATGACTGCTCAAATTTAATCCTTAAAATCAGATAATGCTAATTTATTAGACATTAAGGTAGACCTTCAGGCCAAACTGAGAAATGTTGCTCAAGATATAATAGTTTTGAATGACAAATTAATTGAACAAGGTGTCAGGAATGAACTAATTTATGAGCATGAATAGTCACTGACCAAAGAGATATCTCTTAGAGATATGGAATTAGCTGAGTCTAGGGCTAAGGTTGCTGAGGCAAATAGCAATCATGTACCTACTCCTCAGGATGAGACCAATGATATGGTTAAATCAGAGGTAGTCAAGGTAACTGAGCATTCTAAAGTATCTTCAACCACTCCTCAGGTTAGGCAAGTGGTACAGTGTGTTCATTCTAGTTGTACGCCAAAAGTAGAAGAAGAAAAGACTGTAGGTAATAATAAAAAAGGGGAGTTAAACCAAGCTGTTGATACAAACAATCAGGGCATTAGTAAGACACCTAGGTCAAAGAGTCCCTATAAGAGATCAATTGACAAGATGTCTTGCTTTAAGTGTCATGAGAAAGGACATGTTGCTTCAGGTTGTCCCTACAAAAAATCAGAGTCTTCACTAAACATAGGGAAACAAGAGCAGCAAACCTTAAAAACAATGCTTAGTGATACGAGATGGAGTAGTTCTCAAATTTCTGAGAAGAACTCAAGTGTGATGTCATGTCTAGGTAGTCGACAACCACCGGTGTCTCTCAGACAAAATGACAGACTTAGGAATAATTCTCCGAATAAATCCCCTAGTCAATCAATGTCTGGCCCCCAATCCGTCATTAGGTATAATTCACCTAAGAGGAGTCACACTCTAGTTAGGTATAATTCTCCTAATAGACATAAGACACAAGGTAGAACCCAGAACTATCAAACTGAGATATACTATAACCGAAATTATTCAAGGGCTGAACCGCAAAGACCAACCCAAAAGGTCGAGAATCGATGTTAATCACTCAACTCCACAATAGGTTCTCAATCAAAAACCCAAGTCACCTGAAAGGAGAGATGGGTATTTGAAAGAGTTCAAGTTTGTGAATGAGGATGGAATTACCAAGTCAGTCATGGCTTGGATTCCCCGTGATAACTAACTTTTCTTGTTTAGTGTGCAGAAGTTAACTACAGGTCCTAATAACCAATGGTTTATGGATAGTGGTAGCTCTTATCACAGGTGAGGGGCACAAAGGAAGAAACATCAGGCATGCTGATTGCCTCCTTAGACCAAGTTGAGAAGTCCTTCGGGAAAAAGGTTAATTGTGTCAATTTGAATAACAATGTTGGTAAAAACAACTATGTGAATCTAGTCACAAAAGCATTTGATAAGTCACGCTTTGAGTTGTTAGTTCAACTGAACGGTATGCGTAATCCAGAGTAACTTGACCTTAGTATATTTTCTTTCTTTTTATAAGTTAGTGGTTAAGTAGAATTTATTTCCTTTTATAGTAAATTAGTAGTAAGTAGAATTTATTTCCATCTATAGTAAGTTACTAAGTTTCTTTCTAAGCTTATTTTATTTTATGAAAAAAAAGAAACATAAAAAGCTCAAAAAAAGAGAATACTAGAAAAGAGAGTTAAGTCATAGATGCATAGGTTCAAAGTGACAAAAATTAGCACAATCGATACAATCTCTAAAGTGTTAAGCTTTCACACATAATGCACCTTAAACTCTAAGTGATATACATTTTCTATTTCGATGTGTTGGTAGGCATAATACACAAAGAGAATCTCAAAAGCTAATAAAATAATAAAGAGAAAGTCATATGTGTAACTAACTTATATGTATGACCAAATGGTCTTAATTTTTATGTTAGAGACTATAGGTCCCAAAAGATATCCCCAGAGTATAGCTTTAAGCTGTAGAGGGGGGTGAATACAGCACTTCATAAACTACACACAATTTTCTCAATGTTTGTATGTATTATTAACAAATGTTAATTACAAACAAGCTTGAATGCGGAAAGGTTCAAGCTGAGATGACAGATACAACAGTATATCTAATTAGTCTAAGACTGACTTAAACTAATTACAATGAATACACTCACTAAGAATCACTCACTGTGTTTACAAGACTCTGAGGAACAGCTTGAATAAGAACAGCTTAGACACTTAGTACTGTTTTATTCAAGCAGACTTGCATGCATGAAAGACACACTTTGAATGCACGTTCACTCTTGCTTTTAGCACTTAACTTTTTTGGCTTAATCGATCAATGCTTGGAAGTTTCTTTTTATACCCACTCAGAGGATCTAAGTGAAGCTTCTTCATTAGACGAGATGAAAATGGAGAAGCCTTGTTTGAAAAGACAACAAAGCTTTTCTGCACTTTTCTGAAAAGCAGACTTGTCTTCACATGTGCAGAACTTTTGTCTTTTCACTTTTCTACTGTTGCATTGCCTTTAACCAAATAAGGAATGTCAACTTTGTGTTTTTCTTCCTTGTAAATGCCTATTTTGATATAAGAAAAAGGTCTGTCACCCTTTTTCAACTAACCCTTTGTCTTCATGTAACAGAACAGCTTGGGCTGGCTGAGCAGTTCTGATTTCCACTTTGTCTTCGACTTTGTAAACTGATCTTGTAGTCAAATACAATACATGAGGACTTAGAAACACATTCCATAAAGAGTTTAGCCTGTTCACAAAGAACAGGTTCTGTTCACATAGAACAGAACACTTGTAAAGTGCCCAAGCTGCTCATCAGTGTAGAGCAGCGTAGACAGTTTATGTCAAGCCTGTTCAGCAGACTGAACAGCTTGGGCAAAACTGTCTTTGTTGCAACACATGCAACACATAGAACAGCTTTAGGCTGATATTGCAAATCATTTTCAGGTTTCAATAAGGCATTTAACAGGCCTTAAATTCAACCTTCAAAAGCATCAACAGGTTTGATTAATAATCTCCCCCTCAGATGCAGAGCAGGTTTGACTGAGGCCTTTTTGTGCCTAACAATCTCCCCCTATTTGCAATAACCAGTCTAAGCTGGCCTTATCAAAAGTCACTATATATTTTTACAGTACATTTGTTGAAACAAAATTATAACATCAACATAAAGTAAAAGATCAGTTTATATATACACTGATTTTTGATTATATTAGAACAACACATGTTCTTACAAAAGTAAAACTGATGTACTGATGTATATTACAACTAATGTAAAAGGAAATTACAACATATGTAAAATAGAGTACAACTAATGTACATTGGACTGTTTTTGTTAGGAGCAGAAAATGGTAAGCCTGTCCAACTGATGGACAACTTCCATTCTTCACCTGCCCAGATGGCAGATGGTCATCACTGTACTGGAGGTGGTAGTCCTTCTTCAAATATTCTTTCAAGTTCCTCCCTTGTTTCTTCCAAATCTTGGATTTCAGCTCTGAGAAACATGAAGTTTGGATCTTGAAGCTCACCTCTGTCATAAAAACTTCTTAGCTCATCCCAGATGGCTGCTCTCCATTTGCTGGACTGTCTAAAGGAGTTGGCAATTCTGAAGGCTGCAAGTTGCTTAATACCAACTTTGTGTGGGTCTGAAGCTCTTTGAAAACACTTTTTCTGGGTTAAGGGATCTACAAAAAATGCCCCTAACTCAGGCTCTTCAATTACCTTGCCTTCTTCAAACTCCACTCCTTTGGGCAAGCTGTGATTAACTCCTTTGATTTCCACAGCATAATCTCCCTGTTCAATCATCATAAGGAGTTCTTCCAGCTCTGAGTCTTTCCTTGTCCTCTTGGCTTTTATCTTGGGATATGTCACAGAGACACCCTCACTTATATCAGTTGAGATCAGGCCAAGATCTTTCACTCTCTCCATTAACTTTTTCACATATGCCCTGATAGTCTTAGCCATTTCTGACTTTGACTGGCTCAGGGCAACTGCTAGTTCTACCCATTCCCTGTATCCCATTTGGGCAACATCAGAGTAATCATAAGATTCCAGCTCAGGGCCTGTTGAACCCATCCTGGTAATTTGCAGTTTCCACTGTTTGCCTTTTCTTGAAATAGGAACAGCTTTGAAAATTGGTTCCTTAGCAAGTCTTCGGTCAGCAACATCATGAAACTTCTTTCTTGCCAGGTTGTCAAAATGGAATTGGGTTCTAGCAGAGGGTACTTGAGTTTTGGTCACTGAGGCCAGAGCACCCTTTTCTTTTTCTGCTTCCTTTTCCTCTGCTGATCCCTTAGCAGCTTCCAGAATTTTCTCTTGCACAACAAGAGAGGACATCTTAACTTTCCGTGCCTCTTGAAGTGCAAAAGACTTAGCAGCTTTTGCAGACTCTTCTTCTCTTCTTAAAGCTTCCAGGGCTTGAAGCTGTTCTTCTCTAAATTCAAAATACTTATGCATAGGAAGACCCATTTCTTTGGCCCTGGCTTTGTGAAATTGGATTTCTGCTGCTTTCTGCTGTTTAGGATCAGTTGCTGCTGTTGCTTTACCTTTAGCTGCTTTAGTGATAGCAGCTTCAGGACTTTCTTCCTCCTCCTCTTCTTCTTCTAATATCAGATGCCTCCTTTTGCTGCTTGGCCTGTCCTCAGGATTAGTTTCCTCCCCCTTAGATTGAGCAGGGATTGGAGATTCAACCTGTGTAGGCTGAGCAGCATGGGAGGCACCCTCCAGTGTACCTGTTGACCAGTTTGTGCTGCAGGCACTAGTTTCTCCTTAGAAGAAGAAGTTTTCTCCCCCTTAGACTTAGTCTTAGAGGCAGACGACTTCTCCCCCTTTGAAGGAGATGGACCAGCACCTTCAACACCCGGTCTGCCTGAAGACACAAAGTCATCAGGCTTGCCAGCAGTTTTGGCAACAGGCCTGGGGCCAACAAGGCTATTCACTAAGAATGCCAAGTTGTCCTTCACCTCTGCAAACTGGGTAAGACAGGACTGAAGAGAAGAGGATTGGGTATCAGCAAGGGAGGTCAGCTTAACAATATTTTCCCTATCAGACTCAGTGAACAGCAAACTTTGAAGCTGTGCAAGATGTAATTCAAGAGAATCTTGCACATCAGCAAGGTTTGATGACACAGAATTTGATAAGGGACTAATGAGGTTGTTCAAGTTGGCCAGAGTAGTAGGAAGAGTAGTGTTGCAAGAAGTTAGGAGAGATGACAGCTGTTGAGAAATGGCTGTCATTGAGGACACAGAGTCCTGTTGCAGTGAAAGAATAGAGGAGAGGGAGTTGGACACATTTTGCAGCTGTGTAGTGAGTGCTAACAGCTGTGGAGAATTATCTGTTTGAGGAGTAGCAGGGAAGGAGTCTTTGAACAAATCAAATAACCCCTTAAGCTATTCAGACACAGAGTCTGAAATAATATAGGGTAGAGAGGTCATGGCAGTTTCTAAAGAACCAACTTTGTTGGTCAGCAGAGAAAGCTGATCCTTCAAAGGCAGATCTTTAGGAGATGGAGGTGTATGGGTGGACTGTTTAGATTGGGTAGATGGAGAAGATGATGAGGAGGCTAGTGTATGAGGATGTGATGGAGAGGGAAGAGGAACATTTGAAAGAAGCTCCATAGCCTGGGCAAAAGTAATGTGACCCAGGTTGGAGGGGTCAAAGGGTCCCTCAGCAGCGGCTGTAGCTGCTTCATCAGGAGAAGGGGTTGATGTTGGGGGCCTTTCAGATGCTGCTTGTGTTGCAACATCCTCATGAAGGCCAGTGGGTGTTCCCTCTGCAGTGCCTTGGTGTAAAAGCACCTCATCATTGGGAGATGGGATATGCATTTCAACATCAGCAGTGGTGAAACCTGCTGATGAAGTTTGCATGGAGGGAGCAGCCTCACCAGAGGCATGGTATGATCCCTGAGGTTCATCAGCTTGGGTTGTTGGTCCCTCAGCAGCTGTTTGGTGTAGAACAGCTGTATCATGGGGAGCAGAAGTTTGAGGCTGAGCTGCTGATTGGTCTATACCTGCAGCGTGGGCACCTCGTGCAGACTCAGGGTGTGAGAAGATTTGAGTGGGGGAGAGTGGGGACTCAGTATGGAGTGGAGAGGGCTCCTGTCTTTCAATATTCTCAGCCTGTTGGGAGGCTGGAATAGTTGAGGTGGTTATCTTCTTTTGTACAACTGGTTCCTGTTGGGAGGAACCAGAGGGTCTAGGCTGACTCTAGGTAGACTCAGGTTGGAGTGAAGCAGCCTCCAATTGGGCTGAACCTTCTCCCAATATAGGAGAGGCAGCAGGGGTTGCTTCTCTTACAACTAAACCCTGTTGGGAGGGAACTGAGGAGGTGGTTGTTTTGGCTGATTTCTTTTTGGAGATGGATTTTCGTTGATAGTGAATGGATGAAGTGGGTGATTGGGGAGAGGTGATGAGGGGTTCAGACTGGACAGATTTTGAGACTGGGTCAGAAACAGGTGGGTTGGCCTGTTCCATAGTCTCAGGTGCCACAAAGGCACCAGCCACAGAGGCTTCAGGGTGAGGAGCCTGCTCCCCCTCAGCCACAGAGGCTAAGAGAGCAGACTCAGACTGAGCTGTTTTGGCCTTCTTTTTCACAGACACAGCTTCAGCAGTTGTCAGGTTCCTCTTAACAAGTTTGGACCTGGCTTTGGATTTTCTTGTAGGAGCAGCAGCTTCTGGATCCACCCTCAAAGCAGAGGGTCCTTCCACCAATCCTAACAACCTCCTCATTGGTGTGGATAGAGGAGGCTCATTTGGGAGTACAGGAGTGTACAAAACTCTATTCCCTATTACAGGGAATGTAGCAGTATGAAGTAAGGGCTGAGAGTTATACAGATACTCACCACAAATATGTCTGAATATGAGGCTCAGAAACCTGGGGTATCGAACAGTAGCTGGTCTTGGCTCTTGCTGCACCAGGTTCCTCAAGTTCAGAAATATCCACTTGGCCATATCAATTATAGTCCCATCCACCAGCTGTAGGACTATGGGGACTTCATCACGGCTCAGTTGGTCAAATGAACCAACTTTGCTGCTGAAGCTCATCATCACTGAGGCAAACAGAAAGCTGTAGGTAGGAGACAAATCCTTCCTATACAATGTTGCTCCAATTTTGGGTTCTGCTACACCACAGAAGCATAGCAAATTTCCCATTTGCTCATTTTCAGGCTGGGGCATGTCATATGATTCAGCAATGGGCAGATGAAGAACTTCCCTGAGAAGATCAGCAGTAATCTCAATGGTCTGAGTCCCATTGAGAATAGTCCCCTTGATGACTTTGGTGTTGGGGTTGTAGGCACAAGTGTACCAGAACTCGTACACCATCTCCTGGTACAGGACGCCAGGAGTAGCAGTCATAGCATAGTTCAACGGATGAACTTGCAGAAACTCCACCATTTGATCGTAACCTTTCCCCACATAGTTTTTGGGGATTGTAAGGTTGGCAATGTAGTTTGTAGGTTTAAGGGTTAGCATTGTGGTGACTGATGGATGCTTCTGCACATCATCACCAACAAACACTGGTAGGAAGGGGTTATTTCTGTGAGCCATTTTAGAAGTAGAGAAAGTAGCAGAAACACAAGACACTTAGTCTAATATTTAGGGTTCTTAGAGGGCAGATGATAGTAGTGAGGAAGACGAAGATGAAACAGTATGAGGTATTTATAGGATTTGAATGTGAGTGTGTATGAGAGAGAAAGTTTTGGGCGGTTGATTTGAAAAAGTCGTTAACGGAAAACGGAACGGTTGTCCATGTCAGACCGTTTGTCAGACCACTTGAGTCCTTTTTAATCACTAACACACGTAACCCACATTAAATACAGTAATTAAGTTAAATAAAAACATTAATTAAGTAACTTAAGTTTGAAGAAAGGTAATTAAAATTGTTGGTCTAAGCTGTTGGTCAAACCTGTGATGAGCAGAGTCATCACAAGCTGTTCGTTCTTCAAGCTGTTCCCTCAGCCTGTCCAACTATGTAAGAACAAGTTGTGTTCAATAGTTGAGCAGGTTACAAGGTAATATCTTGTAAGTCAGTGTGAGGGAATGAGAATGAAGAATGGACAAGTAAACTGTGTCTTCAGCCTTTTGTAAGTTCAAGCTGATCAAGGATTTCAGAAAAATGGCTAAGTACGTAACACGCAGAGCCTGTTTTGTCTAAGCTGTTCTGAGAAACTTGATCAGTGTGAGACATACACAGTTTTAGACCTTTGAGGACAATTAGTCACTTTTGTTTAACATGCCCAGCTTGCTGACAAGGTAATTAAACCTTGTTTCATCCAGTGGTTTGGTGAAAATGTCTGCAAGCTGTTCATTTGTGGAAATAAAACTTACCTCCACATTACCTTTCTGGATGTGATCCCTGATGAAGTGATGTCTGACTTCAATTTGCTTTGTTCTTGAATGAAAAACTGGGTTGTTGGAAATGGCTATGGCACTTGTGTTATCACAAAGAATAGGAATTTTCCTGTACACAAGCACATAATCTTCTAGCTGATGCTGCATCCACAGAATCTGCCCACAGCAGCTTCCAGCAGCAATGTACTCAGCTTCAGCAGTAGAAGTAGACATTGAGTTCTGCTTTTTGTTGCACCAACTTATCAACTTACCACCAAGGAGTTGACATCCACCTATTGTGCTTTTCCTATCTAGGCTGCAGCCTGCAAAATCAGAATCTGAATAACCTGTTAGTTCAAGGCTGGAGTCTTTGGGATACCAAAGACCCAAACCTGGTGTACCCTTCAGGTATCTGAAGATTCTTTTAACAGTAGCTAGATGAGATTTCTTTGGATCAGCTTGGAACCTAGCACACAGACAGGTGGCAAACATAATATCAGGTCTACTAGCAGTTAGATATAGCAAGCTCCCAATCATACCTCTGTAAGTTGTTACTGAAACAGCTTTGCCACTGGTATCAGCATCCATATTTACATTGGTTGCCATTGGGGTTTTAATAGGAGAACTTTGATCAAATTTAAACTTTTTCAAGAGATCTAAGGTATACTTTCTTTGATTTATGAAAATTCCAGTTGAGGTTTGTTTAACCTGTAATCCTAAAAAGAATGTAAGTTCTCCCATCATACTCATTTCATATTTAGATTTCATGAGTAATGAAAAATTCTTGCATAACTGCTCATTGGTAGATCCAAATATTATATCATCCACATAAATTTGAACAAGCATAATATCAGATTTCACCTTCTTTATGAACAGTGTAGTATCCACTTTACCTCTGAAATACCCATTGCTCATAAGGAACTCAGTAAGAGTGTCATACCAGGCTCTAGGGGCTTGTTTAAGACCATAGGAGCTTTGTCCAACTTATAGACAAAACCTGGATGATGTTCATTTTCAAAACCTGGAGGCTGCTTGACATAAACTTCTTCTTGCAGCTTTCCATTTAAAAATGCACTCTTCACATCCATTTGAAATACCTTAATGCTCTTATGAGCAGCGTAGGCTAGATACAAACGAATTGCTTCTAGTCTGGCCACAGGAGCAAATGTCTCATCATAGTCAATACCTTCCTCCTGTCTATAACCTTGAGCAACCAGTCCTGCCTTATTTCTTATGACATGACCTTGCTCATCCATCTTATTTCTGAAACCCATTTAGTGCCAATTATAGTTTTGCCTTTAGGTGCAGGAACCAGCTTCCGTACCTTGTTTCTCTCAAACTGATTGAGTTCTTCTTGCATGGCAGTGATCCATTTGGCATCTTTTAATGCTTCATCCACTTTTTTTGGCTCCATTAGTGAAACAAAACTAGAGAACATACAGAAGTTCCCTAAGCTGTCCCACCTTGTTTGTACCCCTTTGTTGATGTCACCAATTATTTGATCATTGGGGTGACATCTGATCCACTTAGGATCATTCTTCAATGATGATTCTCCTGAGTTATCAGCAACTTCAGCAGGTCCTGTTGAACAGCTCTCAAGATTTTCAGACTCACTGTTGTCTTGAGCCTGCTCACTTGTTGAACATGACTGACTACTGTTGAACATATCAGCAGAGGAACCAGGAAAATCAGCATTGATAGGTTCAGGACATGCAGTTGTAATTAGGTCAGTACACTTATTCACACAGGGTGTATTCACATAATCACCATCATGCCCATCATGATTAACAGGTTCCACACTGGTGTTGTGGAAGCTTTTGAGTCCTCTTCATTGTTTAAATGCATCTGATCATCAAAGTTTAATTCTCCTGAAACTGATTCAGGAACAGCTTTGGTGGTAGCATTCTTGGACTCTTCAAAGGTGACATTGATAGATTCATCTATCACCTTTCTTTTGTTGTTGTACACTCTGTAGGCTTTAGATATAGCAGAGTAGCCAACAAACACACCTTCATCAGCTTTTGGTTCAAACTTTGCCAGTTGATCCCTTTGATTCAAAATGAAGCAGGGACAGGCAAATACATGGAAGTAACTGACATTTGGTTTCCTCCCTTTGAGCAGCTCATAAGGAGTCTTGTTGAACCTTTTCACCACTAAGGATCTGTTTTGGGTGAAACAGGCAGTGTTAACAGCTTCAGCCCAGAATGATGAAGGTAAACCAGATGCACACAGCATGGTTATAACATCTTCAATGAGATTTCTGTTTCTCCTTTCAGCAACTCCATTTTGTTGTGGAGTTCTTACAGCTGAAAAGTTTTGAGTAATTCCTTTCTCTTCACAGAAGTCTTCAAGAGTACAGTTTCTGAATTCAGTACCATGATCACTTCTAAGCTGCTTTACTTGGGCAGAGTTCAGCATTTCCATCTTTTTCACAAATCCAATAATTTCTCTAGCAGCCTCTCCTTTGCTCTTCAAGAAGATAACCCATGTGTACCTGGAGAACTCATCAACCATTACTAGAGTGTATCTTCTTCCTCCTAGACTGGGGACATTAACAGGTCCAAACAAGTCCATATGGATTAAGAAGAGAGGAGTATCAATAGAGAAGTTATGTTTGGATTTAAATGATGATTTTCTCTGCTTGCCTTTCTCACAAGCTGTGCAGAGTTTATCTTTAACAAAGGTCATAGAAGGCAAACCTGTCACCAACTCTTTCTTACAGAGTTTGTTGATGTTCTTGAAGTTCAGATGTGACAGCCTTTTGTGCCATAACCAGTTTAAGTCTGCATTTGTTCTTGTGAGAAAGCAGGTTTCAGTTGTGGGATCAGCAGATTGCATGTCCACAACATATACACCTTTCTTTCGTTGAGCACACAACACAACTTTGCCTTGGGGATCCAATATGTAACCCAGGTGCTCATCAAAGTTAACCTTATAGCCAGCATCACACAGTTGGCTTATGCTAACAAGATTATGTTTTAGCCCAACCACATAGGCTACTCTTTTGAACACTGCAGCACCAGCTTTAAGAGTTCCATATCCCTCAGTGGATCCCTGTACATTGTCACCAAATGTGACTTTTGGCCCTTTTTCAGGCCTGAGATCACTCAGCAAGTCCTTACAACCTTTCATATGCCCTGAGCAGCCAGTGTCCAAGTACCAAACCTGTGATGGTTGTTTTTCCTGCAGAGTGATAAGAAGAATATTAGATACTTTTAGGGGAACTCATCACAGAGATGAGTTCTCCTACTTCATCTACATTTGTTGATGGACTTGTGATGTCAACACTAATATTCCCTATTTGAATGGTATCAGCTTGAATACCACTCTCATTGGCTAAGATGTTTCCAACACTATTTATGTTGGCAGTGAGAGAAACATCAGAGTCAGCAGGCCTCATGTCCACAGCTTCAGGACAGTCTTTGGCCAAATGTGTCTTCATTCCACATTTATAACATTTTCTTCTTTTAGTATTTTTGGAAAAAGACTTTTCAGAAACATATTCTGGATTATTTCTATTGATTCCATCAGTAATTTTAGCAAACTTATCACTTTTTGATGAATCAACAGCTTAGGTGGAAGGTTCAATAACCACAGCTTTGCCTGTCTCTTCTTTCCTCTTTTTAGGAGGGCAGATATCAAAGATAGGAAGCTTGATTGGCTTCTGACCTTCCACAGGTTTAGGAAACTTATTCCCAGATCTCTCAGGCTGAGCAATGGCTTTGCCTTTGCCCTTCCTGATATGTGATTGATGTTGCCTATCAACATAATCATTATTCCTGGTTTTCAAATACTTATTCTCATTTAAAACCAGTTTACCACTATGATTAGAAAACTTATTTGAAATCACAGCAGTTTTGCCTTCAACCTGAGACTTACTTTTGTTAAAGGCAGACTGCTTTCCCTTTGAAAACATATTTTCAAAGTGTTCAGCATTAAAAGGATTAGTGTGCCTTTTTATACCAACTTTAGACCCAAAGTCTGTTTTGTCAACAGGTTTGGTGTCCACAGCTGTAGTTTGGACATGCTTTCCTTTCTTTTGTTTGTGTGAATCAGCAGAACACTTAGCAAGCTTATTAGATGAAAGACTGATTTCATCAACAGCTTTTGAGCTGGGTTCACACAAGCTGTCAGTGTTTTGAGGCCTGACAAACCTGTTTGTTGAGATTAATTTACCATTCACTCTTTGAATAAAAGTGTTTGGAAGCTCACCAAGAGTGGACAAGTCTTCTTTTAAATTATTAACCTCAACAATGGAAGCTGCTGTGTCAAGATCCCCTCCAAGATAGGCTTGGATTTGTGCAGGGATCTGCTGGCTTATGCAATGGCTGACTTTGTGTGCAGATTGGCACCAAGAGTCAACTATCTTTTGAAGCTTAGCATGTTTTATATTTGTTTCTCTCTTTTCTTCCAGTAAAATGGAATTGATGTGTTTTAATTCATCAAGCTCAACTTCCAACTTATGGAAGCTGTCCAGTTTACTAGACTTTGTTTAAATATCAGTTTTAAGCGTAGAGATTTCAGATAATAAAACAACATTCTTCTCAACAGCAGCTTTTAGATCAACAAGCATATATTCAAACATTTTAACTTTTTTCTTCAGAACTGTAATCCATAAAATTTTGTACCTTATACATCATTGTAGGATTCCAATTCTCCAAGCTGCTGAAAGCTTCAGCTTCAGCCAGATCCTGTTTGAAGTTGCTTGTTGATGGGACATCAGTGTTGGCCATCAGACAGTTGTTGTCTTCTTCATCAGATGATGAATCAGACTCCTCCCAGTCACAAGTTTCAGCCATTAGTCCCTTTTGCCTGTTAGAAACCACTGATTTTTCTAACTTCCTCAGCTTGGCCATGGCCATAAGGTACTTAACCCTGTATCCATCATCCTTGTTTGTCTTGTGTGGTTTGGATGTCTGACCAACAGCTTTTGACACACAATCAGCAACTATATGGCCAGTTTTGCCACATTTGAAGCACTCAGCTTTGGTCTTGTCAAATGCTTTCTTTTTTACAGCATTTGAGCTTCCTTGTAGCATGTTTCTACCAAACCTTTTTCTGTTGAACCTTTTGACAAGCATGGCTATCATCTGCTCATCATCCAGTTCAGCACTATCTGCATTGTCTTCCTCATCAGATATTTCCTCCTTATCATCAGCCTGTTGATCAGGTTGACTGAAAACATCATTCACTTGATTTACAGGTTGTCTCACACTAGCCACAAAGGCTGCCCCTTTCTTAGATATTTCCAAGGCATTTGTCTTCTGTTGCCTTGATTGCTCATCATTTAGTAAGGATCCATATAAGTTAACAAGATCCATACTTTTGATGGTACCTGAATTCCTTAAAATTGTAGAAAAATAATTCCATTCTTCTGGCAGAACATCTAAGAATTTGTTTACCAAAGTCAGGCTGTCCTTGGTGATCCCAACAGCTTTGAGATCATTTACAAGAGCAGTAAACCTGGTGTAGGTTTCAGTGAGAGTCTCCTTTGGTTTTGCAAAGAAGAGTTCATACTGTCTAACAAGATTGTTAATCCTGTTGTCAAGTGTGATTGTGGGTCCATCATAGACGGTACAGAAAGTATCCCACACCTCCTTGGCAGTCTTCATCTTCTCAACCTGTTTGAACACATCATCAGGTAGAGGGATGACCAGATTGTTTATGGCCTTTGCATCAAGAGCCACCAGTCTTTTGTCTTCATCAGACCATTGAGCTTTTGCTTTCTCAAATGTTTTGATCTCAGGAGCAGCTCCTTCAACAGCAGGAGTTAATGTTGTAACAGAGGTTGGCACATAGGGACCCTCCATTACAATCTCTGGTAGTTGTACATCCAGATTCTCTAAGTAGAGCATCATTCTGCACTTCCAACCAGAAAAGTTCTGATGATTAAACTTTGGAGGTTTGCCCATTGAGCCATTATCATTGTATGAGGAATTTGCAGCACTGTTGTCCATGGAAATTTTGGGAGAATGAGAGATCTAGAATGACACACACTCTAACACGCTCTGATACCAGTTGTAGGACCCAAAGGATAACCCAAGAGTATAGCTTTAAGCTATAGAGGGGGGTGAATACAGCACTTCAAAAACTACACACAATTTTCTCAATGTTTGTATGTATTATTAACAAATGTTAATTACAAACAAGCTTGAATGCGGAAAGGTTCAAGCTGAGATGACAGATACAACAGTATATCTAATTAGTCTAAGACTGACTTAAACTAATTACAATGAATACACTCACTAAGAATCACTCACTGTGTTTACAAGACTCTGAGGAACAACTTGAATAAGAACAGCTTAGACACTTAGTACTGTTTTATTCAAGCAGACTTGCATGCATGAAAGACACACTTTGAATGCACGTTCACTCTTGCTTTCAGCACTTAGCTTTTTTGGCTTAATCGATCAATCCTTGGAAGTTTCTTTTTATACCCACTCAGAGGATCTAAGTGAAGCTTCTTCATTGGACGAGATGAAAAAGGAGAAGTCTTGTTTGAAAAGACAACATAACTTTTCTGCACTTTTCTGAAAAGCAGACTTGTCTTCACATGTGCAGAACTTTTGTCTTTTCACTTTGTCTACTGTTGCATTGCCTTTAACCAAATAAGGAATGTCAACTTTGTGTTTTTCTTCCTTGTAAAGGCCTATTTTGATATAAGAAAAAGGTGTGTCACCCTTTTTCAAATAATCTTTTGTCTTCATGTAACAGAACAGCTTGGGCAGGCTGAGCAGTTCTGATTTCCACTTTGTGTTCGACTTTGTAAACTGATCTTGTAGTCAAATAAAATACATGAGGACTTGGAAACACATTCCATAAAGAGTTTAGCCTGTTCACAAAGAACAGGTTCTGTTCACAAAGAACATAACACTTGTAAACTGCCCAAGCTGCTCATCAGTGTAGAGCAGCGTAGACAGTTTATGTCCAGCATGTTTAGCAGACTGAACAGCTTGGGCAAAACTGTCTTTGTTGCAACACATAGAACAGCTTTAGGCTGATATTGCAAATCATTTTCAGGTTTTAATAAGGCATTTAACAGGCCTTAAATTCAACCTTCAAAAGCATCAACAGGTTTGATTAATAATCTCCCCCTCAGATGCAGAGCAGGTTTGACTGAGGCCTTTTTGTGCCTAACAGAGACATACAGACAATGATTCTAAATGAGATATGCAAGTTTTCTGGGGGATGTATAGTCACATCAGATACATCTTAAAGAAAAGAAAAGAAAAGAAAATCTTGATAGTAAGAATAGAGTCAAAACAAGTCACTCTGTTATACGTAAGTACAGACCTGTGCCTCTGGTTTGACTCGAGTTAGCATGATAAGTCGCTTTGTTGTACGTCAGTAAAGACTTGTCACCACTGTCTTGCTAGCTTTAAATAAACTTTAAGACAAACTAAGACACTCTGTTGTATGTAAATACAGAACTATGTCCGACGTTTGCCTTTTAAAGAAAATTTGCAATACCGAAAAATTATAATCATTGTGTGTCTGCCTTGATCATAGAATTATATCTAAGTATGGGACGCGTAAGGTAGTTTCTTGATAAATAAAAGGCCAAGGAAAATTCCAGAATGTTAAATGTTTAAAGGGAAAATCATACCGACAATCGACTTGGATTGTATATCACGTCAAACAATCAAAGGAATAAAAAATTCCGAAGTGTGAAAGTGAAATACTGAAAGTGCGTTTGACACCGCTATCTGATTGAACCTTTTTTGACTTTCTCGCAAAAATATTCTATTAGTATATGTCGTAATTTTCAAAGTACTTTTGAGTAGTTTTAACTTTATTTTTATTTATTTTTATTTTTTTTATTTTCATTTATTTTTATTTTATTTTATTTTAAGTAGGATAAAGGTCAATGCAACTAGGATGCATTCTAGTTGAAAAAAAAAAACAAAATTTGCGTGATACTCAGTTGCTAAAAGTGAAGAGTTCCGTGATGAGTTGAAAAGGTTGAATATTGTTCAAAGTTTTTCAAAACTTAAGTTAAGTTGAAAAAGTTGAAAATTGTTCAAGATTTTTCAAAACTTACAATGATGTGAGTGTTTAATGAAGATACGACTGTATCTCTCGAACTTAATCGTAGTGTTTGGTTTATGTTCTAAACCATCAAATAAATGTAAGTAAGGAGAGTTTCATTGCATTTTTATCGTTGAATAATAGTTTTTAATGTCCTACTAACATATTATGACTTGTTTCATGTGTTGATTAAGTCTATACAGTGTTAGAATTGGAGTTTTTACAGAATTACAGATTCTTCAACTGACAAAGGTGATCCGTGAACTTCAACATCTTAATGCCCAGTTGGATCAGACAGAGACTGATCAGCAGCAGCAGATTGCAAATCTGGAGGCTATACTGGAGGACTTGTTGAAAGATCGTCCATCTCAGGGGGAGAAATTGTAGAGAAGCTGAAGAAGATGGCCTAAGCAGTGAGCTGGCAAGTCAAAGAAAATGGCCCGAATAGTGAGCTGGCAGATCTTTCAAGACAGCAATTTGCTAAGCTTGCTGATCCTCAGGGGGAGTCGGTGTTCATGGAAGCTGACAAGGGAAAAGGCAAGGATTCTGAGATGACTAAAGTAACTGAAGACAAGACCTGATCAGAGCATTATCATAGTTAGATGAAGATGAAATTAGGTTCTTCTTCGAAGATGACTTAGAACAGGAGGATCTTGAGGATTGAGCGTTTAAAAGATATACCTGATTGGAAGTCACTCGATGAAGGTGGTAAGAATATATCCTCTGACTGGTAGGAAATGGACTAAGTTAGTCTATAAACCAGTGAGGACAGCGAATCTAAAGAGACAGTCATGGATAACAAAGAAGAAAAGCTGATTTCGGTATTCATAGATCAATGAATGTGTACTAGAAGCTATCGTCAAGGGGGAGTTTGTTGATACACCCGATGTGACAATAGCTGTCTAGTTTCGATATTCATAGTCTCTGATTCTGATAGTCTAATACGATCAATGAACAACAACTAGAAGCTATCGTCAAGGGGGAGTCTGTTGGTACATCCGGTGTGACGACAACAGTCTTCTCTTGTTATTGATATCATGATTGTGTATGAGGTTTACATTTGCATGATAAGCTTAGACGATCATATTAAGTTCTAGAATAAGTTCTAGAATCAGTTCTAGGAACAGGTTCAAACATAAGTTTGAATGATTAGGTTCGAATTTAGGGTAAATTCGAAGGGGTCATTGAGGACAAATTCGAATGGGCCTTGGGCCAGATTCGAATTTGTCCTAGACAAACTCGAATTAGTCAGTATAATTAAGGGTTAATTCGATTAATTATGAGACTTTTGCAGAATTTTGGAGTGTGATTAAGCAAAGGCGATCTCGAGTTTACTAGTATTCAGAGAGTGTTTTCGGAGAGAATCATCGTGTAGGTACGTTCGTGGTCGTTCGTATAACGTCGTGGTAGTCTTCGTGTTCCGTGCGTGTGATCTTACCGTCAAGCCGCTAACGAGGATTCCGCACTCGTTGGCAGGTGTCGCGTCAAGATAGAATTGTGTGTTTCAAGACCTTACAGCCTCATGAATAAATTCTGTCATCTATGGCTCCCACCCCTACTCCAATAGGTATCCCACAAGTCCAAACCACCCCACAAGTCAAAGAAATCTCTCAAGTCCAACCAATCCCACAAGTCAAAACCCAGCCTGTCGAGTCATCAGACACATGAGTCGTAGATTGCTTTGAGACAAGGCTTGATGTGAGTCCTATGCATGACATAAATGACCTAGAGTGGATAAATTGATTTTCAAAGGGCAAAGTTCATACAACGACAGCCGAGAAAAGGAAGCTCTAAAACTTGACCATCGGGGTCGAGTTTACAAACTGCTAGAGATTCCGCCAGCCGAAAATGAGGAACCACCGGTTCATGTGTTGAAAGATTAATTGATGAACTTCCCTGCTGAAGAATTTCGACGTCCATATCTTGAAGGAGGTTCAAAATGTTCTTCCAGAATGAAACAAGGGATCTACAGTAGATGTCTATTAATGTAACTCAGTGACGCATCAAATGATGAACAAGTCGAATACAATCAAGTGATGCTGAGAGAAACAAGACCAAAGTCTGAATATTTGTCCAAGTCGAAGATCACTAAGGTAACCTCCATCAATCTATATAAACGGGCCCGTCTGTTCACTCCTGCATTCGACGTCATTAGATAAGACGGGTCATCATAGTGGATCTATGAGAGTGATCTGGATTTTGTGAACATTTATGACATTGATACGATTCATAATAAACTGAAAAACATAATCAAAGGGCGATTAAGCCATATCACTGCTGTTGCAGCCTTAACCAAAAACATGAATCGTCGTTCAATCATCATGTGCTTAAGAGACTTCCAAATAGCCATCAAGAGCTTTATGGTCAAGGTGGGTCTCAAGGCTCCTGAACAAGATATTTTTGCCCTTGCTCAACATCTAATGTTCAAAGTTCTCATGGGAGGCCTGCAAGGAGTTATATTTTTGAATAAGAATGGACACAAACGGTTCATGCGCTTTGAGGATTTGCCATGTTACTCTGACGGCACACTTCGATTAGTGAGAGCCGAGCTCAACAATAGACTACAAGAAGATGATGCTCTACCTATATCAAAGCTTAAAAGGAGGCCTAAAGAGATTCAAGACATCCTCCGTGCCGTAGAACTAATCAATGACAGACTGCACATCAGGCAAGTGACTAGAAGATTCGACGTCATCCTTGGCCTTCGAGAATGTGCAGAGCATTCATGTTATCCTCCGCGATGATCAAAAATGGGGAGATTGTTAGATTATAAATTTCGATCATGTGGAGTTTTATTTTGTAATAGTTACTTTAATATATTTCAATGTAATTTGTTTCCAAGTAATTTCCTTCCGTTGTAATCTATTTATTGCATTTAGAAGTTGAGGGGTATAGAATGTAAATCCCTCAAAGTTTCTTTTAATATTTAAGGGAAACCCTTTTGTCTCATTACAATTGAAAAGCTAGAACTGCCTCTTTTGTTTTTCACATTCTCTCTCGATATTTGTTCATCTATAATTGAGTGTTTCATTCTTATTAATTGATTAATTGAGATTGATAATTATATTGTGCTGATATTATAACTGGGACGATTCTACAGCAACTAATATAAAATATACCAAAAACACAATTTTAAATAAAAAACATTCAAATATTGTGAATCATATACAAAAAATTCCAAAAAACACATTTACAAAGAACCTTCATTTCTTGGTGAGTGTGGCCGGAAATGGAGAAGGAATGGACCTGGTGGTTGCAGGTGGTCGCCGATAGTGTGGCCGGAAAAATACATTGTGACGGTTTCTAGTGTTTTGAGCGAGAGGATGAGAGAAAGGAAGATGAGCAGATTATTTTATGGTTTAAAACAAAGAGAAAGAGAGAAAAAAGAAAATATATAAGTAGGAGAGATAATTTTTTCCCCAAAACTACCATATAGTTCTTAGGTTCTCACAAATATTTATGATCTTAAAAGAACCCATCTCTCTATATATAGGAAAGGGTACTTCTTAGAACCTAAATATTTGTGAGAACCTAAGAACTATTTGTGGCCATTAGATCAAAAGATTATGGCTCAAAAATGTCAAATGAATTCTTGTAATTATTTAGAATTTTGATAGTAAGGAATATTGAAAAGATGTGCAAATGGTATTTTTGGAATAAAAAAATCTATTTTTTCTATTTCTCTCTCTTCCTTTCTTAAATTCTCATTTTCTCTTTCTTTCATGAGAATTGATTTTTATAGTAAAAAAACATTTTTTACAAAAAACTTTTTTCCTATATAGAAAATTATTTAAATGCTAAAAAATTAATATATTCCACATAGAAATATTATGTATTGTATAGAATGTTATATAAATCAATATATTTTATGTAGATTGATATTACTATTCATAGTCTATGTAGAATGTTATGTTTCTTATATATTTCATATGTTTTATATACAAATAAATTAACTAGTTTCAACAATAACAATATTTTACAAAGAATGATATGTAAGATATATGGATACAACAATTACGAATAACTGATAATCGTATTCTATATATATTATCATATATTCAATGTAGAGTATCACATATTCTATGTAAAAATACATTAAAAACACGGTTTTAACAAATTAACCAGCGAACATATTCTATTCAGATTATCAAGTAATCTATGTAAAATATCATGTATTCTATATAGATACAACGATAACAATTTACTAGTACGACAATAGCAATATTCTACATAGATACAAATTAGCTACAATCAATTCTGTATAGAATATCATGTATTTTATATATATACAAGAATAACAAATTAGTAGTACAACAATAAACAATATTCTACGTAGATACAACCTAGCTACAATCAATTCTGTATAGAATATTATTTATTCTATAGAAAGTATCATATGTCTATAAAAATACAAACCAAGTCTAGATAGAATACATAAAAATATTGAACCATCAAAGACACAGATTAGGAACCAGAACCTCCGAGGAACCGATGAACGTAATGTATGTAGAATGTCAAGAATTCAATGTAGAGTATCGTGTAGAATGTCAAGTATCATATAATCTACGTAGAGTATCGCAGTCATTGCCAGATCTAAATATTCTCCATATATTATTTATTCTATAAAGATACAACAATAACAAATTAAGTAGTTCAACAATATTCTACATAGATACAAACTAGTTACAAACATTTTTGTATAGAATAGTATTTATTCTATATAAAGTATCATATATTCTAAATAAAATTACATACCAAATTTACATAGAATACATAAAGACGCAGAACCATGAAAGACAAAATGATTAGGAACAAGAAAACCCGACAAACAAATAAAAATAATCTATGTATAATATCATGTATTATATGTAGAGTATAAATTATTCTATTTTGAATGTCGCGTAGAATGTCAAATATCCTATATTCTACATAGAGTATTGTATACAAACTGAAACAAAAAAAAAATTCATTTGGACATTTATCAAACACTTGGTATGAAACTGGTATAAAATATTTCAAAAACACATATGTAAACAAAAAAAATCATTCAAATCTTGTGAATGATAAAGTAAAACTTTTTTAACAAAAAACATTTGATAACTATTACATTCATTTTAGGTCTAAAATCTTACAAGTAACCTTCATTTCTTAACCGTCAAACTTTCAATACTTCATTTCCTGACCAAACGACTTCAAAATCGTCATTTATGGACCATCGGACGTCCAAATCGTGAGAGATATAAACGAGAAGAATAAGATTATTGTGGTTTTGAGGTGGTGGTGGCGGCGACGGTTTTTTAGGGTTTTCTAGAGTTTAAAGAGAGAGGGAGAGAGAAAAGAAAAGTGGGTAGATTTATTTAAGGTTAAATAAAAGAGAAAGAAAGAATATATAAATAGGAGATATAAATTTTTGATCTTTCTAAACTATCCTTATGGTTCTCAAGTTCTCACAAATATTTAGGTTCTTTAAAGAACTCATATATATATATATATATATATATATATATATATATATATATATATATATATATATATATATATATATATATATATATATATATATATATATATATATATATATATATATATATATACACACACACACACACACACATTTGTATATATCAAAAACTAATAATTTTAGAACCCAATCTAAGGAAGTGAGTTTAAAGTACCTTGTTGTTTGTCATACATTAATAAAAAAGGAAGTGATTTGTACATTATTAAAAATTGTTATATATAATAATTTCATAGTGTTATTTCTATACTACTATATAATGTATTTAACATATTGGTCTTAAAAACAATTCATATTGCACATTGTACAACTAATTAAAGCACAATGGCTGAACTTTAAGAGTAACAACTTTAAATGCCAAATATACAGCCCTTTAAAGCATAATCTGGAATTAAATGCCAAATATACAACCTTTTCTACATGTGGTACACCTTTTTTTTTTTTTTGCATAAAAAGCTTTTAAATTTTGAATATGAAAATTTGGTTGGTTGGTTGAAGTGTCTCCATGCATGTGATCTCTAATATTCCTTTGAAACACCACACAACTCTGCTGTGTTTTCTCTGGACTCTTAACTTAATCTTCCCAAGAGTCCATTGACTAAAAATGAAACTTATATAAATGAAAACCTTAATTAGATATTCACAATACAAAACAAACCAGGTCCTATATTCTCATTACAAAATAAATCAGTTCCTATCCCGTTAACTAATTTAATAATAATGCAAATTAGTAGTGGGTTACCTAAAGAGAATTAAGCTTGATGTGCAAATTCATGGATTCCCCATAAGGAGGTGATAATCGAAGTGTGTATTATCAGAACCTGATGTTTTGACATTGTTGAGAGCTTTGATAAGAGCAAGATCTTTTAAATGGTGTAGGGTTATGGATCTCCGTACGAGATATAACTTGAAGTAAATTTGTATTATACGGGAGGCGGCGTCACGAAGAGAGGATGAGCGTGGATAGTGTTTGCGACGTCAGAGGGTGGATTCGAGGGTAGCGCTGTAGTGAATGAGGTAGGAAACTGTGGGATTGACAAGTAAGTTTTCTTCAACGTCTACTTGTTGACGGTACTTTGAAAAAGTTGGTGTTTTTGATGGATTTGAGGCGGCGGCAGCAGTGGTGGATGATAATAGTTGTAGAGTTGGGTATAGTGGTTTTGCGGTGGCGCGTATAGGTTGTTTAGAGGATGGTGGTGGTGGGAGGTGGATTGGAGTAGTGGGTCAATAGATGGAGGTGGTGGTAAAGAGTAATAAGTGGTGGTGTAGTGGTAGGTGGTGGTGGTCGTTGGGGTGGCTATGGCATTCTTGGTGCTGGTGGTTGTTGGAGGCCATTGTGACTTGTGAGGATGGTGGTGCTGGAATCCAACCATATATGTATGTTAAATGGAGTCTTTGAACATTATGAATGCTTTTTGTGTAGTCAATTGTCATTATGAATGCTTTTTTTGTATATTAATCAGACTTTCGTGAAATACAACCTATATGATAATTTCATTGAACGTTATAAATGGTTTTGCGCAGCCGATGAACGTGATGAATGTTTTTTTGGTAGGCGATGAACATTATGAATGCTTTTTGTCTTTGTATCTAATACTCATGAAACTTGACGATGTGGGTTAATTGTAATGGTTGAGCTTTTTAATGTTTTTGATATGAACGATAAATGCTATCAATGTGATTTGGATAGGCATTTAACTACGTTAATAATTACGGGAGAAGTGTAAGAAGTAATATGATTTATTATTTTTATACATTGATTGTATTTTAATTTATAAATAACGAATTATATAAATTAATTTGTAAAAGTAGTAAATCATAATATTTATTTCAAGTCTCAAGTTATATTTAGTTTCTCACAATATCGTAAATATATATACATATGTGTGTAATGTGTTTATTTTGTTACGGATAGTTATTTCGAAATGAGACGGAGCATTATATTGGACTAGTTACGATACCTGCGTCTTGCGGCAATGTTAGGATTTAGAAAAAATTATACGATAAACATATTTGATCATCCAAAAAGAAAATATTATCACATTTCACTTAGAAGATATTTCAACACATCTTCATGAACAATATTTATTCATGCAATTATTAACAATCAAATATGACAACTATCAGGGCAAAAAAACACTTCACATCAAATAAACAACAAAAACCCTTTAACTTTAATAAACATCCAAACGCTCCTATTAAAAATGATCATTTTTACCAAAAATATAATATATTTTTAAGGGATAACTGTGCAAAAAACCCCAAACTTGTCAGTTTTTTGTGATTAAAACCCCAAATCATTTTTCGTTGCATAAAAAACCCCGAACTAACTAAAAATCTGTAAATCAAAGTTTTATCAATTGGTAACCGGCTGAAACCGGTTATTAATCCTACGTGGACTGGTAAATAACCTACGTAGAATAAATTTTAATTGTTAAAACTTTTTGCCAAGTTTTACAATTCATTTAAATCCCCGTTGATGATGTAATCCCGTTTAAAAACTACAATTAAAAGTTATCAACGGGTGTTTAAGTGATGTGTAATACATGGCATGTAGGTTATTCATCGGTCCATGTAGGATTAATAACCGGTTTCAACCGGTTACCCATTGATAAAACCTTGATTTGGTGATTTTTAGTATATATATATATATATATATATATATATATATATATATATATATATACACTATACACATATACACATATATATATATATATATATATAATATATATATATAATATATATATATATATATATATATATATATATATATATATATATATATATATATATATATATATATATATATATATATATATATATATGTAAATATATATAGGAAAGAGTTCTATTGAAAACCATAAATATTGTGAGAACTTAAGAACTTTTATGGTCTTTAGATTAATAGAATCAATTGCTAATATACTGGATGAAAATTTCGTAATTTTTTAGAACTTTGTTGGTAGAAAATCTTTAAAATGTGTGAAAATGGTATTTTTTGGAAGAAAAAAAATATGTTTTTTTGCTTTCTCTCTCTTACTTTTTTTCATTTTTTCTTTCTTTCATTGAAATGATATTTATAGTAAAAAACATTTTTTTATGTAAGGTCTTGAACTCACGGATCTATCTAGACGCGACACCGTCCAACGAATACGGAATCCTCGTTAGCGGCTTGACGGTAAGATCACACGCACGGAACACGGAGACTACCACAGCGTTATACGAACGACGACGAACGTACCTACACGATGATTCTCTCCGAAAACACTCTCTGAATCCTGATAAACTCGAGATCACCTTTGCTTAATTACTCTCCGGAATTCTGCAAAAGTCTTATAATTATTCGAGTTAATCCTTAATTATGCTGACCATTTCGAATTTGTCCACTTGACAAAATCGAAACTGCCTTATGTGCAAATTCGAATTTAGACCAAATTCGAATCTGCCTTATGTGATAAATTCGAATTTACTCTAAATTCGAATTTCACATGACAAACTTCTATTTGAACTTATGTTTTAACTTATGTTTGAATTTATCTTTGAACTTTATGTTTGAACTTCTTGTAATACGTTACACCAAGTTCAAACATACAATCAACTAATATCAAACACATATAAACACATATATCAAATACTAGTCAATAATTAATATTACGTAAGTTGACTTACACAAAATGCCAACTATACTTAGACTGCTATCGTCACAAAAGGTGTACCAACAGACTCCCCATTGACGATAGCTTCTAACTATTTACATTTTGATTAAGTACTTGGTTTATTTAAACTACTACCAGGCCTTGCTCAACACAAACTTTAACCACATTCTGATACTTTCTTGCCTCAAACTCCATATGTTCATCACACGAGCTTTTATGCGTATGAAGCCCTTGAAGGTCATCTCTGGAAAGATTAACTAGATGCATCGGATCGTATACTCTAAGAATCACCTTTTCTTCTAAGTCTTCCATCACCGCTTCACCTGTCTCGCTTTCAACATACCACCAGTTGAGATTACTCAAAACATTCTGTGGCATCGGCTTTACTGGGACTTTCTTCAAACATCTAACTGGTTTATACTGAATTTTCATTCATGGTCTACCAGTCATAGGATCAATTCTAGTATGGTCCATCACTCTTTTGCCAATTCTCGGATTGAGCCTTTCAAATTTTCTCGACCTTCCTTCCTTTCTAATGATTTTAGCAATGATTTCAGCGTAGGGATCGTCTCTGATATTGATGAGCTCCTTCCATGCCAACGCCTTTATCTCAACTTTTGGTAGTGAGTTCAAATCATTCAATCTTCTCCTGAGATACCGGAGGCCATCCTTTCTCTTGATAATAAACAGCTGCAGTTCTCGATCAAAAAACCAGCTAAGTATATTTCGTGAGAGTTTTCCAGCACTAGGCACACACACATCTTTTCCTTCAATTCTATCTCCTTCTTCTCAGCCCTAAACCATAGCTTTCTCTTTTCTTCATTTGTAAGTTCCCTGGCATGCTCTTCAGCTTGAGATTCAACATTCAAAGCAGTTTTAATAGCTTCTATGTTAATCACATTATGTTCCTCCGGCATATATGTATCGGTGATGGGATTTTCCTGAATAATAATCTCATTTGCTTCATCTTCCTCGTCAGCTAACACTTCATCATCTGGTTGCCATTCCGGAACATCTTCAGGAATAATTTCTCCTTCTCCCAACTCATCAATTTCGTCTTCAAAGTCAAAATCTAACTCTTCTTCCTCGATATTCATCAAAGCTTCAATGATTTCATTCATTTCGCTTTCCATAACCTTTGAGGAACTAGCCTCACCTCCTCCCGCTCCACCCTGACTTGGCTCCCCCTGAAGTTCAGCATGTTGCACAGCAGAAAACTCTACTGGTTCACTGTCTTTCGGTGCATTGGGATCATTGCCTTCATCATCATCACCCCTTCTCTACTCTTCACAATCCCTATTATCTCCCCCTGAGCCTTTAGATTTTGCATTAATTGCTCAATAAGGGCCCTCATTGTGCGGATTTCTGCTGCCTGATCTGCAACAAACGTTTTCAGCTCAAGATTCTATTCTTCAATCTTTCCAACAAATTTCTTCAACTCTGCATTCTCTTTGTCAACATTTGCCTTATGCGCCTGTATCTCCCCGATGGCTTTAGTCAACTGAAAAATTTGGACTTGTTGGAAGTCAACCTTGCTTCTGAGCTCAGCAAATCGTTGATTGTCGATGAAGGTGGATGAGGTGGATGGAATGGATTGGATGGGTGTAGTACGAACGACTACGAACGAACCTACGCGATGATTCTCTCCGAAAACACACACTAATTTCTGATAAACTCGAGATCGCCTTCTGCTAATCACTCACACGAAATCTGCAAAAGTCTATTAATGATTCGAGTTAATCTCTAATTCTAGTGACCCATTCGAGTTTGCCATGGGACAAACTCGAATCCAGGCCCAAGGCCCATTCGAATTTGTCCACATGACCAAATCGAATTTACCTTCATGCTAAATTCGAATTTAACCTAAATTCGAATTTCACATGTCAAATTTCTATTTGAATATATGTTTTAACTTATGTTTGAATTAATCTTTGAACTTTATGTTTGAACTTCTTGTAATACGTTACACCAAGTTCAAACATACAAACAATAAATATAAAACGCATAGAATCACATATATCAAACACTAGTTAATATTCAATGACTTACACAAAACGCTAACACAACTTAGACTGCTATCGTCACACAGGGTGTACCAACAGACTCCCCCTTGACGATAGCTTCTAACTATTTACATTTTGATTAGGTACTAGAACTATATAGACTGCTACCTGCATATAGTCCTGCATCTATACAAACCTTTACTACCTTTTGGTACTTCCTGGCGTCAGACCTCCATCCTTCATGAAAAAGGATAGGTTGATCATTCAGCTTCTTCAGGTCGTCGTTCGATAAGTTTATTAGATGCAACGGATCACACCCTCGCAAAATTACTTTGTCTTCTGTATCTTCCATTATTGTTTTAGCAGTTTCGTTATCTATGTACCACCACTTCATGTTACTGAGAACATCTTGTGGCATGGACTTCATTGGCACCTTCTTTAGACACCTGACGGGCTTATACACCATTCTAGCCCATGGCCTTCCCGTATGGGGGTCTATTCTTGTCTCATCTTCTACTCTCTTGCCTGATCTTGGCTTTAGCCTTTCGAACTTTCCGGACCTACCCTCTTTTCTGATTATCTTCGCGATCACTTCAGCATAAGAGTCGTTTCCAATGTTGATCAATTCTTTCCAGGCTAATTTCTTCACTTCCACCTTCGGCAATGTATTAAATACTTTAAGCGTACGCCTCAGGTACTGGAGTCCATCTCTCCTCTTCAGAATGAAAAGCTGTAGTTCTCTGTCAAAGAACCAGCTGATAATACCTCCTGAGAGACTTTCTGCCCTAGGAATTCTCATATTCTTCTTCTTCTTCATCATCGGCTTTTCTTTCTTTTCTTCCTTCTTGAACCATAGATTCATTAAAGCAGCCCTGGAAGGCTCCTTTTTTGCTTCTTCAAGTTCAGAGTCTTCGACCGAGGCTATCATGATCTCATCTATATCAATCACATTGTGATTATCTCGCACATATAACTCCGTGATAGGCTGTGAATTGATAATCACTTCGTTGACATTATCGTCCTCGTCTTCTATCACTTCAACTACATCCTCCGGTACGAATTCTCCTTCTTCCAACTCCTCTATCTCTTCTTTAAAATCAAAATCCATAACTTCTTCCTCAATGTCTCTCAAGGCGTCTATCATTTCGCTTTCATAAGTCTTTGAGGAACCAGCCTGACCTCCTTCAGCTCCACTTTGACTAGGCTCCCCCTGAGTTTCAGCATATAGAGCAGCAGGAAAATCCACTGGCTCATTCTGTTAAGGTGCATTGGGATCATTGCCATCGTCATCACCTTCCCTTCGCTGCTCCTCAGCATCTCTACAGCTTGTCTCCCCCTGAGCTTTTAGATTTTTCATTAGCTGCTCAATAAGGGACCTCATTGTTCTGAGTTCTGCAGCTTGATCTGCAACAAAAGTTTTAAGCTCAAGATTTTCTTCTTCCATCTTTCCAACAGATTTCTTTAACTCAGCATTCTCCTTGTCAACAGTTGCGTTATGTGCCTGTATTTCACCGATTGCTTTCGTTAACTGAAAGATTTGGACTTGCTGGAAGTCAACCTTGATCCTAAGCTCAGAAAACCTTGGATTATCTATGAAGGTTGATGAAGTGGATGGAATTGATTGGATGGGAGTTGGGATGATTGGTGAAGGAATGGATGCTTGAGCTGGTGGTGGTGGTGGCGGAATGGCTGTGGGTTCTGATGGCTAAGAGGTAGGCATTTCTGGCTCAGAAGCAGAGGCTGATGAAGCTCCCTGCATAAAACGATGCCTTTCGGCCCTATGCCTAGGTACCAAAGGTGTTATTTCTTCTTCCTCAAAATCGGAGTCATCGTCATCAGAAACCCTCGATGCTCTTTTCTTTGTAGCCTCTTCATTAATAACTAATAGCCGGGATCCATAGGTGGCAACCCGGACAGTCGGATCTTCTGAACCTTCCTCCATGACAATCTCTTCTGTTGCTTCCGACTCAGAATCTGAAGTTGACTCGGCTTCTCCTGCTGCTTCCGGTTCATATTCATCTATCTGCTTAAAAATGTCAACTTCCCCAGTCGGAGGCTCCAAGATATTTCCAACGAGCTCAGCTGTAATTTCCTCATCGGCATGCGGTCCAGAGGCCAAAATTTCTTCCAGCGTTTCGACCCTTGGATCAGATACGGGTGCTATATTCGAAGGACCCGCTGCTTCTGTCTCTTGCACTTGGCTTGTTGAAGGCCTAGCTTCCTGAGTTTGTCTCACTAATGGTCGTTGCCTCCTCCTTTGTTGCTGAGGCCTTGGCTGTTGCGGTTGCTGTTGTTGTTGCGGCTGCTGCGGAAATTGCCTGCCCAATTGGCACCTTCACCGACTTAAAAATCTGGATCGACCATCGCACCAAACAGTGGTGCCTCCACAGGCCTAGCCAGAGCACCTCTATGTGCTTGGCAATCTGCAAAAATTCTTTTATCAATCACAGCCACACTTTGAATTTCGTTAAGCTGCGGCAGGTTGGGCAGGAAATGTCTTATCAACATCATTACAAATCTTGGATACAGCAAAAATCTTTCTTGCGCCGAAGCTGTTATTTGTTGAACAAACTCTGCGAAGAACATCTCTGAGTAGTTGAATTTCTGATTGTAAACCAATGCAATCATTCCTGAATGAATTTTCGAAACTATATAATCAAACCCTGCTTTCTTGGCAGCAAAACACACCATAAAGACGTGTGCTAGATATCCCCATTGCCCGATCAGCCCACTCTTCATGAAAGAGGACTTAGCCACATCCAGGCTATATCCCATTCTGATAAATGCAGCTTGCCTGATTGCTAAAGAAAAGTCAATCGGGCCATTTTCTTGCTCTGGAGAGCCTAGCTGCAACACTCTGCGCAATACGTCAGCTGAAAACACTAGAGGGTGTCCATCAATCCTCGTCCTTAATACTGTTGGAATAACAGTACAATCAAGTTGTAAATGATCCCAACATTCTCTAACATATGGGATTACGATCTGAATGTTATGCGACAGAGCATACGAAATCCTTGAACTGACCAAAAAATCCACCATTTGGCGGTATGCTTGAGCCTCAGGTATCTCATGGTCCGGAGAAATGACCATATTAGATTTTGGAACAAAAACTCTATCTGGCATATCTGCACAATAAAGTATATAAAATATTAGAATTATCCATATAAACATATGCTTGTTTAAATTCAAATTTGTCTTATTTTGTACTTGTGTAAGTACCAAATCCAACACATATGAATTTCTACAAGTTTGATTTAAAATTTAAGGAAATAATTCGAATATAATTGTAAACTCGAATGACAAGTTTGAAACAACCCTAGTTTCGAATTTATTGGCTGCTTCGAGTTTAATGACAAACTCGAAGCCACGATCAAATTCGAGATCATGATCAAATTCGAACATGTCGGTTTGAGTGACAACAAAAATCGAAGATTTTAACCAATTTAGACTTAGAAAATTACATCCATTATTCCTAATAGAATCTAATCAAAGATATTTGTAATCAATTTGATGTTTCACCGGTTCAAAGTTTGTTATTTTGAAATACAAACTTTCCACCATTAAAACCTCAAAATCCGTTAATTTTGGCTCAAATGGAGTCTAAAACCACCTAAATCTTGTACAATACTGTTGATTATACCTAGATTTGTTAGTAGTCTCGAACACAAATGGACAAACACTCGACAATAAACTCGAAGAATAAACTCGAAATCGCTCACAATAAACTCGAAGGCTCAAATTCGATAGTAGGTGATAATGACTTGTCACTGTTGACCTATTTATATCAACCACCTTCGAGTTTGTTGACTACTTTCGAATTTATCGGCAAATTCGAAGTACCTGCCAAATTCGAACACGCATTTCTTTTCGATTTTAGCTCAAAGTCGAATGTAACTTGAAAATTTTGAAAAATTCAAAAATCTTTGAAATAAATTCAACTTTTTCAACTTTTTCATGTAACGGAATAAACTTATGCCAAATCTTTTACCCTAAGCACAAGATTTTCACGCAGTGTTTATTTTATTCAACTTGGAACGCACCCACAGTAATTTTCACCTTTTTCCTAAGTAAAAATAAAAATAAAAAATAAAAAATAAATAAATAAAAAATGAAGTAAAAAATAAAAATAAAATAAAATAAAATAAAATAAATTAAAGTTAGACTAATCTACATTATTTGAAAATTTTACAACTTAAACACTTAACAGACTATTTTTGACGAGTATAGTCAAAGAAAGGTTCAATCAGATAGCGGTGTCAAATACGCACTTTCAGTATTCAAACATTCACACTTAGGAATTTTTAATTCCTTTGATTGTTTGTCGTGACATACATTTCTAGCCGATTGTTGGTATTATTTTCTCTTTAAACATGTTACACTTCGGAATATCCCATGGCCTTTTTATTTTTCAAGAAATTACCTTACGTGACTCATACATAGACATACTTTTATGATCAAGGCATACACACAATGATTATAACTTTTTGGAATTTGTAAACTTTCTTTAAAAGGCAAGCATCGGACACAGGTCTGTATTTACATACAACGAAGTGTCTTAGTTTGTCTTAAGGTTTATTTTTTAAAGCTAGCAAGACAGCGGTGACAGGTCTGTACTGACTTACAACAAAACGACTTATCTTGCTAACTCGAATCAAAACAGAGGCAACAGGTCTGTACTTACGTACAACAGAGTTACTTGTTTTGACTCTCAATTCAGTATCATGATTTTTCAATTCTTTCCTTTTCTTTAAGATGTATCTGGTGTTGCTATACATCCCCAGAAAGTTTGCATACCTCATTTAGAATCAGAGTCTGTATGTCTCTAACATAAAAATTAAGACCAATTGGTCATATATCTAAGTTAGTGACACGTTTGACGTTTTCTTGATTATTTTATTAGCCTTCAGACTCCCTATATGTATTATGCCTACCAACATATCAGACAGGATAATGTATAACACTTAGATTTTTTAGGTGCATTATGTGTGAAAGCTAAACACTTAGAGCTTGTAAAGCTGTGCTAATGTTCGTCACTTTGAACCTATGCCTCTAAGACTTAACTCTTTTTCTGATATTCTCTTTTTTTTGAACTTTTTATGGTTTTCTCTCTTTTTTATTTTGTTTTTCATAAGTAAAAGCAAGAAAGTATAATAGCCTACTAACCTACTATAAGAGGAAACTATCCTAAGCTACCACACTTACTATAAAAAGAAAGAAAGGCTACGACTATAAAAGGAATAAAACTCTACTAATGTCAACTTACTCTGGATTACGCATTCCGTTTAGTTGAATCAAATACTCAAAACGTGACTTATCAAAAGCTTTGGTAAATAAATCAGCATTATTATCATCCGTTGCCACTTTTACCAGCTTGATTAAGATCTTTTCAGCACAATCACGTATAAAATGATGTCTTATGTCTATGTGCTTGGTTTTATTATGCTTAACTGGATTATTAGTAATAGCAATGGTTGACTGGTTATCTATCCTAATAGGAGTTTGAATATAAGTCAAACCGTAATCCCGCAATTGTCGTTGTATCCACAGAACCTGTGAACAACAACTACCAGCAGCAACATATTCGGCCTCGCACATTGATACGGCTACCGACGTCTGTTTCTTGCATTGCCAGGAAACCAGTCTCCCTCCTAGGAACTGACAACCTCCAGTTGTTGACTTGCGCGTCAAGCTGCATCCTCCGTAGTCTCAATCCGTGAACGCCTCCAATTCCAGATCGCCCTCCGCGCGATACCAAAGTCCCAGCTTCGGTTTCGACTTGAGGTATCGTAGAATCCGCTTCACAGTTTTCATGTGCATCTCTTTCGGATTAGCTTGAAACCTAGCACAAATACAAACAGCAAACATAATATCAGGTCTAGAAGCAGTTAAATACATAAGTGACACAATCATGGCCCGATATAACGTCGGATCCACATCGGTATCACATTCAGTACCCGGTCCGAGATTGCGATTCACTTGAATCGGCGTGCTGAAGTGAGCTGTCAATTTTGTCCTTTCCATCCCGAAGCGCTCTAATATGTCATAGACATACTTCGTCTGATGGATAAACATCCCCTCCTTCCTTTGTTCGACTTGCAAACCCAGAAAGAAATTTAACTCACCCATTGCACTCATCTCGAATTTTGACTTCATCACCTTTTCAAAATCCTTGCACATTTGCTCGTCCGATGATCCAAAGATGATATCATCGACGTACACTTGTACCAAGATGAAATGTTTTCCTTTTCGCTTCACGAACATCGTACTATCTATCCTCCCTCTCTCAAACACATTTTCTAAAAGATGGTTGGATAGAGTCTCGTACCATGCCCTTGGTGCTTGATGCAATCCATACAGAGCCTTATCTAATCGATATACTCTGTCTGGATATTTCGGATCTATAAACCCGGGTGGCTGTTCTACATAGACCAGTTCCTTCACTTTCCCATAAAGGAAAGCACTCTCAACATCTAGTTGATAAACCTTAAAACCCTTGAAGGAAGCAAAAGCCAGAAACAAACGAATTGCTTCCAACCTTGCTACTGGCGCGAACACCTCATTGTAAACGATTGCTTCCTCTTGGTTGAAACCCTTTACAACTAACCATACTTTGTTGCGAGTGACTATACCCCGATCATCCCTCTTGCACTTAAAAACCCATTTGGTTCCTATTGCTATTTTTCCTCGAGGTAATGGAACTAACTCCCACACTTCTAGTTTCCTAAATTCTGACAGTTCTTCCTGCATCGCTTCAACCCAAGAGTTATCTTTTAGTACCATCTGCACATTTTTCGGCTCCACTTGCGAGATGAAACATGAATAGAAGCAGGTATGAAAGGCCTCGGAGTCATTTATTATAGACAACAACACTGTGTTGTTATTTAAACAACTCCTAGGCCTCACACCCGAATTGGGATTTCCTATCATGCTTTGTATAGGATGGTTCCTGTTGATCCTAGATGTCTCTATCTCGTCAACTCTCAGATTATCTCCCAAATTAGATCATATCCCTCCTAACAGGGGAACGACTTCAGACTCCACATTTTCTTCCTCGTGGACATTTTCCTCAGAGTTAGAAGTAGTTGTCTGATTTTCGTTTGTAGGCACTTCAGAATCAGTTACTTCTGGAGATCTATCTTCAGTTGATGTAGGCTCGGATGTTGGTTGAAAAGTGGTCCTCAGAAAGCTATGACCCTCGTCATTCAGATTTAATGATGACATGTCCTTTTCGATAGTACCTGCATTTTCATCCAAAGGAATGTTAAGTGACTCAAACAATTTGTCATAATCAAATAACCATTCCGGACCAGTTTGGGGTTCATGTGTATAACTTGTGACATCTATGTTATTCACAATCTCTACTGTACCATTAGATTTATTTAAAATCCGTTTGTTTGGTGAGTTCGGCACATAATCTAGGAAGTATCCTTCGTCAACCTTTTCACCAAACTTAGGTTGATGTTTTGTTCTCATTAAAGTACATGGTACCCCAAAAGGTTCGAAGCCAGTTAAATTAGGTGGCCTTTTATTCAAAACTTCATAACAGGTTTTGTTCAAAGATTTGACAGTAAGGACCCGGTTTAAAACATGGCATGCGGTATTCACTGCCTCCCCCCAAAACATGGTAGGAAGCTTTGAATACAATAACATGGTCCATGCTGCCTCAATCAATGTCCTGTTTTTCCGTTCGGCCACCCCATTTTGTTGTGGCTCATAAGGTGCACTAAATTGATGCACTATGCCCTTCGATAGGCAATATACACCAATTACTGTGTTTTTAAACTCTGTTCCGTTATCACAACGAATTCGTTTAACCCTTGTTCCGTATGAATTCTCCACTTGGTCTAAGAACCCGATGAGCTTAGCAGCCGTCTCGTCCTTTGTACCTAGAAAGAAAACCCAAGAAAAACGTGAGTAATCGTCAGTAATAACTAAAGAGTACCAACTACCACCTATACTCCTTTTGTTGATTGGTCCGAAGAGGTCCATATGCAACAAATCGAATGTGGCAGCGATGGAGTACTGAGTCTTGGACTTGTGTGCCTTCTTGTGTTGTTTTCCTTTCTTGCACGGTAGACATTTATCCTCGAACTGAAAACTCTTCATTGGAACACCTTGCACCAGTCCATTTTTCGTAATATAGTTCATTTTTCTCAGGTGCAAGTGTGTCATGCGACTATGCCATAAAACCGACTCAGTCTCTGAAGCTTTAGATAGTAGGCAAATTGGTCTCATCGAAGATTTCGGCTTGTTCATGTCGAGCATGTACAGGTCATTTTTCCTTGGAGCCCTCATAAGTATCCACTCTTCAGGTACTTGGAACCCCGGTTTTAGCACTAACGCCTCAGTACCGATAAAAAGTACTGAGTTCTTCTTATCACAGATTTGAGATACACTAATGAGATTATGAACCAGTTTATCAACGTGATAAACTTGATCCAGTTTGATCGTTCCATTAGTGACCACTCCAGTACCAGTGATATTCCCTCCTTTATTACCAGCGAACGATACGAATCCCCGATTCCCTCCCTTGAAGTCTGCGAGTAGACTTCTTTCCCCTGTCATGTGCCTGGAGCACCCACTGTCGACGAACCATTTGTTGTTTAGACCTGGGGTTATCTCCTTGGTATGGTCTGATTCTACGTTGGCCATCTGAGCGGGAAACTCCAGAATTGTCTGATCATTTGACGTCTATACCCACATCGGACTGCTTTCATTCTGACTGCCGTCCCTTGTGATTTCCTCTGCCCCTTCACTTCCAGTCTCAGTCACTTCAGCCATAAAGGCTCTAGCGTTCGACTATGGATGTGTGCTCCAGTCATAAGTTCCATCAAGCTGTCTGTCTGATGTGACATTGGATAACAGACCAGCTATATTCGATTGACTGGTAGAACTACTCGGAAGATATCGCCCTTGTGATTGGTTCTGATACTGTCCCTGTTGATTCTAATACTGTCCCTGGTAGTTCTCAACTTTTGGTCTCTGACACTCTAGGGAAGTGTCCTAACCCTTGACAGTTGTAACATTTAACCTTGGACTTATCGAATCCAATCCTATTGTTACTCACATTCAGATTTCTTCCCGTCCTTTTGATGAACCTCTTAACTCTCTGAGTTACCATGGCCAGTTGCCATTGCAGATCCATCTCTTCAAGATCATCAGGGTCTACCTGATCGTAATCCACATCCCAAAGCGCAGGATCGTTGATTTTTCCCAGAACGCAATTGCCATACGCGGCCACGAATGAAGCCAACAGATTCAGATGGTCTTCAGCCGATTTTGCACTCATAGGCATCTTTGAATATCCTTGAGATGTAGATGCCGGTGTAGCCTGATGTTGCTTTTCTTCAGGTTTAGCAAACCCTAAGAAAGCCCTACTCTGTGAGTCTTCTATCTCAGCCGGTGACGAAGTCTCTGCCGAGAAGAAAGCTGTAGCTGTCTTCAATTCAGCTGCCACTGAAGGTTTTGTTTTTCAAAAGTACATGGCCGGATCTTGAACTTGATCATAATCCGTTTCCTTCTTTAACAGCTCAAAGTGATACGCCCTCAGTGTTCCTACAACATTCTCTAGGGACAGAGTATAGTATTTTTCTTCATCATGCTTGATTAAGGCCACATACATCTCCCATTTGGCCGGTAAAGCATCCAGAGCTTGTTATTCTTCTCAGTTTCACTATACTCCACATCATGGCTGTCTAACACAGTTAGCAGGTGATAGAATCGTGTGATAGTCTCTTCCAGCTTTTCTTTCTAACCCTCGGGTTACCCTCACACCGTTTCTCTAAGGCATCTCATAGTTCTTTTGATGTCTTCTGATTATGGATGGTATGTAGTATTTCCTGAGGTAACGCCATCCGAATGACAGAGAATGCACGGTTTTCAGCCTCATAAACTTTCTTATCTTCATCTTTCATCTTTGAATATGATAAGACTCGTTGACGACCTTCAACCTCTGCGGTAGGTGGAATGTACCCCTCGTCGATACAGATCCACATTCTCATATCATTAAATCTTGCGAAGTCAGCAAACCGATCCCTCCACCAGTAATAATCTTCAAGTTTCATCAACTTTGGCGGAGAATTTGCTTTTCCAACCTCATGATCCATCTCCATAAACCTTTGCAGACTTGACATTGTTTCGAATATAGTTGAATTGAAATTTAATTAATATAATTCAAAATTAATTTAAATTAATTCTTTCGAATTTGGGTAAATTCGAATTTAATTAAATTAAATCTATTTGGGATTAAACTCGAATTAAGTTATTAAATCCAACTAAGTTCGAAATTGATGACAAATTCGAAGGTTTCCTAATCTCGAATGTCGTTTTAAATTCGAAGATCCTTTTAAATTCGAAGGTCCTCTTAAACTCGAACTTACTGATTCGACTTTAGTGTAAAGTCGAAGATCCAAGCAAATTCGAAATGACCAATTTCGAATCAAACTTTAAACAATTTCGAAAGGAGCGTATAAGCAGTCAAACTCGAAAATGAGCAAACCCTAATTTCCCCTTAACAAATTCGAGCGCCGCAAATTCGAAAAACGGCTAATGCCTCGAGTTTTTCAAGTTTTTCAGATTAAATCAATATTTTTACAAGTAAAAATATTGATCTTGATCAAAAACGTGAACTACAACAAAGTATTTCCTGGAATCTAATTTGATAAGCTCGAAACCACAAAAATACGTGATATTCACCGTCTAAAACGTCAAGAAACCTAGAATGTATCTATATGAACACGAAGAACACGAAGAACACCCCGTAGGCTCTGATACCACTTGTAAGGTCTTCACACTGTAGATCTATCCTGACGCGACACACACCAACGAGTGCGGAATCCTCGTTAGCGGCTTGACGGATATATCACACACACGAAACACGGAGACTACCACGGCGTTTTACGAACGACTACAAACGAACCTACGTGATGATTCTTTATGAAAACATACACTAATTGCTGATAAACTCGAGATCGCCTTCTGCTAATCACTCACACGAAATCTGCAAAAGTCTACTAATGATTCGAGTTAATCTCTAATTATAGTGACCCATTTGAGTTTGTCATGCGACAAACTCGAATCCAGGCCCAAGGCCCATTCGAATTTGTCCACATGACAAATTCGAATTTACCTTCATGCTAAAATCGAATTTTCACCTAAATTCGAATTTCACATGTCAAACTTCTATTTGAATATATGTTTTAACTTATGTTTCAATTAATCTTTGAACTTTATGTTTGAACTTCTTGTAATACGTTACACCAAGTTCAAACATACAAACAATAAATATCAAACACATAGAATCACATATATCAAACACTAGTTAATATTCAATGACTTACACAAAAATGTTAACACAACTTATACTGCTATCGTCACACAGGGTGTACCAACATGATGTTACCTGATTTGCGATTGGATGAGAGATGCAAGAATCCACAAGAAAAACATGAAGAAATGGGGATTTTAAGAGGATTGTATGTGTGAAAATGGTGGCTTTTGACGAAAGAGTTCGACGGAGAGGAAGAAGAAAGGTCCTCTGAGACCCGCCCGCCCCTTTTTATAGAAGGAAGTGGGGACAGGGTCCACTGATGACCCATCTTTCTTGGGCTCAAACAAGAATAATGACATTGGGCTTACATTTACTCTAAACAAACATTATCAAAAAACAAATATTGATTTAACAAAATAAATTTGACCCGAATATAAAATCTTTTTGTGTTTTTTCATTTAAAAAATTACCAAACAATTGAAAGAAAAGAAAAAAATAAAATAAAATAAGTTAACCATAAAAATGAAGAGGAATAAAAAATTAAAATCTTTTTGACTTTTTCAGGCTTTTACAAATGAAAGAATTAACTGAAATCCTTTTGTACTTTTAAGGTTTAAAAATTAAGACAATAAATAAATAAAAAATGAAGTAACATAGATTGTGAATACATTTAATCTTTTCTCCCCCTCAAATAAACAATTCTCCTTTTGAAGTGAACCCAGAGCCTAGATAGAATTGACAATGCCCGACAAACCTAGATATTTTAGCGTCCCCCTCAAAATGAACATTTCACAAAGCAGTTGCCAGGTACTCTGGTTCACAAACATTAAAGACATACATAGATAAACGGATACCGAAGATAATTTTGTGATACTTCCTTTAAAAAGATGTACCAGATATTATCTATAGAAAGGAATTTCAAGCAAGTATGAAAATTGCTTGAAACAGAATTATTTAAAGAATATCTAATAGACCACCAGAGGGGGGATTTAACATGCCAGTTAGAGATACTAAATCGAAAACGAGGTTCATCTTAGTAAAGAAATTTGCAAGTTGAAATTCGTTGCCTACAAAATACAGTTCTATTGTCCCTTTTTCTACGTGGTCTTTAATGAAGTGATGCATGATGTCTATGTGTTTTGCTCTTGAGTGCTGCACGAGATTGCAAGATATAACAATTACACTTCAGGATTTACATTCTATTTGGATGTTGGTGAGTGAAAATCTTAAATCACATAACTGTGTTCTCATCCATAGCACCTGAGAGCAATAGCTTGCGGCTGCAATATACTCAGATTCGGCTCTGGATGTGGAGACACAATTTTGCTTTTTGGAAGACCAACTCACCGGTTTGTCACCAAAAAACTGAATCCACCTGGTGTGCTTTTACGATCTAATCTATAACCTGCAGAATCAGCATCTGAAAAGGCGGTAATATCGAAACTGGTTCCCTTTGGATACCATAGACCAAGGTCGGGTGAACCCTTAAGATAACGAAAGATGCGTTTAACAGCAGTAAGGTGTGATTCTTTCGAGTAGGCTTGAAAACGAGTATAAAGATATGTAAAAAATATTATATCCGGTCAACTAGCCGTAAGGTAGAGTAAGGAACCAATCACCGCTCTGTAAGTTGTGTTATTGACACTTTTCCCAGAAGGATCAGTGTCTAACTTACTGTTTGAAGCCATTAGATTTGCGATAGTCGTGCAATAGTCAAACTTATACTTCTTGAGTATGCCAAGAGTATATTTCGACAGGTTCACAAATATATCTTCTTCAAGTTGTTTGACTTGTAATCCGAAGAAAAAATTCATTTCCCCTATCATACTCATCTCAAACCTGGACTCCATTAGGGATGAAAATTCCTTCCAAAACTTAGGGTCGGTAGATCCAAATATAATGTCATCAATAGTGTTGTGTCCACCACACCCTTACTAATATCGGCAAAAGTAAGAAAGTTCGAGAGGCTGTCATACCAAGCTCGAGTGCTTGTTTTAAACCATAAAGACTTTTATCTAGCACATAAACATGGTCCGGTTTATGTGCATCAATAAAACCTTGTGGCTGTACAACATACAACTCCTCGTTTAGTTCAACGTTTAAAAGGAGATCTTGACGTGCATTTGGTACACTCTAAAGTCTTTGTGTGTCGCATACGCCAAGAAGATTCAGATAGCTTCAATCCGTGCAACTGGAAAGGTCTCGTCATAATTTATGCCTTCTTGTTGTCGGTAGTGTTTAGCGACTAACCTCACCTTGTTTCTTACTACAATACCGTTCTCATTTTGTTTTTTCTTGAAAATCCATTTTGTCCCGATTATAGGTCGGTCTTTGGGTTTGGGAACTAACTGCCATATTCTTAGCAGTTCAAACTAGTTGAACTCTTCTTGCAATGTTACTATCCGGTCAGGGTCTTTCAAGGCTTCATCCACACGCGGACTCTATCATACTAAGGAATGACGCAAAGAGATATTCATTAGCTGATGCCCATTGAGTTTCAACCCGAGTGGATAGATCACCAATGATGTTCAGTTGGGTGATCACGGGTCCATTTTGTTTCGTGTGGAAGGGCTGAATGCGAGGGAAACTAAGTGGTTAGTGTGGGGATGGATAATGTGTTATGTTCAATGGTTTCAAGTGAGGGTACCACTAGTTCCTGTTCAGATTTTGTTTGTTCTAGTAAAGGGATAATGTTCGATGTGACATGGGATGGTATAAATGGAGTAGATTCAACGTGTGGATGTGTGTGGAAGATGATGATGACAATGAAGATGGTAGAGATGTAGGAATTTGTGGTTCAGAAGGTGGTGGATGAACTGTCGAGTATGATGAATTTGTATTTACTATTGAAGCTGAAACAGAAGAAGAATTTATGTTAGTACCAAACATTTTAGTATAAAACGGATCAAATAAATTTATTAAATCAGAAGAAGAAAAAGAAGTTGGGTTAGAAGAGTCTCTAGCCATTGAAGTAATGCGAGATCCTGATTGGTCAACTTCTGGACCCATATTCGCCATCTCATCGAATGTGATGTTCACACTCTCGTTCACAATCCCGGTATGAGTGTTGTACACGCGATATGCCTTTGAAATTGATGAGTATCCAATTTATATCATTTCGTTTGCTTTCTTGTTGAATTTTCCGAGGTTGTCCTTGTCATTAAGCACATAGCACCTGCAACCAAAAACTCATAAGTATTTGCTGTAAGAAACTTTATTTAGATAGAGCTGATAAGGTGTTTTGTAAAAGCGCTTATGAATGATTGAGCGGTTTTAAGGGTAGCATGCTGTGGACACGGCTTCAGCCCACAAGAACGGTGGTAGATTCGAAGATTAGCATAGTGCGAGCAGACTCCACAAGGGTACAGTTTCGTCTTTCAAGGATAGCATTTTGTTGAGGTGTTCGTGCGGCGGATAATTGATGATGGATGCCTTTGGATCATAGGAAACTCTACTACCGAGTTCATGATTTCTGTGCCATTGTCAGATCTGATTGATTGTATTGACAGCTGCTATTGGGTCTCGACACTCTTGATGAAATCAATGATTTCTTGAGCTGTCTAATCCTTGGATCGCAAGAACTTAACCCTGGTATATCATGAATAGTCGTCAACAATAACCAACACGTACCGCTTCCCATTAAAGCTTTGAGTTCGCATAGGGCCGCATAAATCCATATGCATCAGCTCCAAAACTCTCTTAGTTGATGGTTCAGGTTTTGGTTTGTGAGAGGATCTGTTCATTTTTCCTTTCTCACAAGCTCCACATAGGTGACATTTTTCATATCAGAGTTTTGGGAGTTCCTTAACCAGATGTTTTCACGACAGCTTGTTAATATTTTTAAAGTTCAATTGAGATAGTCTCTGATGCCATAACCGTGAGTCCTTTGAAGAGGCTTTAGTTAAAAGGAAAATACTATCCTTTACCGTCAGCTTGGCTACATCGATGGTGTAAAGGTTTGAGTTTCGATAACCAGCTAGGATTTCATTTCCGTCACCGCTCTTGACACTGTAACCTTTACCCTAAACAACATAGTTTTTAATCCTAAAAAACTTTGATTTAAACTGAAAACTTGAAAAAATCAAACTTTTGGCCGTTTCTCGAACTTGCGGCGCTCGAACATAGGGGGTATTAGGGTTTATTCGAATTTGTCAGAAAATTTGAACTTGTCAGAAAATACGCTCCTCACGAACTTGATTTAGGGTTTCATTCGAATTTGGCTGAGATTCGAACTTGCTAACATTCGAATTTTTCAGATCTCGAACTTGTCAGAAATCTCGAACTTGTCAGACCTTCGAATTTGTTGATTTCGAACTTAAACAATTTCGAATTTAATTTCAAACGAATTTAATTTTAAACTAATTCGAACTTACCTAAGTTCGAAAGCGTTTATTTTAAATTAATTTTAAATTAAATTACCTAAGTTCGAATACAAAAAGTTTAGGAAGGAAGACCAGTTTGCAAAAGTTTATCGAAATGGACCACGAGGTTGGCAAGGCAAATTCTCTGCCAAAACTGATGAGGTTGGAAGACTACTACTGGTGGAAGGATAGGTTTGCCGATTTTGCGCGTTTCAACGACATGCGAATGTGGATCTGTATCGATGAGGGATACATTTCACCCACTCAAGAGTTTGAGGGCCGTCAGAGAGTCTTGACGTATCAGAAAATGAAGGATGATGACAAGAAACTGTATGAGGCCGAGAACAGAGCATTTTCAATCATTCGTATGGCACTACCTCAGGAGATTCTGCACACCTTATGGAATCATCGTACTTCTAAAGAGTTATGGGATGCTCTCAAGAAGAGGTGTGAGGGAAATCCGAGGGTTCGTAAAGGAAGGACAAAGATGCAGAAACAGCAGTTCGCGATTTTCGAGGCATTGAAAACCGAAAAGTTGGATGAAACAATAATGAGATTCTACCATTTACTGACAGAGTTGGATAATCACGATGTCGAATATCGTGAAATTGAGAAGATAGATAAACTTCTTGATGCTTTACCTGCGAAGTGGGAAATGTACACAACGCTTATCAAGCATGATGAAGAAAAATTCGAAACTCTTACTCTCGAAGGAGTTATTGGTACGCTGAGGGCTTACAACTTTCAGATACTTAAGAAGGAGAGGGAATATGATCAAGTCCAAGATCCAGAGATGTATTTTGGAAAGTCAAAGCCTTCTATCGCAAGTGAACTGAAAACAGCTACAGCTTTTTTCTCGGTTGAAGCGTCTATCCCAGTGGAAGTAGAAGAAATAAGCAGTCGGGCACTCTTAGGGTATTCTAAACTGGAAGATAAATCGACTCACTCAGCATCTACTTCTCAACAGTACCCAAAGATGCCTATGAGTGCACAATCAGCCAAAACTCGTCTGAATCTTTTGGCTTCGTTTGTTGCAGCATATGGAAATTGTGTCCAAGGAAAAATTAACGATCTTGCATTATGGGAAGAGGACTATGATCAGGTGGATCCTGATAATTTGGTGGAAATGGACTTTCAATGGCAACTCGCCATGGTGACTCAGCGGGTCAAAAGGTTCATGAAATGAACAGGCAGACATCTGAATGTAGGCAACTAAAAATTGGGTGCGACAAATCCAAGGTTAAGTGTTATAACTGCCAAGGATTAGGACATTTTACACGAGAATGTCAACGACCAAAAGTTGAAAACTATCAGAATCAATCTCAGGGAAGATATCAGTCTGGTAGTTCGGGTAATCAAGCAAACATCGCTGGTCTGTTAACAAACGTATCAGCAGACATATAGCTTGATGGGACGTACGATTGGAGTTCTCATCCTGAGTCGAACACTAGAGCCTTCTTGGCTGAAGTGACAGAGACTTGGGACGACGGAGGAGAGTAAGTAACAGAGGACAACGAACAGAATGATACAAGTCCTGTACTAGTGGAGAATTCAGACAATCAGACAATTCTGGAGTTTACCGCACAAATGGCTAACGTGGAATCGGGTCACAAAAAGGTAATTCTGACTTTTCTACGTTCCTTGACTTATGTGTTTTATGTGCTACTTCCAATGATATATTGAACTTAGTTCTAGAAACACATAACAATCTAACTGCTCAAATAGAATCTTTAAAATCAGATAATGCTACTCTCGTAGATATTAAAGAAGATCTTAGGAATAAGCTGAAAGCAGATGCTCAAGATGTTATAGTTCTAAAAGACAAATTAAGTGAGCAATGTGTCAGGATAGAACTTATGTATGAGCATGTTGCGGCTTTAACCAAAGAACTTAACATTAAGGAAGTTGAGCTAGCTGAATCAAGAGTTAAAGTTGTAGAGGTAAATAGTAAGTTAGAAAAGTTCAGGAACTCTTCACTAAATCTGGGGAAGATCTTAGATGCTCAACGTCAGTCTAAGAAACCAGTAGGTTTAGGTTATCAAGAGAGTCCTACACCTTTCAACGATAACTATGTGCCTCAACCTCAGGATAAAACTGATAAACCAGTCGAGTCAGAGGTAGCAGCTGAAACTGTATCTTAATCTACAATTAAGAGTTTGTGCAGTCTTCTAGTGAAAAAATTATAGGAGAAGCTTAACCTGAAGTTAATAATCAGAAAGAGGAAGTAGTCACGATAGTTGAAAAGAAAGAACATGACACGAGTGAGACACCAAAATCAAAGGGCACTCTTAAGAAGTTGATTGATAAGATGTTTTGCTTTAGATGTCATGAGAGGGGACATGTTGCGTCTAGCTGTCCATATAAGAAAGTAAAGTCTACACCCTCTAAACTAGAGTCTAGACCTATTATTGGAAAGCCTGAACAACATTAACCTTTATATAGTGTTGCTAGCACAAGTGGTTCTCAAACTACTGACAAGAGTGTGACTGCTACACCAAAGACTGCTGTTAGACAAATACCGGTGTTAGTTAGACCAAATGAAGTGGTTAGGTCCCCGAATAGAGTCCCTAATAAATCAAGGTCAGGACCTCAACAAGCTTATAGGAGTATAACACCTAGAAGGACTTAGACTCCAGTTAGGTCTCACACTCCTCAAAGACATCAGACACCAGGTTAAGCCCAGAGATATCAATCTGAAATGCCTTATAATAGAAACTATTCAAGGGCTCAACAACAAATGCCTACCCAAAGGCCAAGAGAGAATTTAAATCACTCAGCACCATAACAGGTTCTCAATAAAAACCCAAGTCACCTAAAAGGAGAGATGGGTATTTGAAGGAGTTCACGTATGTGGATGAGAATGGTATAACCAAGTCAGTCATGGCTTGGGTTCCCCGTGATAACTAACTTCTTTTCTTTCATGTGCAGGAGATAACTACAGGTCTAAACAACAAGTGGTTCGTCGACAGTGGTTGTTGTAGGCACATGACTGGAGAAAGGAGTCTGCTCACAGACTTCAAGAGAAGGAACAGGGGATTCATATCATTCGCTGGAAACAAAGGAGGACATATCACTGGTACTGGAGTGGTCACTAATAGGACTATCAAACTTGATCAAGTTTACCATGTTGATAAACTTGATCACAATCTCATTAGTGTATCTCAAATCTGTTATTAGAAGAACTCAATACTTTTTACTGATACTAAGGCGTTAGTGCTAAAACCGGGATTTTAAGTAACTGAAGAGTGGATATTGATAAGAGCCCCAATGAAGAATGATTTGTACATGATGGACATGAATAAATCAGATTCATCGATGGGACCAATATGTCTTCTATCCAAAGCTTCAGAAACTGAATCCATTTTATGGCACAGACGCATGGCACACTTGCACCTAAGGAAAATGAACTACATCACTAAACGTGGTCTGGTGCAAGGTGTCCCACTGAAGAGTTTTCAGTTCGATGACAAATGTGTACCGTGCAAGAAAGGCAAACAACACAAGAAGTCACACAAGTCAAAGACTCAGAACTCGATAGCTTCCACTTTCGATTTGTTGCATATGGATCTATTCGGACCTATCAACAAAAGGAGTATAGGTGGTAGTTGGTACTGTTTAGTTATCGCTGATGATTACTCACGTTGTTCATGGGTTTTCTTTTTAGGTACGAAGGATGAAACAGCTGGAAAGTTGATTGAGTTCTTAGACCAAGTCGAAAACACCTACGGGACGAGGGTAAAACATATAAGGAGTGATAATGGAACGGAATTTAAAAACACTGTAATTGGTGTATATTGCATATCCAAAGGCATAGTGCATTTAGTGCACCATATGAGCCACAATAAAATGGGGTGGCAGAACGGAAAAACAGGACTTTGATTGAGGCAGCAAGGACCATGCTCTCAGATTCAAAGCTTCTTACCATGTTTTGGGGGGAGGCAGTAAATACCGCATGTCACATTTTAAACCGGGTCCTTACTGTCAAATCACTGAACAAAACCTGTTATGATGTTCTGAATAAAAGACCACCAAATTTAATAGGCTTTCAACCGTTTGGGGTACCGTGTACTTTCTTGAAAACAAAACATCAACCTATGTTTGGTGAAAAGGCTGACGAAAGATATTTCCTAGCTTATGTGCCTAACTCACGAAACAAAAGGGTTTTTAACAAAACAAACGGTACGGTAGAAATTGTGTTTAACATTGATGTTACAAGTTATTCACATGAACCCCCAACAGGTCCGGAATGGATATTTGATTACGATTCATTGTTTGAATCATTTAACATCCCTTTGAAAGAAAATGCATGTACAATTGAAAATGACTTATCGTCATTAAATCTGAATGACGACGGTCAAAGTTTTCTAAATACGAGCATTCCATCAACTTCTGAGCCTACAACGACAAAAGATGGGTCTCCAGCAGAGAAAGATTCTGAAATACCTACAAACAAGAATCAGATTACTACTTTTAGCTCCGAGGACAGTGATCATGAGGAAGAGAATGTAACATCTGAAGTCGTACCCCCGATAGGTGAAATAGGATCAAACTTAGGAGACAATCCTAGAGTCATTGAGATTTAGACATCGAGGATAAACAAGGATCATCCAATTGAGAGCATCATAGGAAATCCACATACTGGTGTGAGAACTAGGAGTAGTGTGAGTAATAACACGGTACTGTTATCGATGATGAACGACTCAGAGGCATTTCACACTTTCCTTTATTCGTGTTTCATCTCGCAAGTTGAGACGAAGAATGTGCACATTGCACTGAAAGTCAACTCTTGGGTTGAAGCCATGCAAGAAGAACTGTCACAATTCAGAAAGCTTGAAGTGTGGGAGTTAGTGCCGCTACCTCGAGGAGAAGTTTCAATAGGAACCAAATGGGTTTTTAAGTGCAAGAGAGATGATTGGGGTATTGTTACTCGCAACAAGGCAAGACTTGAAGTAAAGGAATTCAACTAAGAAGAGGGAATCGATTACAACGAGGTGTTTGCACCAGTGGCAAGGCTCGAGGCAATTCGCTTGTTTATGGCCTTTGCATCCTTCAGAGGGTTTAAAGACTATCAGTTGGATGTAAAGAGTGCAATCCTGTACGGCAAGGTGAAGGAACTTGTGTATGTCGAACAACCGCCCGGGTTTATAGATCCAAAGTATCCCGACAGAGTGTATCGTCTCGATAAGGCTCTGTATGGATTACATCAGGCACCAAGGGCATGGTATGAGACGCTATCAACTCATCTTTTAGACAACGGGGTTGAAAGAGGGAGAATTGATAGTACATTGTTCGTAAAGAGAAAGGCAGAAGATTTTATCTTGGTACAAGTGTACGTTGATGACATCATTTTTGGGTCATCAAACGAACAGATGTGCAAAGATTTTGAGAAGGTTATGAAGTAAAAGTTTGAGATGAGTGCTATGGGAGAGCTGAACTTCTTTCTGGGTTTTCAAGTTGAAGAGAGGAAGGAGGGCATGTTTATCCATCAGATGAAGTATGTCTACGATATTCTGGAGCGTTTCGGGATGGAGGGAACAAACCTGACTGCTCATTTTAGTACTCCGATTCAAGTGAATCACAATCTCGGACCGGGTACCGAAAGTGATACTAATGTGGATCCGACTCTATATCGGGCCATGATCGGATCACTCATGTATTTAACTACTTCTAGACCTGACATAATGTTTGCTGTGTGTATTTGTGATAGGTTTCAAGCCAATCCAAAAGAAATGCATATGAAAGCCGTGAAGCGGATTCTGAGATACCTCAAATTGAAACCGAAGCTGGGACTTTGGTATCATGTTGATGGTGATATGGAATTTGAAGCATACACGGATTCAGATTATGGTGGTTGCAGCTTGAACCGGAAGTCAACAACTGGAGGTTGTCAATTCCTTGGAGGGAGACTCGTATCCTGGCAATGCAAGAAACGGACTTCGGTAGCTGTGTCAACATGCGAGGCCGAATATGTAGCTGCTGGTAGTTGCTGTTCATAGGTTTTGTGGATACAACAACAATTGCGGGATTACGGTTTGACTTACACTCATACTGCCATTAGGCTAGATAATCAATCTACAATTGCTATAACTAATAATCCAGTTAAACACAGTAAAACAAAGCACATAACATAAGACATAATTTCATACGTGATTGTGCTGAAAAGAACTTAATTAAACTGGTAAAAGTGGCAATGGAAGATAATAATGCAGAGTTATTCACTAAAGCCTTTGATAAGTCACGCTTTAAGTTGTTATTTCAACTAAATGGTATGCGTAATCCAGAGTAACTTGACCTTAGTATATATTTTCTTTCTTTTCATAGTAAGTTAGTGGTTATGTAGAATTTATTTCCTTTTATAGTAAGTTAGTAGGTTAGTTTATTAGCATATTTTAAAAAGTGAAAAACAGAAAAAAAAAAGAGAGAGAAAACTATAAGAAGTTCAAAAAAAGAGAATATTAGAAAATTGAGTTAAGCCTTAGATTCATAGGTTCAAAGTGACGAAAATTGGCACAGTCGAAACAATCTCTAAGTGTTAAGCTTTCACACATAATGCACCTAAAATTCTAAGTGATATACACTTTCCTGTTTGATGTGTTGGTAGACATAATACACAAAGGAAGTCTCAAACGCTAATAAAATATTCAAGAAAAACTCATTTGTGTAAGTAACTTAGATGTAAGACCAAATGGTCTTAATTTCTATGTTAGAGACATACAGACAATTATTCTAAATGAGGTATGCAAAATTTCTGGGGGATGTATAGCAACATCAAATACATCTTAAAGAAAAGAAAAGAAATATTTTTGATAAAGATGAGGGAGTCAAAAAAAGTCGCTTTGTCGTACGTAAGTACAGACCTGTCACCTCTGTTTTGACTCAAGTTAGCAAGATAAGTCACTTTGTTGTACGTAAGTACAGACCTGTCACCGTTGTCTTGTTAACTTAAAGGGAACTCTAAGACAAACTAAGACACTCGGTTGTATATGTGAATACAGAACTGTAAAGAAAATTTGCAATACCAAAAAGTTATAATCATTGTGTGTGTACCTTGATCATAGAAGTATATCTAAGTACGGGACACGTAAGGTAGTTTCTTGATAAATAAAAAGGCCAAGGGATATTCCAAAGTGTAAAATGTTTAAAGGAAAAATCATACCGACAATCGACTTGGAATATATATCACGACAAACAATCAAAGGAATCAAAAATTCCTACGTGTGAAAGTGTAATGCTGAAAGTGAGTTTGACACCACTATCTGATTGAACCTTCTTTGACTTTCTCGCAAAAATATTCTGTTAGTATAGGTTGTAAATTTTTAAAGTACTTTTGAGTAGTTTAAGTCTTATTCTTATTTTGTTTTATTTTAATTTATTTTATTCTATTTTATTTTTAAGTAGGAAAAAGGTCAAAGTTAAAAGGATGCATTTTTTGTTGAAAAAACAAATATTGTGTGAAAATCTGTTGCTTGGTGTGAATGATTTTGCAAGGTTTGTAAAATTCCGTTACACGAAAAAGTTGAAAAAGTTGAATTTTATTCAAGTATTTTCAAAATTTTCACTTAAGTTCGAAATTCAGACAAATTCGAACTTAACTTCGAATTTGTCAGGAATTTCAAACTTATGCTATGTTGGAAGGTGGTTGGTATAAATAGGTCAACAGTACTTCATTTAAGGCACCTACCCTCGAATTTCTTCGTTCGAACTTGTCTCCGGCGATCTCGAACTTGTTCTTCGAACTTGTCGTGTTTTGAATTTCTTACTATTCTTTGAAGTTTTTCTTCTTTTTCTCGAACATACTCATATACTTAGGTATAGTAATCATTATTATACAAAGTATGGGTAGATTAGGACATTATTATGGCAAAAATCGAGTTTATTTGATGTTTAAAAGGAGTTGAAACTAGGTGGTTTGAAATCACGAGTTTTGACTGATAAAAGTTCAAATAAATCATACATAACCTCGATTAGAACCCAATAGGACTAGATTATACTATTGATTAGGTCAAATGGGGTTAAAATCTTCGATTTTCATTTGAAAGTGACAGACTTTGAACTTGTTTTTCAGGTTCGAACTTGTCAGAAAGTTCGAACTTGTTGAAATATCTATAAGTTCGAAGTTAGTCAAGTTCGAACATATTCCTCGAATTTATTTATATTCGAATGTTTTTAAAATAAATTCGAACTTGTATAAGCTCGAATGTGTTTCACTTCGAACTTTTTCAAGTTCGAAGTTATGCAAATTTGAAATAAACAAGTTTCATTTTATTTTTAATTACTGATTTTGGTTGTTGATTTTGTGTGCAAATAAGGGTTAGCGTGCTTTTTAAAATTAGCACAATATGGTAATGGCAATAGATCTCCAATTGCCAGAGGCGCATCCGTGTCGTCAGATGATTCAGTTTCTGACCCAATCTCGCATGTCATATGCACTGACCCACAATCTTCAGATTACGCTAACATACATTCGTCAATTTTGGGAGCATCTGCAAGTGGATTGCTCGGTTACGCCTACAGTACTAAGAACAAGAGTAGGTGGCCAGTCAATAGCGTTTTCGGCTGACATGCTAAGGCGGATCCTACAGCTGGGATCTGAGGAACAAGAGGCAGGGTCGATAGATTTTCCACTACCTATCAGGCAAGTAGCATTTTTGAGGTTGGGATATGCCCTGGATATTACAAAGGCGTCATATGTTAAGAGCGGGCTGATTGGGCAATGGAAATACCTTTTCCATGTTATTATGGTATGTTTTGCGCCAAAGAAGGAGGGTTTTGATACTATGATGTCCAAACTGCAATCGCCGTTGGTCGCATTGGTATATAATAAGAAATTCAGTTTTTCCGAGATGTTCTTCAGGGAGTTTGTGCACCAGATCACAGCTCCAGTTAGGGAAAGATTTTTGATGTATCCGCGTTTTGCAATGATGATACTACGCCACTTTTTGCCGAATTTGCCACCACTTCCTGTTCAAAGTGGCGTGGCCTTGATCGGTAAGAGAATTTTTGCTGACTGCCAGACCCACAATGCGAGAAGGGCTAAGCAGGTCAGGCCCCAAGTAGCATCGTTGTTTGAGGCGGTCATAGATCCGGTTTTTTTGTTGTCCCGGAGGGTGATAATTGGATTTGTGAAGCTCCGCAGCAGCAGTAACAACAGTAGCAACCACAACAGCAAGAACCACAACAGCAGCAGCAACACCACAGAGCACCGACAGGCAGAACTCCGGTTGCCAGAACCTCCTCTCGTCAACAACCAGCCACTACAGTTGCTGGACCATCAACAGAAGCTGCCGGCCCGTTGAGTTCGGCTCCCCAATATGATATGTGGGCGCAAACTCTGGAAGAAATATGGGCGCAGGGGACAGTCGAGGAGCAAAATATCGCTGAACAACTGGTTTAGGATGTTTTAGAGCCTCCAGCTGATTTCCAAGATATTTATAGACAAATTGATGAATACCAGCCATCTGATGCTGAGTTTATGGACACTAAGGTCCAGGAAGAAGAAGAAGATGAAGCTGCTAGAGAACAGACTCCGGCTGAAGGTCATGTGGAGAGCGCCTCCGAGTCTAGTTCTGAAGCCGAGGATCCAGATATCTAAATTGGAAGATATGGATCGAGGTTAGTCATTAACCTAAGGAGATCAACAAGACCGACTCTAATTGACGAAGAGACCGAAGAATCTGATTATGAAGAAGAAGAAGAAGTTCCACTCGTTTCTAGGCATAGGGCGAGGAGGCATAGATTTATGCAGGGAGCTCCATCCACTTCAGCTCCTCAAACTGTGTTACCACATGCTCCATCAACTTCAACCACCGCTCCATCAACATTCTCCTCCATTCCATCAACTTCGACTTCGTTCACAGACAATCCACGGTTCACTGAGTTAAAAGGAAATGTGGACTTCCAAATAGTCCAGATTTACCAAATTTCAACAACTGTGAAAGAGCAGCAGCAGCAAAATGCTCGACTTGATCAAGAAAATGCTGAGTTAAGGACAACTGTAGCTGATCAACAGTCTGAGCTGAGGACAATGAAGACTCTCCATGAGAAATTATTAAAAGATCTGCGAGCTCAGGGGGAGAGTAGCTGCAAGGAAGACAAGTTGAGAGTCAGGAGAGATGATAACGAAGGCAATGATCCAGATGCCCAAAGAGAAGGTGAGCTAGCAGATCTTTCCCAAAAGACTGTTCAGCAAGTTGTCATTCAGGGGGAGCATAGTCAATCAAGTATGGGAGAAGGAGGTGAAGGTGAAGCTTCAAAGATTGTTGAGCATGAAATGATTGAAGCCTTGATGGATCTTGATGACGAAGACGAGTTTGGGCTTGTTCAAGAGGATTTGGAAGAAGGGGAATTTGTTCCAGAAGACGTTGTGGATGGAAGTCAGATGAGGAGGTTGTAGAAGTTGAGGATGATGATGTTGATGAAGTAATTATCCCGAAGCAACCTATCACTGAACAATATGTGCATAATGATCAGAATGTGATAGATCTAGATGAGCTCAACTTAGCTTCTATGGATGAATCAGAATCTGAGGTAGCTGAAAAGGAACAAACAAAAGAAGAAATGAAGAGGCTATGGTTCAGAAAGGAGGAGAAGAAGTCGGACCTGGCAGTAAAGAAAAGGATGAGGCTGCCAATTCCAGGAAATCTCTCAGGAGGGATTCTAAGCTGGTTCTTTGATAGGGAACTGCAGCTATTCGTGCTTAAAAGAAGAGACGGGCTTCAGTATTTGAGGAGAACCTTGAAGGTTTTTAATACGTTGCCCAAATGCGAAGTGAAGGAACTGGCCTGGAAAGAGCTTATTAACATGGGAGACGACCCCTACGCCGAAGTGAGAGCAAAGATCATCAGAAGGGAAGGGAGGTCTTGAAAGTTTGAAAGGATAAAGTCGAGCTCAGGGAAGAGAATTGAAGATGAGTCGAGACTTGATCCCCACACTGGCAAGCCTTGGGCTAGAATGGTGTACAAGCCAGTCCGATGTCTGAAGTGAGTGTCGCTGAAGTCTATGCCACAGGATGTACTTGGAAACATGAAGTGGTGGTATGTAGACAATGAAACGGCTGAAGCAGTGATGGAGGATCTAGAAGAGAAGACTATTTTGAAAGTGTATGATCCACTACATCTCATTAACTTATCCAAGGATGACCTGAGAAAGCTTCATGATATGCCGATTTTCTTTCACGAAGGCTGGAGATCAGAAGGCAGGAAGTTCCAAAAGGTGGTCAGAGTTTTTGTAGAGCAGGGATTATATGCTGGTAGTAGTTTATATAGACATAGTACTTAGACAAAATATATATAGTTAGAAGCTATCGTCAAGAGGGAGTCTGTTAGTGCATCCTGCATATTAATACATGTTTGATATATGTTTCTTATATGTTTGATATTGATTTTATATATGTTTTGAACTTGGTTGTAATTAATGTTTTACAATAAGTTCAAACATAAGTTCAAAGGTAACTTCAAACATAAGTTCAAAGGTAAGTTCTCGAACAAGTTCAAAGACAAGTTCTAGAGTAAGTTCAAAGGCCTAGATTCGAACTTATGGTGGACAAGTTCGTGGGCTTGGGCCTTCTCGAACTTGTCCAGAGCAACTTCGAATCAAAAGCGTATAATTAAGGTTTAATGAGTTTTGATAAATAACTTTTGCAGAATTAAGCTTCAGAGGCAATTACGAACTAAAAGAGGTTTTTACTGTGTTCTTGGAGAGAATCACGTGTCGGGACGTACGGTTTGCATCTATCATCGTGTGTGCCTCCGGTTTTCGTGTGTGATCATTTCGTTAAATCGGTAACAAGGATTCCGCACTCGTTGGACCGTGTCGTCTCAAGATAAGATCCGTAGGTAGGTGACCTTACAGGATTCTAGCTCAGGTTTTGGTGTCTTTAAAGGTTCGACTAGATCAATATCAGAGTCTGAATCAGGCAATAAGAGGATTTTGACTTTATCTGAGGGAAGCTCAAACACTACCATCGCAGTCATTAACTCTTCTGTCTGACCCCAGTAGCCCCTGAAACTTTCTCCCCACTCTGCTCAGACTCTGCTCCCTTTACACTTTGCAATTCTCCCTCTGGCCGCAGTCTAGGTCATTTCTCCCCCTCATGATGACCAGGGTCCTCCTGGTCATCATGTTTTCTCTTTAACGTCTCAGCCTGAGGTCTGCACATAGTTTGTAGATCAATGACAGTTGACTCCAGCCTGTCCACCCTTTTATTCATCTGTTCTTCGACTCGCAGAATTAGCCTTTTGAGGCTTTTGTTAAGGTCAGTGTAAAGTGATGTTGTCGATGCAATCTTCTCTTGAAGGACTACTATGGATTGGACTGATTAGGTTCTTTGTGGCAACTCCTAAGTTGCAACACCCTTGCCCTTTAAGAAAGAAAGAAGGGAGGAATGTTTTTTCTTGGAAGCGACCTTGAGGGCGTCCAGGTCAGCCCGGGTAACAAGACCGGCGTTACGCAGAGCAGCCGTTAACATCGCGGGAGTTATCCCTTGATGGCCTGAATCGGATGGCATTTGTGTGGCCGCTTCAGGACTTCCTTCCATCTTTTCTGCCTCCTCAGTTCGAAGTGCAGATATGGAAGTTTCTGAGGACGCCACGGAGGCGTCTTTGATTTGCAAGGACGCCACCGAGGCGTCGTGCAGAGTGATTTTGGGTGGCAAAACATTTGCGGTCAATTGAACAGCGGTTAGTGGGGGTGGCATGTGACCTATTTCAACATCTCCCATGTCTGAATGAGAGGGAGATGGTGTATGTGCAATATCCACGTGTTTTGAAACAAGTTTCCTTTGAGGGGAACCTGAGTGGTTGGAGTGGGTGAGTTCGACCACTGGACTGGTGCCTTTTACGAGGTAGTCCGACTTTGGGGTGTTTGAACTCCCTCAGCGATTATTCTCTCAGCCCTCAAAGGGTCAGAGACAGTGCTTTCAGAATCCCCAGTCTCTGGCCTCTTACCTGCTACTCCCTCCCTCTCAATAGTCATCTCCCACTCCCTTTATCCCAGATTGTTTGCAATAGCCTCTTTTACTCCCTCATCCTTACTCATCATCTACTCACCTTTGGATGTGGTTGGCTCTGTCGGTTCTGATATAGCCTTATCCGGATACACTCCCTGGTAGAATACCCTTACCCTTTCCAGACTTTAGTCTGCCATTCTGAGATGGGACATCGGAATGTTCATTACTTGGACTCTAGGGATTTCTTTCGGGATCTTTACTCTTTGGAGAGCAACTGTCTAATAAACGTCCACTTCTGGCCTTTCATGTATATCATCGTCTTTATCCATGGCGAATTGAATGATTTTCCTGAGGAATCTTTGGAATGGTATGAACTTCCTCTCTCTCTTTGTCCCTCTGTCTTGGACTGCCCGCTTTAGCTCCTCGAAGATGAACGCCACATAATCAAAATGTCATTCAAATGCGAAAGCGGCGAACATGGCGAGCACATGTAAGGATGCAGAATCATGGCCGGAATACTTTCCGGTGAAGCATTTATTTATGATATCAAAAAAATACTCTCCAGTGTGATTGGAGTTGCTTCTTCTTGAAGTCGGATGGTTTTGATAGATTACCATCATACCCGATTGATCGGACTTATTGGAGTGTTTGGGCTGGGGTCGGAATTGGGGCATATGAGTATTTAGTGACTGAGAAGTTTTCTGTGGGAAGTCGGAGAATGTGGCGAATGGCTGCAAGGGTTAGGCGAATGGGTACGGAGTCTATTTTACTAGTGAAATGAGGGTCTTCCACATTGACAAATGTAAGTTGGGTACGGAGTCTATTTTACTAGTGAAATGAGAGCTCTAATTGCCAATTGTGAGGAGCAAACTCTGTAAATTGATCGGTGGAAAGAATGGTATCCTTTGGCAATTGTTGGTTATTATTTGGGATGGGAGGATGGGGGATGGTAAGGGTGATCCAAGGATCCATTTGTCCTGTAGAAAGGCAACACAGTTAGTTAAGCAGACTTGTGTATACATAATACATTGATATTAAGTCTGAAATAAATGTGAAATTGAACCCGTCTATTTTGTTTAAAGCATCGGGGTTTTTTTTTCAATAGAACGTAAGTTCTACTGAATAAACTCCAAGGTCGATCATTTAGAGACCAACGTTAGAATACATATGTTCATTCAAGCACTTATTTGAACTAGAACCAATGGTGCAAAGGACATGGAATTTTTATTTTGTTTTTGATTTATATTCAAAAATATGAAATGCAAAGAAAAAAATGCGAAGTCTTGAAATTCGGTTGATGAACCCAAATTTCGAGTTGGATTGAAACTCGGTTGTGGTGATCCGAATTTTGGGTTGGATGGAAACTCGGATAGAATGATGCCTGAAAGAATCGAAAGTTTAAAGAAAAACTAAGCATGGAAAACATGTAGGGGACCAGAGTTTCGGATGTATACGAAATTCGGGTGTGAATGATTACTCTAAAAACTTATGCTAAAAAAATGAAGTTGCGAATTTCTGAGTGGGTCTGAAATTCGTATGGACCCGAATTTCAGGTGGCCCAAGTCATACACTTAGATTTATAAAATATATAATTGATATCAAAAGGGAACCGACGGAATTTCAGTTGATCCGGAATTCGGGTGGACCGAAGATAAAGGTTATATATTTTGTAAGTTTAGTGTTGGGAAATAGTTTTAGTATGTTCAAACTGTTAGTTAGACTTCTCAGACTGTTAGTAGATTTTATATGTAAATTCAAAGTTCATGCTGCTAGTTGAAGAAACTCGAGCTGCCAGTGTAAAAGTTCAAGCTGCCAGAGCAAATCAACACAAGCTGCTCTGTTCATGATGTCAAGTGATTCAAGCTGCTCAACAGTTTCATAAACAGAAAGTGCTGATTTTCAGGAAAAGATATCTACATGAAGATTCCAGCATATCTACTATCAGAGAAGTCATTATTCGTCAAGGAAACATATCAAGAAGCAATATAAATACATAGAATAGGTCTTTCTATTGTATAGGAGTTTTCTGCATATTTTGAGTCTGTAATTGCTTTATTGATAGAGTTTTCATAAGCCTCTAAGGTTGTAACACTCTAAGAACAGTCTGTGTTCTTCGTCTAATCAAACAGATTAGAGGTGATTGTAATCATTGAATTCAGCAATACAAACAGTCTTGATTACTTCTTGTGTTTTTATTTATTATTAATTCTGAAAGTTTTTGTTAAAATAATTAAGTGTTATTCCGCAAACTTCTTGATTAAACTTTGATTCAAAGCAAGATTATTGATTTATACTCTGATAAATTCAAATCAGTTAGTCTTGGTAATTCAGTAATAGATCCTGACAAGTGGTATCAGAGCCACAACTCGTTCTTTGTTTTTCAAAGTCGAAAACTTTCTTTTAAATTTTTAATTGTTTTGCAATGGAATTTGAAAATAGCAGCAGTGGATCTGGGCAAGGACTCAAAGTGCCCATGCTCAAGCCCACTGAGTTTGAGATGTGGAAACTCAGGATTCAATAGCATATTCAATTCATTGATTATGCCATATGGGAAGCTGTTGAATTTCCTCCTGTAGTTGATCCAGAACTTGATGATGAGGGAAAACCAGTCAAAACTCCTCCAAAAACTGAACTTGAAAGGAAGGCTAGAATGAATGAAGTGAAAGCACTTACACTTTTACAAATAGTCATTCCTAATGCTTATCAACATCAGTTCAAAAAGTTTTATACTGCTCATTCTCTTTGGAATGCCTTAGAGAAAAGATTTGCTGGTAATGCCAGTACCAAGAGAAACCAAAAGGATCTCTTGAAACAGCAGTATGAGAACTTTTCTGGTGGAAATAATGAAAACCTTACTCAAATTTTTGACAGGTTCAACAAACTGATAAGTGAACTGGAAAGTGCAAAAGTAAATCTGGATCAAGATGAAGTCAACAGAAAGTTTCTCAGATCTCTTGGAGAAGAATGGACAGTCTATCCTGCACAATGGAGAACAAAAGACACTCTTGATGAGATAGAATTGGATGATCTGTATAACAGTCTAAGAGTGTTTGAGACTGAGATTGATGCTAAAAAGAAATCCTTTTCTTATAATCACAATACTGCTCTTCTGTCTTCTGAAAAATCTAATAACTGTGATTCTTTTTCAGGTGGTGATGTCAACTCTGCTGAAACTCAATATGAGGCTTTTGTTGCCAATGATGGATTATTTGCTCTAAATGTTGAAGACTTGGAACAAATTCATCCAGATGATCTTGAAGAGATGGATTTAAAGTGCCAACATGCAATGCTGACCATGAGGGCCAAAAGATTTCTTAAAAAAACTGGAAGGACCAACTTTCAAGCCAGAACAGAAGGCAAACCAGCTTTTGATAAATCAAAAGTTGAATGCTATAAATGTCATAAGCTTGGTCACTTTGCCAGAGAATGTAGATCTCAAGGTCAACAGCCATCAAGGACTTCACAACCCATTCAAACATCATCATCAACAGCAATTGTCTCTCAAGAAGACAATGTGTTTGACTGGAGTGATCAGACAGAGGAAGAATTTCAAAATCAAGCTCTAATGGCAGAAACATCAAATGTCTCCTCCACTGAACTACCATCTGAGGTAAATTCTAAACTCTGCTCTCAATCATGCAAAAATATGGTTAAAAAGTACAGAGATCATAATGAGAGCATGTGCAAAACTCTAGCTAAGATGGAAGAAAGGAGATATGAATACATGCAAGCCATAGAAGATCTGGAAAAACAGATCAATGATTATAAGGATAATGAGATTCAAATGGGGTATGATAGAACCTATCATGAGTGGGAGAAAAAGGAGCTAAATAAGAAAATAGAATCTCTGAATAAAAAGGTAGAAGAGACTGAACAAAAGGTGTTAGAGGCTAATAAGAAACTAGAATCTGTTAACATAGATCTAGGAAACTTTAAGTTAGCAAATCAAAAGCTGGAACACCTAATGGAAGTCCAATTTAAAGATAGAGTAAAATCTCAGGTTAATCCCAAAGAAGGAATAGGATACATAGCTACTCCACCTCCATACAACAACAAGTACATTCATCCAATGAGTGAGGTTGCTGATAGGCTTGTCAATGAACCACTAGATGAGTCTATGACTATTGTAGATCCTATCCTTGATAACAGTCTTGAATCAAAGAAAGATAAGATTCACAATAAAGACTGTGACACAATGAGTGCACCCATAGAGGTTCAAGCTCCCAGTAAGAAAGGAAAAGAGAAGATGAGTGTCTGCAATGCTACTCCACAAGTTCCTGTACATTCTAACTGTAACACTGCATCTTCATCAAAAGAAAATAAAAGAGGTAAACCTGTTTCTGTCTGCACATGCCAAAAGCATGGTGTTCAAAAGTTTCCTAAACAACAGCAGGTAAGAGGAAATCAGAGAAACAAGAACCAGAAATTGACAGAAAAGTCTGGTTCTCCCATTTAAACTGTCAAAAGGTGTTTTCACTGTGGAAGGAAGAATCACTTAGCCAAGGATTGTTTTTATAAACCAGCTGTTGCAAAACAGACTGTGCATCACACAAAATCAAATCCTATTCAGGCAAAGCACTCAAAGGTGAAACCTTCCACATCAGTACCAAAGAAAACAGTTGATCACAGTTTTTAAAAGTTAATAAAAAGCAGTCCACACATCAAAAACAAGTTTTGGCAAAGCCTAAATCAAGTTTTAAACAAATGTGGTGTGTCAAGGACAAATCTTCAGCTCAAACTGATAATACAAAAGATCAGACTGCTAAGTAAAAATCTGAAGCTGTTAGTGCAAAAACTGAAGCTGTTATCACTAAAACAAAAGATCAGACTGCTGAGCATCAATCTGGAACTGCTAGTGAATCATCTGAGACTGTTAGAAGAAAAGATGATCAAAATAGTTGGATACCTCATATTATCACCAAATACTCTCCAAAGACTCCATCAGTAGATCTCACTAAATATAAGAAGTCAAAAACAGTATTTAGTTATTTCAATGTACAAGGCCAACCCAAAACCAATTTGGTTTGGGTTTACTACACTACTGACTAAGCTGTTATTTGTGCAGGGCAACCACAGGTCTCCTCATAGAACAAGATGGCATTTGGACAGTGGACGCTCTAGGCACATGACAGGCAATTCTGAATGCTTGTCAAATTTCAAAGGTTTTGATGGAGGTTTTGTTGCATTTGGAGGCAACTCAAAAGGAGGTAAGGTTACAGGTAAAGGTACTGTTAATGCAGGCAACATGACATTCCATGATGTTTTGTATGTTGAACAGCTTAAGTACAATTTATTAAGTGTCTCTCAAATCTGTGACAAACAAAACATTGTTTTGTTCACAGATTCTGAGTGCATTGTTCTTTTAAAAGATTTCAAAGTTCCTGAAAATCTAGTTTTACTAAGAACACCAAGAAAGGACAATGTCTACTGTCTGGACACAGATCTCTTATCTAAATCAAATACTTTAAGCTGTTTGATATCCAAAGCATCATCCAATGAGTCTGCTCTTTGGCATAGAAGGATGTGTCACATAAACTTCAAGTCCATGAATGCTTTAGTTAAAAAGAATCTGGTAAGAGGCTTACCACAAAAGGAGTTCATCTGTGATGATCATTGTGTAGCATGCCTTAAAGGTAAGCAACACAAAACTTCTCATAAGGCCAAAGAAGTAAATTCAATCTCATCTTTTCTTCAGCTGCTTCATATGGATCTATTTGGTCCAACATCTGTTTTGAGTTTGAATAAAAGGGCTTACTGTTTATTTATTGTTGATGATTTCACCAGATTTACTTGGGTTTACTTTCTTAGGTCCAAAGATGAAACTGCTGAACTAGTTAAGTCTTTTATCCTTAAGATAGAAAACCAATCCAATTCCAAAGTTAAGGTGATAAGATCAGACAATGGAACTGAATTTAAAAATCACATTCTAAACAGTTTCTGTGAGTCCAAAGGCATTGCTAGACAATATAGTGCACCAAGAACACCACAGCAAAATGGTGTAGCTGAAAGAAAGAACAGAACATTAATTGAGGTTGCTAGAACAATGTTAGCTGATTCAAATCTGCCAATGACTTTCTGGGCAGAAGCTGTTAATACAGCCTGTTATGTTCTGAATAGGGTTCAGGTTGTCCAATCACAAGGGAAAACTCCTTATGAGTTATTCCATAACAGAAGTCCCCTAATAGCTTTCTTCAAGCCTTTTGGATGCCCATGTACTATCCTTCACACTAAGACTCACTTAGGGAAGTTTGAAAGTAAAGCTGAAGAAGGATTCTTAGTAGGATACTCAATTCAAAGCAAAGCCTATAGAGTATATAACAGTGTGTCTAAAACCATTGAAGAAAGTGCCAACGCTGAATTTAATGAAAATACTGCTAATATCAAAGGCACTGGTCCTGATTGGTTGTTTGATTTAGATTCACTAACAAATTCTCTGAGCTTTGTTGAGTATACTGCAGAAGCTGATGCATACAGGGTTGAAGCTGCTAACACAATTTCTCATGCTGCCAATACAACTTCTCAAGCTGTTAGCACAAAGTTTCAGACTGCTGCAGATTTAACAAGTTGGGATGATTACACCACTCTACCACTTCTGTCTTGTGATCCTCCCGGGGTCCTAAATGCTCAACATGATGCAAATCCAGATACTGAAGTGCCACTCCCAAGTCCTCAGAGAACAGCTCCAACACAAAGGGACACAGTCCCAGATTCAAGTCAAGCTGTTCCTGAAGCTGATCCTTTTACTGGTCCTGATGGAGATGATACAAATCTTGGATCCTCTTTTCAGACTGAGAGAGAGCCTACACTAAGGGTCCTGATGGAGATGACCACTGGCTACAACTCTATTGTTAGACTTTAAATTTCGATCATGCAGAATTTTATTTTGTAATAGTTAGTTTTGTTTTATTTCCATGTAATTTATATACAAGTGTTTTATTTCTATTTTAATTTTCTTATTTCTTTTAGAGGTTGAGGGGGCTGAGTGTCATTCCCTAAAAGTTGATTTAATTATGTAAGCGAAACCCTCCTAAGGTACCCATAACTTTGTCGTATTATCATTTCAAGAAAATACGGCTGCCGCCTTCTTCATATTATTCTCTCAATATTCAAAAACATTAATAGAGTGATTTCATTCTTTTTGCCTTAAATATTGTTTTGATATTGAAACTGTGTGTTGATTATACTACTAGGATGAAAGTCACCATGTCTACGGAGCGGATCAAGGCGCGACGTCGTCCAACAAGTGCGGAATCCTCGTTAGACGCTTAACAGATGAATCACGCACGTAACACGGAGCCGTACACGATGCTAGCCATTGTAAGAACTGACCCCACACGATGTATTGCTCTAAGAAACTCTCTGAAAACCTTTCTAGCTCGCACGTGCACAGATACAAGCTCTGAAATTTGTATTCTCTAAAAGTTAATTAAATAAGCTGATTAAGTTCTAATTATAACAACTAAGTTCGTTTAGGCCCAAGCCCACGATCTTATAAGTTCAAGCCCAAGACCCTACGAACTTAGGCTACCTAAGTTCGTATGTTGTCACTTAAGTTTGTGGCTTTAGCCTTAAGAACTTATCTTCACATTCAAGAACTTATCTTTGCATTCAAGAACTTATCTTTACAATCCAGAAGTTAACATGCAAATGTAGACATCAAATACAATCAAACACATATCACTTGTATTAATAAAGCCTCATCTATTATATATGAGTATCTATTACATATCTAGAGTCCTAACATCACACTGGGTGTACCAACAGACTCCCCCTTGACGACAGCTTCCAGTTAGATAGTCATTGATTTATAGAACTAGGCTTATTTATACTACTACCAACATGCAATCCTGCTCGACACAAACTTTGACAACCTTCTGATACTTCCTGCCTTCAGATCTCAAATGCTCATCAAAAGAGATTTCCTAACTATGAAGTTTAAGCAAGTCATCTTTAGACAGGTTGACAAGGTGTATGGGATCATATACTCTCAAAATTACCTTTCCTTCCTTATCTTCCATTACAGCCTCTCCAGTGTCACTGTCCACATACCACCACATAAGATCACCTAGGACATCTTGTGGCATTGGTTTTAGTGGAACCTTCTTCAGACATCGGACTAGGTTGTAATACATTATCATCCACGTCCTGGCAGTCAGTGGATCTTTCCTTGTGTTGTCCATTACTCGCTTACCTCTCCGCCTTTCGAACTTTCTAGATCGACCTTCCCTTCTGATGATCTTTGTAAGGACTTCAGCATAGGGGTCGTCTCCAATGTTGATCAGCTCCTTCCAGGCTAAGGCTTTAATTTCACATTTAGGCAAAGAATTGAAGTCCTTCAGCCTTCATCTTAGATATTGAAGCCCATCTATCCTCTTTAGAATGAATAGCTGCAGATCTCTGTCGAAAAACCAGCTGAGTATGCTTCCAGACAATTTTCCTGGACTTGGCATTTTCATCTTTTCTTTCATAGCCATGTCCTTCTTCTTCTCTTCCGCCCTAAACCATAGATTTTCTCTTTTCTTCTTTTGATCCGTATCAAGCATTTTAGATTCTGATTCAACATTTAATGCAAACTTAAGCATTTCCATGTTTATTAATCTCTGATCTTCATTTGTATATACCTCTGTGATAGGTTGCTTCTGTATTACTATCTCATCATCCTCATCCTCATCCTCTTCATCTATCACTATTTCGTCATCTGACTTCCAATCAAGAACTTCTTTTGGAACAAACTCACCTTCCTCAAGGTCTTCATGCTCTAAGTCATCTTTAAAACTGTCACACCCCGTTACCCCGGTTGGCAACGAAGCGCGACATCGCGGAAACATAACCATAATCATAACGAACGACCACTATATGGACATTTTTAAAATACATCGTTAAAACTTTAAAATATAGCAATGTTTTACATAGTCTGTTATGAAGAAAAGAAGTTCGCACAATACATAATTTAATTACACAATTGAAGTATCCAAAATAATGCAGCTAAATCTCCGTTAGTTTTGAATATGCATGCGACTCCATGGATGCGGAAGCTTGAAAGTAAATACATCCGAAGGCACACTTGCCTTAATTTCCTGAAAATACACGCTAAAATACGTCAACAAAAATTGTTGGTGAGCACATAGGTTTACACGTAAATCTGACTTGTATGGACAACAACAGTAGAGTTTGAATTTATAAAGTCATAAATTTCATGTTATGTATTACATATAAACCATCATGCAACCGAAGCTTAATTAAAATGAGTTTGCCCTGTGCAGTATTCCCATACGTAATACCGTGTGTTAAATATATATGCACTCACTGTTAGCCGGCCCGAACTAACCCGAATGGGGGACATGACTCCCGATAGATCTATCCACAATATATTCGCGCTTACAAATAAATGCAATTAACGGTTCATGATATAAGGACGGATGGAACCACATGTGTAATACGTAATAGAAATGAGGTTGTTTTCGTGTCCCTATAAAAACGAATCATGTATTTCAACCCCAAAACATAACATTGTGAAAATAGGGGCTATGAGGACTCACCGAACTTGTGATGGTAAAAACGAGCGTAAAATGCTATTTAGCGTAAGTTGATGGATGATGCACCGGGTGAGTTTAATCGAGCCCTAAATGATAATAGGGACTTAATATCTCTAATATATGATAATATATATTTATAAATTTTTATGTCTTAAATCACCCAACATTACAAGTATATAAATAAAACCCACTTAAAACGTCAAGTTTATATATATATAATTTTCCAGCTTTTTCGGAGGTTTTTCAGCCTACTTTGAGGCTGTTTTTGACCAAGCTCCAAAACGTTTTAGGCTTTGGTTTTCTAGGCAGACATTAAACTACTATATACAAAGGATTTTTAGAATCAAGAACGGCCATTTTTCGAGATGTTTAGGTTAGGGAAAAAGCTTGTTGAAAACCCAATGTTGACCATTTTTGAGCTGTCAAACTTTCGGTTTCCCAAATAATTTCTGGAGGTCTTAAACTCCAAAATAAATTATGAAAACTTACAGATCTATAGTTAAGACATAGATCTAACTTTTGAGACAAGAATCAACTCATTTCGTTAAGTATGAATTAGTTATGATTTTTCAAAGTTGATATAAATTTCCTGCCGAAAATCCGCAGTTTATAAACTTGAAATAACTTATGATTCTTGTTGTTTATTCAAAGAGTACTTGTATACAAGTTATAAAACACATACATATTAGTTGTTTTCATAATATTAACACTTTTATGATGTGTTTATATATTCATAAACACATTCAAAGAAACAACTTAAAAACAAAAACTAGAAACTTATAAACTTGAGTTTTTTTGAAACTTGTTGTTGTTGGTGATTATATATATTATGCAAGACTTATATAAACATAAATATAAGATGAAATAAGCTAGTATTTACTTACTTTGATGTATTTGGAGTATGAAATTTAGAAGAAGTTGGAACTTTTGCAAGATTTGGACCAAGAACACTTGAATTTCACCAAGAACACTTGAATGAAAATGTTTGTAGTGGGTGTGTGTGTGGGATCCGGTTTTTAGAGAGAAGAAAGAAGAGTTTTGGTGTGAAAATAATTAAAGGGAAGCTCTCTATTTATAGGAAAAGTCTTGATCTCTCAAATGGAGGTTGAGTGCACACTTGGTTGAATTGAAAGAGAATGGTGAAATGAAAGGGAATGGAGGAAGGAGATTTGATGTAGATGGTGCATGGTCTTCTTAATATAAAATTGAAAATCAAGTGTGTGTGTGTGTACTATGAGGGCCGGCCTTAAGGCCATTATTATGGTGTATTTCCATTTTTTTTTTATCAATGTATTTAGAAATGTATTCTTGTAATTCCTTTTTTTTTTGTAAATTTATAAATACTTTTGGATGCATTGTTTTAATGAATTGTTTTAATCTTGCATAATTAATGTTAAGTAATTGTATTAGTTTATGATTAGTGTCAGTAATCATAATTTAATTATGTACTTAGTTGAATTAATCCCTCATATCGTAAATCGATCGGATTAATTGATTTCCCGATTAATCGCACCGATGAATTTGATTCTAATTGAGTTGAATTTTCTAATAAACATTGTTAATCGGCTTCATTAATATCTAATGACCATTGATTATGTTATAATTGGATATTAAATACAAATTAGGTCGTAGAGGTTAACTTGGTTTAATGTCGGATGTCACAGTCTCCCCCTGTTAAGGGAATTTCGTCCCGAAATTAGCTCGTGTTCTCCACTGCTTGAGTATTTGAGAACAGATGAGGGTATTTTTCTCGGAACTGATCTTTGCGTTCCCACGTAAACTCAGGACCTTGCTTAGAGTTCCATCTGACTTTTATTATCGGGATCCGGCTGTGTTTTAGTTTCTTGACTTCTCGGTCCATTATTTCTACAGGTTGCTCAATGAAGTTCAACTTATCATGTAATTCTAGCTCGTCCATGGGTATAACGAGTGTTTCATTAGCCATGCACTTCTTAAGATTGGACACGTGGATGGTATTATGAACGTTACTATGCTCTGGGGGCAAATCGAGTCGGTAGGCTACCGGGCCAATTTATTTGGTGATCTTGAATGGTCCGATATAACGAGGATTGAGTTTTCCTCGTTTCCCAAAACGGATTACGCCCTTCCAAGGCGAGACTTTCAACATTACTTGATCTCCCTCTTGGAATTCCAAATCCTTCCGTCGAACATCGGCATAGCTTTTCTGTCGATCCCGCGCGATCTTTAATCGGTTTCGAATCTGGCCTATCTTTTCTGTAGTCTCTTGGATGATCTCAGGTCCAGTAATCTGACTATCTCCTACTTTAGCCCAACAAAGTGGTGATCGACACTTTCGCCCATAGAGTGCCTCGAATGGAGCGGTCTTAATACTTGAGTGATAGCTGTTGTTATAGGAAAAGTCGACTAATGGCAGGTGCCTGTCCCAACTTTTGCCAAAGTCGATAACACATGCCCTTAGCATGTCTTCCAAAGTCTGAATCGTCCTTTCACTCTGACCATCCGTTTGCGGGTGATAGGCTGTGCTCAAATCTAGGCGTGTACCCAGTGCTTCTTGCAACGATTGCCAAAATCTTGATGTGAATCGGCTGTCCCTGTCTTATATAATTCATATTGGCACTCCATGCCTTGAGACGACTTCTTTAAGATAGATTCGTGTTAACTTATCCATCTTATTAGTCTTCTTGATTGGCAGGAAGTGTGCGGTCTTGGTAAGTCGATCCACAATCACCCAAATGGTGTCATAACCTCCAGAAGTGTTTGGCAACTTGGTGATGATGTCCATGGTGATGTTCTCCCACTTCCACTAGGGTATTTCTGGTTGAACTAACAATCCTGATGGTTTCTGGTGCTCAGCCTTAACTTTCAAACACGTTAAGAACTTGCTGACATATGTAGCAATGTCAGCCTTCATGTTTGGCCACCAGTACATTCCCTTCAAGTCGTGGTACATCTTATCTGACCCTGGATGAATAGCATATCTTGTTTTATGCCCTTCATCCATGACCAGCTTTCTTACTCCTCCGAATTTTGGTAGCCAAATTCTGTCCATGAAGTATCGACATCCATCTGACTTGATTTCAAACTGCTTATCCATGCGGTCAACCTAACGAGCTTTGCACTAATTTTGAGATGATAATCTTGTTCTTAAATTTGGAAATTTGTTTTGATTAATTTTCGGAATTTTGATTTAATTTTAATGGTGTTTTTAATTTTAAATTAAATTGTTTAAACTTAAAATTAATTTTTAAATATTAAATAAATCTGAAAAATTAATTAAAATTTATTTTTTCGAAATATTTGGAGTAAAATTCGTTTTTTGATAATTATTTAATTTTTAAAATAGTTTTTAAATATTAAACTCATTGTCTAAATTTTGAAAATTGTTTTTCATATTTATCTTCAAATTTTCGGATTTTTGAAAGGTTTTAAATGGATAAATCTGAAATATTAAATAAATTATTATTTTATTAATTTAGAATTTTATTAATTTAATTAAGGGTTTGATTTTTGGGGTTTTAGATAAACATGCATTAGAGATAAGCTTGATTTTCTAGGTTTATCTTAAATCCTATTTATCTAGAAATTACCTTAATTTAAATTAACTGCTTATCCTAAAGGTTTTACAATATCATAATTTATTAGGATAAACTTGTATTATCCTAGGTTTAAATTTTGAGGATTTATATGGTTATGGATATATATAGGTTTCGGATTTAATATATATATATATATATATATATATATATATATATATATATATATATTTAATAATTAAATGTTTCTTATTTTATTTAAATATTGAAACCGAAATATATATATAAAATATAAATATTAATTTAAACCCTAATATTTTTAATTGTTTAAAATATACCCTGGATTTTAAAATGTTTAAAATAGACCCTTTAATTTTAAAAGTTTAAAATTAAATCCCTAAGATTTAAAAGAAATTTATATAAGTATTATTGATTATGTATATATATATCATTTAAATCTAATTACATCGTTAGTCAATTGATAAATCAGCTCACCAATAGTGAACAAACTATAAACGAGGTATAAGGCGGGTCGCTCTGCTTTCCTAAAGGAGTAGGTTTTTAACAGCTTCGCGCTGACCTACCTCCTCCGCTTCGCTGTGCGTTCAATGGATCTACCGAGGACTTTTGATAGGATGGTGTCCAGATTAAAAGTATAATCTAAAGTGCTAAAACAAAAATCCCGTTTTAGATATATCAAAAGTGAATTAGTATTCAAATCCATGAAAAATGCACATCTCCTATATGCACTGTTAGTGGAGCGTGTGTATTGACCGACACACTAATGAGAGACATATTAGGAGGTGATGTAGGACTCGCGATTCCCGGACTGATCCGTGACGGGTCTTATGCAGTTTTGCATGGTTAGATTCACCATCTTGTCCGTGATCCTCGGCAAGCCAGTGACGGATAGTAGTTGAGCATAACCGAGATTAACATGCCATTGATAAGATTCAATGAATCTCAAAAGATCTAGGAATTTCATAGAGATTGAAATCGACAAGAGTTTGTGTTAGGCACAAAAAGGCCTCAGTCAAACCTGTTCTGCATCTGAGGGGGAGATTTTTAATCAAACCTGGTTGATGCATTTGATGGTTGAATTTAAGGCCTGTAATATGCCTTATTGACACCTGAAAATGATTTGCAATATCAGCCCAAAGCTGTTTACCCTATTGCATGTGTTGCAACAAAGGCAGTTTGTCCAAGCTGTTCTGTCTGCTGAACAGGCTGGACATAAACTGTCAACGTTGCTCTACACTGGTGAGCAGCTTGGGCAGTTTACAAGTGTTCTGTTCTTTGTGAACAGAACCTGTTCTTTGTGAAAAGGTTAAAACACTTTATGGAATATGTTTCCAAGTCTTCATGTATTGTTTTTGGCTAAAAGATCAGTTTTCGAAGTCGAAGACAAAGTGGAAAACAGAACTACTCAGCCTGCCCACGCTGTTCTGTCACATGAAGACAAAAGGATATTTGAAAAAGGGTGACAGACATTTTCTTATATCAAAATAGGCCTTAACAAAGGAAGAATGACGCAAAGTTGACATTCCTTATTTGGTTAAAGCCAATGCAACAGTAGACTAAGTGAAATGACAAAAGTTCTGCCCACATGAAGACAAGTCTGCTTTTCAGAATGTGCAGAAAAGTTTATGTTGTCTTTTCAACAAGACCTTCCCTTTTTCCTTTCGTCCAATGAAGAAGCTACACTTAGATCCTCGAAGTGAGTATAAAAGGAAACTTCCAAGGATTGAAAGATTAATCCAAAAAGCTAAGTGCTGAAGCCAAGAGTGTACGTGCATTCAAGTGTATCTTTCATGCATGCAAGTCTGCTTGGATACACTAGTGTTCTGTGTCTAAGCTGTTCTTATCCAAGCTGTTCCTCTAAGTCTTGTAAACACAGTGAGCGATTCTTAAGGTTATATACTTGGGAAACCTTTCGGGACCTACAACTGGTATCAGAGCAGGCTAGAGTGTGTGTCATTCTAGATCTCTCATTCTCCCAAAGACTATGACAATGGCTCAATGGGCAAACCTCTAAAATTCAATCATCAAAACTTCTCTGGTTGGAAGTGCAGAATGATGCTCTACTTAGAAAATATGGATGTGCAACTACCAGAGATTGTAATGGAGGGTACCTATGTGCCAACCTCTGTTACAACCGTAACTCCTGATGTTGAAGGAGCTGCTCTTGAAATCAGAACATCTGAGAAAGCAAAAGCTCAATGGTCTGATGAAGACAAAAGACTGGTGGCTCTTGATGCAAAAGCCAGAAATAATCTGGTCATCTCTCTGCCTGATGATGTTTTCAAACAGGTTGAGAAGATGAAGACTGCAAAGGAGATGTGGGATACTTTGTGTACTGTCTATGATGGACCCACAATCACACTGGAAAACAGGATTAATAATCTTGTTAGACAATATGAACTCTTCTTTGCAAAACCAAAGGAGACTCGCACAGAAACCAACACCAGGTTTACTGCTCTTGTTAATGATCTCAAAGCTGTTGGGATCACCAAAGATATCCTGACTCTGGTAAAGAAATTCTTAGACATCCTGCCTGAAGAATGGAATTATTTTTCTACAATCTTAAGGAATTCAGGTACCATCAGAGGTATGGATCTTGTTAACCTGTATGGATCCTTACTGAATGATGAGCAGTCAAGGCAACATAAGAGAAATGCCTTGGAAATGTCTAAGAAAGGTGAGGCCTTTGTGACCAGTGTGAGACAACCTGTAAATCAGATCACTCAACGTTATCAACAGGCTGATGATAAGGAGGAAGTGTCTGATGAGGAAGACAATGCAGATCTTGCTGAACTGGATGATGAGCAAATGATAGCCATGCTTGTCAAAAGGTTCAACAAGAAAAGGTTTGGAAGAAACATGCTGTAGGGAAGCTCAAATGCTGTAAAAAAGAAGGCATTTGATAAGACCAAAGTTGAGTGCTTCAAATGTGGCAAACCTGGCCACAAAGCTGCTGACTGTGTGTCAAAAGCTGTTGGTCAGTCATCCAAACCACACAAGAGGGGCTCATGGCAGATACTTGTGACTGGGAGGAGTCTGATTCAGCATCTGATGAAGAAGACAATCACTGTCTGATGGCCAACATTGATGTCCCATCAACAAGCAACTTCAAACAGGATCTGGCTGAAGCTGAAGCTTTTAGGAGAACTGGAACCCAACAACGATGTATAAGGTATAAAATTTTATGGATTACAGTTCTTAAGAAAAAGTTAAAATGTTTGAATATATGCTTGTTGATCTGAAAGCTGCTGTTGAGAAGCATACTGTTTTATTATCTGAAATCTCTAAGCCTAAAACTGATCTTGAAACAAAATCCAGGTTTACTGGACAGTTTCCATAAGTTGGAAACTGAGCTTGATGAATTAAAACACATCAACTCTATTTTACTGGAAGAAAAGAGAGAAACAGACATAAAACATGCTAATCTTCAAAAGATAGTTGACTCTTGGTACCAATCTGCACAAAAATGTTGGTACACCCTGTGTGACGATAGCAGTCTAATCGATCTGCATTATGGTTTAAGTAATATTCTGAGTATTAACAAGTGTTTTGATATATATGTTTATATGTGTTTGTCTGTTATTGATTGTGTGTTTGAACTTGATGTAACATATTACAAGAAGTTCAAACATAAAGGTCAAAGATTAACTCAAGCATAAGTAAAACATAAGTTTCATCACTTAAGAGTTTAAGTGTTTTTGGCTAGATTCGAATTACTTAAGGGAATACATTCGAATCTGTGATAGATTCGAATGAGACCTTAGATTCGAATGGGCTAGATTCGAGGATGTCAATATGGACAGACTCGAATGGGCCTTGGGCCAGATTCGAGTTTGGCCCACATCAGACTCGAATCAGGGTCTATAATTAGGGATAGACTCGAATCATTAAGGGACTTTTTGCAGAATTCGTGAGGAATTAAGCAAGAGGCGATCTCGAGTTTATCAGCTAGGTGAGTGCCGTTTCGGAGAGAATTAGTTCGTAGGATCGTTCGTGTGTCGTTCGTTCAGCGTCTAATAGTCTCCGTGTTCCGTTGGTTGAGAGTTGTCCGTCTAACCGTCAACGAGGATTCCGCACTCGTTCACGGATCCGCGTCTAGATAGATCTTGCAGTGGTAGACCTTACAAGTGGTATCAGAGCCTACGGAGTGTTCTTGGTGTTCTTCGTGTTCATACATTCTAGGTTTCTTGACGCTAGTTGGACGGTTTTGCTCTCAAAAACGTGTTTCTGAGCTTAGCAAATTCATATTCGGGAACCACTTTGTCGTTTTTCACGTTTTTGGTCGAAATCATTATTTTTCGTTTGAAAAATAGTGATTTAATCTGTAAAACGTCAAAAAATCAACGTGTTAACCGTTTTTCGAGTTTGCGGCGCTCGAATCTATAGGGGTAATTAGGGTTTCACTTTAGTCTCGAGTCTACCCTAATTACGCTCCTTTCGAGTCAATTTCAGAGAGTTTCGAGTCTACTTTGTTTCGAATCTGTTACTTCATTCGAATAGGATCTCGAGTCTAGATTAGTTTCGAGTTTGTTTTGAGTCTAGTATTTTTCGAATCTGTGTTTCGAATCTACTGAAATTCGAGTCTGCTGACCTTCGATTCTAAGGACCATCGATTCTAAGGAGTTGTTCGAATCTGACATAAATTTCGAATCTAATTGACTTAATCGAATTTAATCTCAAAAGATTTAATCTTAATTAGTTTCGAATCTATCTAGATTCGAATAAGTTAGTCTAAATCAGTTTCGAATTAAATTAATTAAGTTCAAATTCAATTTGTTTCAGAAAAGATGTCAAATCTTCAGAAATTCCTTGAGATGGATCACGAAGTTGGGAAGGCAAATGCACCGCCTAAGCTGATGAAAGTTGAGGACTATTACTGGTGGAAGGACAGATTTACAGATTTTGTACGATTCAATGATATGCGCATGTGGGTGTGCATAGATGAAGGGTACATTCCGCCAGTATCTGAAGTTGAAGGCCGTCAAAAGGTCTTGTCATATCAGATGATGAAAGAGGATGACAAGAAACTATTTGAAGTGAAAACAAAGCTTTCTCCATAATCCGTATGGCTTTACCTCAAGATATTTTACACACATTTCGGACTCAAAGGACGTCGAAGGAACTTTGGGAGTCTCTCCAGAAAAGGTGTGAGGGTAATCCTCGGGTGCGTAGAAAGCGTACAGAGCTGTTGACCCAACAGTTTGCGATTTTCAAGGCAATTAAGGATGAACAGTTGGATGATATTATCACAAGGTTCTATCATCTGATAACGGAACTTGAAAGTCATGGAATTGAGTATTCGGACACTGACAAGAACAACAAGCTTCTTGATGCCCTACCAGCCAAATGGGCTATGTACGTGGCAATGATTAAGCTGAATGAGGACAAATATTATGCTCAATCACTTGATGACATTGTGGGAACGTTGAGGGCATATCACTTCGAGATGATTAAGGCTGAGACTGATTACGAGCAAGTCCAGAATCCGGCAATGTATTTTGGAAAGACATCTAAATCATCAGTGTCAGCTGAACCGAAGAGTGCTACAGCGTTTTTCACCGGAGAAACGTCATCGCCACCAGAGTCCGAAGACCCACTGAATCGCGCGTTCTTAGGGTTAGGAAGATCGGAAGAACCGCAACCTCAAGTCCAACAGGCATCGACAAGTCAGAGCTATTCGAAGATGCCAATGAGCGCAAAGTCAGCAGAAGAACATTTGAATCTGCTTGCATCCTTTGTGGCAGCTTATGGAAATTGTGTTCAAGGGAAAATCAATGATCCAGCTCTATGGGATGAAGATTATGATCAGGTCGACCCTGATGACTTAGAGGAAATGGATCTTAAGTGGCAACTGGCCATGGTGACCCAGAGGGTAAAAAGATTCATCAAGCAAACTGGGAGGAATCTGCAAATGAACAACAAAGGGATAGGATTTGATAAGTCTAAGGTCAAATGCTACAACTGTCAGGGATTGGGACACTTCGCCAGGGAGTGTCAAAGACCGAAGGTAGAGTCATACCAAGGACAGAGTCAGCATCAAGGACAGTACCAAAATCAGTCCCAACAAAGATACCTTCCGAGTTCCTCATCTGGTCAAGCCAATCTAGCGGGTCTACTATCCAATGTCACCTCTGACAGACAGCTAGATGGTACCTATGACTGGAGTTCACATCCTGAGTCCAATGCTAGAGCTTTCATGGCTGAAGTTACTGAGAATGGTTGTGACGAAGACGAGCAGACCACATGGGACAGCACTCCGATGTGGGTAGAGAAGGCGAATGATCAGACCGTGCTGGAGTTTGCTGCTCAGATGGCCAACGTGGAATCTGATAACTCTAAGGTTAGTCTTTCTTATTCTCTATTTTCAGAATTATGTGCTTTGTGTGCTACTTCTAATGATAGGTTAAATCTAGTCTTAGAATCACATAAAACCATATCTGCTCAAAATGATAACTTAAAAATAGAAAACGCTAGCCTAAATGATATAAAGCAAGATTTAAAAGAAAAGATTAAGGCTGATGCTCAAGACGTGGTAGTTCTAAAAGACAAACTCAGCGAGCAGTGTGTTAGGATAGAACTAATGTATGAGCACGTAGAGGCCTTAACTAAAAGTCTTAAGGACAAGGATATAGAGCTAGCCGAGACCAAGGTTAAGGTAGCAGAGGCAAATAGCAAGCTGGAAAAGTTTAGGAATTCGAGCCTAAATCTAGGAAAAGTCTTAGATGCCTAAAGACAGTCTAAGAAGCCAGTAGGTCTAGGTTTTTACGAAATTCCTCCACCGTTCTATGCGAACTATGTGCCTCAGCCTCAGGAGAAAACTGACAAGTCAGTAGACTTAGAGGACCTACCTGAACCGACACCTGAGCCTATAGTAGAAAATGCACCTAAGGTGGCTGACTCAACCGTCAAGGTCAATAAAGTGAAATTTGTGTCTTCCTCCAGTGAAACACCTGCAGGAAAACAGAAAATTTCATGGGCTGACCAGGTCGACGAGGCAGACATCGTAGCTGTACCAAAGGAAGTAGACACTAGTGAGACACCTAGATCTAAGGGAACAACCAAAAAGTCCATAGATAAGATGTCTTGCTTCAGATGTCACGAGAAAGGGCATGTTGCTTCTCACTGTCCACTTAGGAAAGCCGATGTTACCCCTAAGACAGTGAATCCAACACCTGACAAGCCCTCACCCAGTGTCGCAAGCAGCAGTAGTTCTCAACCTACCGAGAAAACTGTGCAGGCCGCACCCAAACATGTTGTGAAAAACACTCCGGTTAAGGTTGGACCAAAGGAAGTGATTAGGACAAATTCACCGAATCGTGTCACTAATCAATCTAGGTCAGCACCACAGCAAGTCTATAGGAGCACAACACCTAGCAGGTCACATACTCCAGTTAGGTCACATACTCCAGTTAGACAGTATGCACCGGTAAGAGCTCAAGGATCACAGTCAGAAATGGCATATAATAGGAATTATTCTAGAGCTCCACAACAAATGCCTACACCAAGGCAAAGAGTGAACTTAAATCACTCGGCACCATAACAGAATTCAGTTCAAAGGCCCAAGTCACCTGAAACGCGAGATGGGTACTTGAAAGAGTTCACGTATGTGGACGAGAATGGTATTACCAAGTCAGTCATGGCTTGGGTTCCCCGTGATAACTAACCTATTTTCTTTCATGTGCAGGAGATAACTACCGGTCCAAACAACAAGTGGTTCGTCGACAGTGGTTGCTCCAGGCACATGACGGGGGAAAGAAGTCTTCTCACAGACTTCAAGGGGGGTAATAGGGGATTTGTATCATTCGCGGGTAACAAGGGTGGAACTATCGCTGGAACTGGATAAGTCACTAATGGGACGATTACTTTGGATCAAGTTTATCACGTTGATAAACTGGTTCATAATCTCATTATTGTCTCTCAAATCTGTGATAAGAAGAACTCGGTGTTATTTACTGACACTGAGGCGTTAGTGCTAAAGCCTGGATTCAAAATTCCTGAAGAATGGGTGTTGATGCGGGCGCCAAGGAAGAACGACTTGTACATGCTGGATATGAACAAGCCAGAGACTTCGATGGGGCCAATTTGTCTACTATCCAAAGCTTCGGAGACGGAATCCGTACTGTGGCACAGACGCATGGCTCACCTGCACCTGAGGAAGATGAATTACATTACAAAGCATGGACTGGTGCAGGGTGTGCCCATGAAAAGTTTTCAGTTCGAGGATAAGTGTCTACCTTGCATGAAGGGCAAACAACACAAGAAGACACACAAATCCAAGAAGCAGAATTCCATAGCCTCAACATTCGATCTGTTGCACATGGACCTTTTCGGCCCAATCAACAAAAGGAGTATTGGAGGTAGTTGGTACTGCTTAGTTATCACCGACGATTACTCACGTTTTTCTTGGGTTTTTTTTTTAGGTACGAAGGACGAGACGGCTGCAAGGCTCATCGGGTTCTTGGACCAAGTGGAGAACTCATACGGAACTAGGGTTAAATATATTCGTAGTGATAATGGAACTGAATTCAAAAACACTGTAATTGGTGTATATTGCCTATCAAAGGGCATAGTGCATCAATTCAGTGCACCATATGAACCTCAACAGAATGGGGTGGCCGAACGTAAAAATAGAAATTTGATTGAGGCTGCAAGGACTATGCTTTCGGATTCAAAGCTTCCTACCATGTTTTGGGGGGAGGCAGTGAATACCGCGTGCCACATTTTAAACCGATTCCTTACAGTCAAATCATTGAACAAAACATGCTATGAAATTTTGAATAAACGGCCACCTAACTTAACTGGATTCGAACCGTTTGGAGTACCATGCACACTTTTAAGAACAAAACATCAACCGAAGTTTGGTGAAAAGGCTGACGAAGGATACTTCCTAGGTTATGTGCCAAACTCACCAAACAAATGGGTGTTTAACAAAACAACTGGTACTGTGGAGATTGTGTATAACATTGAAGTCACAAGTTATACACATGAACCCCAAACTGGTCCGGAATGGATATTTGAATATGATAAGTTATTTGAGTCATTTAACATTCCTCTGGATGATAATGCAGGTACAATCGAGAAGGACATGGCGACGTTGCATCTGAACGACGATGGCCAAATCTTTCCAAGGACCACGTTCGAATCTACATCCGAGCATACTGCGACAGTAGATGGATCTCCAGAAGTTGCTGATCAAGAGACACCTAACACTGAGAATCAGACTCAAGCTTCAAGTTCTAACTCTGAGGAAAACGTCCGTGAGGAGGAAAATGTAGAAGCTGAGCCTGTTCCCCCTTTAGGTGAAATAGGATCCAACTTAGGAGATAATCTGAGGGTTGATGAAATAGAGACCTCTAGGATTAACAAGAACCATCCAATAGATAGCATCATAGGAAATCCTAACGAGGGTGTGAAGACTCGGAGTAGTCTAAATAACAACACTGTGTTGTTGTCGATGATAAACGACTCTGAGGCATATCACACATGTCTATATTCGTGTTTCATATCGCAAGTAGAGCCCAAAAATGTGCAAATGGCACTTAAGGACAACTCTTGGGTTGAAGCGATGCAGGAAGAACTTTCACAATTTAGGAAACTAGAAGTGTGGGAGTTAGTTCCGTTACCTCGAGGGGAGATTGCAATAGGAACCAAGTGGGTTTTTAAGTGCAAGAGAGACGATCGGGGTATAGTCACGCGCAACAAGGCGAGATTAGTTGTAAAGGTTTTCAACCAAGAGGAGGGAATCGATTACAACGAAGTTTTTGCACCAGTAGCAAGGCTGGAAGCCATTAGGTTGTTTCTAGCGTTTGCCTCCTTCAAAGGCTTTAAGGTATATCAACTGGACGTTAAGAGTGCTTTCCTGTATGGGAAAGTGAAGGAGTTGGTGTATGTAGAACAACCGCCCGGATTTACAGATCCAAAATATCCTGATAGAGTATATCGCTTAGATAAGGCTCTTTATGGATTACATCAGGCACCTAGGGCGTGGTATGAGACTTTATCCAAACATCTTTTAGAAAACAGTTTTGAAAGGGGTAGGATAGATAGTACTCTATTTGTGAAGAGGAAGGGTGAACACTTTATCTTGGTACAAGTGTACGTCGATGATATCATTTTTGGATCATCAGACGAACAGATGTGCAAAGATTTCGAGAAGGTGATGAAGTCTAAGTTCGAGATGAGTGCTATGGGGGAGTTGAATTTATTTTTAGGGTTACAAGTTGATCAAAAGAAGGAAGGGATGTTTATCCATCAAACTAAGTATGTCTATGACATATTAGAACGGTTTGGGATGGAGGGAACTAAGTTGACTGCCCACTTCAGCACGCCGATTCAAGTGAATCACAATCTCGGGCCGGGTACTGAAAGTGATACCAATGTGGATCCGACTTTATATCGGGCCATGATTGGGTCACTTATGTATTTAACTGCTTCAAGACCTGACATAATGTTTGCTGTTTGTATTTGTGCTAGGTTTCAAGCGAATCCGAAGGAGATGCATATGAAAGCTGTGAAGCGGATTCTACGATACCTCAAGTCGAAACCGAAGCTGGGACTTTGGTATCACGCGGAGGGAGATCTAGAGTTGGAAGCATTCACGGATTCTGACTACGGAGGATGCAGCTTGACGCGCAAATCTACAACTGGAGGTTGTCAGTTCCTAGGAGGGAGATTGGTATCCTGGCAATGCAAGAAACAAACATCGGTAGCCACTTCAACGTGCGAGGCCGAGTATGTTGCTGCTGGTAGTTGCTGCTCACAGGTTCTGTGGATACAACAACAATTGCGGGATTACGGTTTGGCTTACACTCAAACTCCTATTAGGATAGACAATCAATCTACAATTGCTATAACTAATAATCCAGTTAAACACAGTAAAACAAAGCACATAGACATAAGGCATCATTTTATTCGTGATTGTGCTGAAAAGAACTTAATCCAACTGGTAAAGGTGGCAACAGAAGATAATAATGCAGATTTATTTACCAAAGCGTTTGATAAGTCACGGTTTGAGTATTTAATTCAACTGAATGGAATGCGCAACCCAGAGTAATTTGACCTTAGTAGTAGTAAGTTTACTTTATTTTATTGTAGAGTAGTAGTTTTTCTTTCTTTTCAGTAATCTGCTAATTTAGGAAAGTTTCTATTTTTAGTAAGGTTCTATTTTTAGTAAGTTTTTAGGTTATCTCATTTTATTGCTTTTTCTTATGAAAACCAAAAGAAAAAAGAGAGAAAATCATAAAAATACAAAAAAAAAGAAAAAAAAAAGAGAATATCAGAAAAAAGAGTTAAGTCTTAGATACATAGGATCAAAGTGACGAAAATTAGCACAGTCGTTACAAACTCTAAGTGTTTAGGCTTTCACACATAATGCAACTAAACTCTAAGTGTTATACTTTATTTAGTTTGATGTGTTGGTAGGCATAATAAATATAGGGAATCTCAAGGCTAATAAAATATTCTAGAAAAAGTCAAGCGTGTCACTAACTTAGATGTACGACCAATCGGTCTTAATATTTATGTACAAGACATACAAACATTGAGTCTAAATGAGGTATGCAAACTTTCTGGGGATGTATGACAACATCAAATACATCTGAAAATGGAAAGAATAGAAATATCATGTAAAACTAAGAGTCGAAAACATACAACTCTGTTGTACGTAAGTACAGACCTGTTGTCTCTGTTTAGATTCGGGTTAGCAGACATGTCGCTTTGTTGTACGTCAGTACAGACCTGTCACCGCTGTCTGCTAACTTTAAAAATAAACCTTAAGTCGAACTAAGACACTTTGTTGTATGAGAATACAGACCTGTGTCCGATGTTTGTCTTTTAAAGCAAGTTTGCAAATACCAACAAGTTAGAATCTTTGTCTGTGTGCCTTGATCATAAAAGTATGTCTATGTCTGAGTCACGTAAGATAATTTCCTGATAACTAAAAAGGCCAAGGGATATTCCGAAATGTAGAATGTTTAAAGGGGTAAAATACCAACAATCGGCTAAATGGGTATGTCACGACAAACAATCAAAGGAATTCAAAAAATTCCTAAGTGTGAAAGTTTAAGTACTGAAAGTTAGTATCAGACATCGCTATCTGATTGAACCTTTCTTAGACTATACTCATCAAAAATATGTTGTTAAGTATTTAGCTTAGATTGTAAAATTTTTCTTAAGTCTAGATTAAATTTTTTGGTCAAAATTTTATTTTACTTTATTTTATTTTATTTTATTTTTACCTTAGTTTATTTTATTTCATTTCATTTTAGTTTAATTTTTACTTAGGTAAAAGGTCAAAAATTACTGAGGGTGCATTCAAAGTTGGATAAAATAAACAATGCGTGAACTATCTTGAGCTTTGGGTAAAAGAATTGGCATAGTTTATCTGGTTACACGATACCGTAGAAAAGGTTGGAAAAGTTGAAATTATTTCAAAATTTTCGAAATTTTTCTAAGTGTTGGTGGTTTCGAATCTAAGACAGACTCGAATAAGGAGTAATTCGAATCTGTCAGTAGATTCGAATCTGTGCTTAGACTCGAGAGTTGGTGGTATAAATAGGTTAACAGTAAAGGTCATTAACTCCATCTGTTTTCGAATCTATACTATCGAATCTATATTGGCGATTTCGAATCTGTTCTCGAGTCTATCGTAATCCTTCTAAACGACATTTTGTCGAGTCACTTACTTGGTGTTTCGATTCTACAGATACATCTAGGTATAATCAACCGGAATGTACAAGATTTTTGTAGTTTTATGCACAATTTTAGACCAAATCGTCAAATTTTGAAGTTTTATAGGTCGAAATAGGGTTTTTGCTAAATTACCAAGATTGGACCTATAAAAGATCAAATTAAAAGCATAAATCAATGATTAGAACCTAGTTGAACTAATGTATGTGAATTACTAAATTCAAAACGGTTAAAATCTTGGATTTTTGGTGAAAGAAGGACCGACGGGGCTTCGAGTCTATTCTTAGATTCGAATCTGTTCATGGGTTTCTCGAATCTATCATTAGATTCGAGATGACCATGATATTCGAATCTGTCCATTAGACTCGAATAGGGACTCTTCGAATCTGTCCATTACATTCAAATATGGACACTTCGAATCTATTACTTTCGAATCTGTACTTTATTTATTTTGTTTAATTTAAATTTTATTAAACTTGTGGAAATTTAATTGTGTTAGATTTTGTATTTAAAAAAGGTACAAAATAAAACAAATTTGAATTTAAACAAGTTTATTGATTTTTATTGAGTCTAACAGTTTTATTTATTGTGCAGATATGGCAGTTCGCGCTTTTGTCCCGAAGCATAATATGGTCCTTAATCCAGATAATAATATCCCTGAGGCACAGGGTTTTCGCGAAGTTTTGGACTTCCTAGCTGAGTCTAGGATTAGCTATGCTTTGTATCATAACATTCCAATTGTAATTTCGTATGTACGCCAGTTTTATGATCATTTACAGGTGGACTGTACTGTCACCCCGACAGTTATCAGAACCAGAATCGCTGGCCAGCCTCTAGTCTTCTCAGCAGATATGTTGCGCCAAGTGCTACAGTTGGGTTCTCAAGAACAGGAGGACGGGCCTATTTACTTCCCGTTAAGTATTAGGCAGACTGCTTTTCTGAGAATGGGCTACAGTTTAGATGTGACAAAGTCGTCATACATGAAGGGTGGCCTGATTGGGCAATGGAGATTCTTGGTGCACGTATTCATGGTCTGTTTTGCGCCGAAGAAAGCTGGCTTTGATTACATAGTGTCAAAGATCCAATCTGGAGTTATTGCATTGGTATATAATCGGAAGTTCAGCTTTTCGCAGATGTTCTTCTCGGAGTTCGTTCATCAAATTACGGCTCCAGAAAAGGAACGATTCTTGTTGTACCCAAGGTTCATTATGATGCTGTTAAGGCATTTCTTGCCAGACTTGCCGCCGTCAAATGATTCTCTGAGTGTTAACATTATGGACAAACGGATTTTTGCTGATTGTTCCTCACACCGAGGAAGATTGGCTGTTCCTGTTGCTCGTCCATTGTTCGGAGCTATTGTGGATAGGGATTTTCAAGCCCCGGAAGATGCCAACTGGGCAGGGGTCGTTGAGTTTCCACAACAACAACAACAGCAACAACGTCAACAGCAACAACAGCCTCGTGCTCGGCCACGTGATCCAAGACGCCGACAAAGACCAGCAGCGAGTCAAATTCCGGCAACCAGGCCTTCGACAAGCCAGCAACCAGAAGTTACAGAAGTCGGGCCCTCAAATATTCAAGAAGCTGGGCCCTCAAATGTTGCGAGAGAAGCTGAACAGCTAAGCCAGACGCTTAATGAAATTTGGGAGGCAGGGCCTCATGCCAATGAAGATGTTGCAGCAGCATTGGTTGTTGAGCTGCTTAGTCCACCAGCAGATGAAGATGATATTTTTAGAGATGTGGAGGAATACGAGCCAGAAGGGGCAGATGACGGATTAACATCTTCGGAATCCGACTCAGAATCCGCGGAAGTTCCGGCAGCTGCAGTTCCTGATATTCAAATTGGAACTTATGGTTCGAGATTGATTATAAATGAAGGTGGTTCGAGGAGGCGCGTGAACAGGGAATTGGAGGAGTCTGATTTTGAAGAAGAGGAAGTTGCTCAACTAGTGACTAGGCAACGGGCCAAACGTCACAGGTTCATGCAAGGATCATCTTCAGCTCCTGTAGAACAACCAGAAATTCCACAACATCAAGAACCTCAAACCACCAGTCCACCACCACCACCACCTCAAGATGAACCGTATATACCATCACCGTTCATTCCTACTCCTATACAGTCCATTCCATCTACCTCGACCACATACACTGACAACCAAAGGTTTCTGCAGCTTAAAGCTCGCGTTGACTTCCAGAATGTCCAAATCTTAAGCCTAACAAAGGCGATCGGAGAAATTCAGACTCATAATGCAAATCTTGATAAAGAAAATGCTGATTTGAAGAAGATTGTGGAGCAAGTCCAGGAAGAGAACGTAGAATTGAAAACTTTTGTTTGCGATCAGGCAGCTGAGATAAGGTCGATGCGCTCCCTAATTGAGCAGTTAATGAAAAATTTACAGGCTCAGGGGGAGACATCGTGCCGAGATCAGGAGGTGCAGAGAAGAGATGATAATGAAGGCGATGATCCCGGTGCGAATAAAGAGATTGAGTCTGTAGATTTTCCTGCAGCTCAAGTTACACAAATTCAGGGGGAGCCAAGTACAGAAGGAGAAGAAGGAGGATCTGGAAAAGAAGCAGGTTCCTCGAGGGTTCTGGACAGTGACATGATTGATGCACTGAAGGACATAGAGGAAGAGCTTATGGATTTTGACGATGAAGAAGAAGAGTTAGAAGAAGGAGAATTTATTCCAGAGGAGGTTGTGGACTGGAAATCAGACGATGAAGTGTTGGATGATGAAGACGATCAAGTCAATGAGGTTATTATCAATTCACAACCTGTCACGGAGCTATATGAAGGACAAAATCATAATGTGATTGACATTGACTATATCAAGGTAGCCTCAGTCGAGGACAAAGAACTTGAAGAGGCCGAGAAGGAGCCATCTAGAACTGACTTGATAAATCTTTGGTTCAAGAAAGAGGAAAACAAAGATCGTTTGAAGATGAAGAAGAAAATGAGAGTTCCAGGTGCTAGAAACTTCTCAGGAGGCATTATAAGCTGGTTCTTTGACAAAGAACTGCAGCTATTTATCTTGAAAAGAAGAGATGGACTACAATACTTGAGGCGAACACTAAAAGCATTTAACTCATTGCCCAAGATTGAAGTAAAGGAGCTTGCATGGAAAGAATTAATTAATATAGGTGAAGACCAGTACGCTGAGGTTGTGGCAAGAATTATAAGGAAAGAAGGAAGATCAGGAAAGTTTGAGCGACTCAAGCCAAGGACCGGAAAGAGGGTCGAGGATCAGTCGAGAATAGATCCTCATACAGGGTAGGCCATGGGCCAGGATGGTATACAAACCTGTGAGGTGTCTAAAGAAAGTACCAATGAAATCGATGCCACAGAACGTTTTGAGCAACATGAAATGGTGGTACCTCGAGATTGACACTGCTGAAGCCATCATGAAGGATCAAGACGAGCAGGTCATTTTGAAGGTATATGATCCACTGCATTTGATAAACCTATCAAAGGACGACCTGAAGAAGCTTCATGATCAGCCTATCTTCTTTACTGAACCATGGAGATCTGAAGCCAGGAAGTTCCAAAAGGTAGTTAAAGTTTGTATTGATGCTGGATTATATGCAGGTAGTAGTATATATAGCTCTAGTACTTAAATTTGATGTAATGTAAATAATTAGAAGCTATCGTCAAGGGGGAGTCTGTTGGTACACCCTGTGTGACGATAGCAGTCTAATCGATCTGCATTATGGTTTAAGTAATATTCTTAGTATTAACAAGTGTTTTGATATATATGTTTATATGTGTTTGTCTGTTATTGATTGTGTGTTTGAACTTGATGTAACATATTACAAGAAGTTCAAACATAAAGGTCAAAGATTGACTCAAGCATAAGTAAAACATAAGTTTCATCACTTAAGTGTTTAAGTGTATTGGCTAGATTCGAATAGGTAAAGGAAGACATTCGAATCTGTGATAGATTCGAATGTATCCTTAGATTCGAATGGGCTAGATTCGAGAATGTCATTGTGGACAGACTCGAATGGGCCTTGGGCCAGATTCGAGTTTGGCCCACATCAGACTCGAATCAGGGTCTATAATTAGGGATAGACTCGAATCATTAAGAGACTTTTAGCAGAATTCGTGAGGAATTAAGCAAAAGGTGATCTCGAGTTTATCAGCTAGGTGAGTGCCGTTTCGGAGAGAATTAGTTCGTAGGATCGTTCGTGTGTCGTTCGTTCAGCGTCTAATAGTCTCCGTGTTCCGTTGGTTGAGAGTTGTCCGTCTAACCGTCAACGAGGATTCCGCACTCGTTCACGGATCCGCGTCTAGATAGATCTTGCAGTCGTAGACCTTACAAAGAGACGTGAAGATCAGAGAGAGACAAATAAAGAAAAGAAGAAGATTCGGAGATCAGAGAAAAGAAGAATATTCACGAAAAAGTCCCTGAAATGATCTTTTATCAGAAAATTGATTTCATCTCTAAGGGGGAGATTGTTAGGGACAATATTTGTAGAGCTGAAATGAATTTTACTGTTAATAATTGTGTTCATCTCTAAGGGGGAGAATGTTGGGAATAAATAATAGAGATGAAACAATTATATGGTATATAATTGTAAACACTCAATAAATTAGGGGTTATATGTATAAATATACAATACTTGTGTATTGTGTATAAATAGAAGTGTATGGTTCTGTTTGTAGGAGCTGCTAGAAATTACATACACACATACGGTTAGAACAGTAGAGAGAGAAGAAGATTGCTTTGCAAGAAAGCCGAGAGTCTCCAATGTAATATTTTCTCTCTTAATCATTCAATAGATTGTGTTTGATTGATAATTGTTCATTTGAATTGATTAATGTTTAATGAATTGCATGAAAATATGAATTCACACAAACATGTTAGACATATCAGGTAAAACAATGATTCCTACAGATAAAGGAATATGACATTTATAAAGGAATTAAAAAAATCTGTGTTACATTATTTAAAACATCGGGATTCCAGACAATAATATTAAAATATTACTGTTAGGACTCCAAAGTCAAATATTAAGGGACCAATGTTAATGTAAGACATATTTTAAAATTTTAACTCGAAAAATGTGAAATTTCTTTGAAAAATGTAATTTTCCACACTTAGAAAAAAAATTCGAAATCAAACTCAGGTGACACATTAACAAACTTGATTGAACCATCAATAAACTCGGGTGATTCACTAACAACCTCGGGTAAGTCTATGGCAAACACGGTTGAAACTAAAGTGAACTCGGGTGATTCTTTGCCAAACTCGAATAAATCTACACTTAACTCGAATGATGTTTTGCCAAACTCGATTGAAGCTAAACTTAACTTGGATGAATCTTTGACAAACTCGAATGAAACTAAATCTAACTCGGAAGTTATTTTTTCAAACTCTATTGAATACTGAAGTTCTCTTGGATGCAACATTATCAAACTTGAATTATTCTAAGGTTTTTTCGGTTGAAGATTTGATCGAGTTTGAAAGTTATAAAATGTTCTGAGTTTTATTACACTCTTAAAATTCAAAAATTCAGTCCAGGTACTTTAAAGCCTAAAATTTGACATATTCCTACTCGAAATATCATTTTAAACACATCTTCTTTACTGGACTAATTCCAGATTCAACAAAATACCACTCAAAAATCCAATTTACAGTCACTTTAAACTAGAGAAAAAATACATCTGAAAATTTCAAATTAATTGTTGCATTTTGCATCATAAAACCATGAAATTTGAAATCTAAGCTTATATTATCATGATGCACAAAAACAAACACTCATGTTGAACATTTAAACACGCATATAAAATTTCAAAAATTCACACATCGACTCACACACTCAAACACACACTGTGGCCGTAGAACAAACATATATTCGAAAGACTAATAAAAACACACAATAACAAGAAAACACTTACAAATTTGCCTTGAAAACTTGAATGACACAAGAAATTTATTGTTTGTTTGTTGTCGAAGGAAATCCGAGAATGGCGGTGCACAATTCTATATTCCAAAAAGTGAAATTCAAATTTATATCCCTTCATTTCAAGATTCAACCCAGCCCATTTCAATTCTCTTAACAATTCGTCCCACTTCATTAAAAAATTAAAGACACACACAAAACAAAACAAAAAAAATAACAAACAAAACAAAAAAATATAAAAAAAGTTGAACAAAACAAAATAAAATGAACTAAAATAATAAAAAATAATAAACTGATGTCATCTTTTAAAAGTGCTCCGTGTGCAATTAAGCAGATAAAAAGTATCAGATAAACTATTTTAAAAACAATTATACAGATAAAATTTTTAGTTGGCTCCCCCTGCACATGACAATCCAAAATCAATTAAATTTCAGAAAGATCATCACTTTTAAAGTCCAAGAGATTTACATAAAAATTAAATCAAGTAAAAAAAGTCTAAAATAAAAAATTATATTTTGTAACACCTGAATGGTTAAACCTATCGATTCAGCATACCTAATTTGTATACCAAAAATTAAATCTTTTTTTCATCTAATGCTTTGGTAAATAAATTAGCTAACTGATATTCACTAGGTACAAAATATGATTCAACATTACCATTTTCTACATGATCCTTAACAATATGATACTGAATGTTAAAGTGCTTTGTTTTTTAATGTTGCATAGGATTAGATGCAATAGCAATCGCAATCTGAGAATCACAGTAAATAGGGATCTTCTGTGGTGTAAACCTGTGTATGCTTCAGATATCTTAGAATCCTTTTGGTAGCACCCAAATGAGATTCTTTAGGATTTTCATGATATCTAGCACAAACACATGTAGCGAACTTAATATCAGGTCTACTTGAAATTAAGTACATTAATGACCCAATTATTCCTCGATAATGAGTGACATCCACAGGTTTCCCTGAAATGTCCTCATCGAGTTTCGATTTCGAATCAGGATCCAGGGGTGTTTTCATTGGGGTACTGTTGACCATGTTAAACTTTTTCAACATGTCCTGAATATATTTGGACTGATTGATGAAAATTCTATCACTCAGTTGTTTAACTTGTAACCCCAAGAATATATTTATTTCACCCATCGTGCTCATCTCAAACTTTTGGACACATTAAGAACACGAACTTTTAACAAAATTCAGTATTTGTAGACCCAAAAATTATGTCATCTACATATATTAGTACCACTATGATATCTGGACCTTGACGTTTTATGAATAGGGTTGTGTCAACTGAACCTTTTTACCCACATTTTATGAGATAGAATGATAACGCATCATACCATGCTCGTGGTGCTTGTTTAAGGTCGTACAGTGACTTTTCTAAAATATATACATGATCAGGCTTCGAAGGATCTGTAAATCCTTCGGGCTGATATGTATATACTTCATCTTTTAATTCCCCATTCCAAAAAGCTGTTTTAACATGCATTTGGTAAACAGTAAAGTTTTTGTGAGCAGCAAAAGCTAAAAACATCCTAATTGCTTCTTTCGGGCAATGGGTGCAAACGTCCCGTCATAGTCAATTCCTTCCTGTTGAGTGTATCCTTTGGCAACAAGTCTCGCTTTATTGCAGATGATCACACCATGTTCATACTTCTTATTCTTGAATATCCACTTCGGGGCAATTATGGATTTGTCCATCGGTTTTTCCACTAACCGACAGACTCTCAACCGTTCAAATTGATTCAGCTCCTCTTGCATAGCAACAATCCAATCCACATCCTGAAGAGCTTCCTTCACTGTTTTTGGTTCAATCTTACTCAAAAAATTTGAGAAGATGTAGTCATTGTTTGTAGCTCTCCGGGTTTGAACCGACGCAGAGGGATCTCCAATGATGTTTTTCGGTGGGTGATCCCTTGTCCATTTGTATGAATGAGGATATGGTTGGAGTTGGTCTTGATTGGGATTTAAATCCAGGTAGGGTTGACGGGGGATGGATTATGTAATTGTTGGAATCTCAACTGAATTAGGGGATTCGGGGGTTTGATTTTTCAAGGGAGTGTCTTGGGATTCTGGAGCTGTAGGTTGTTGTACACTTTCAGAAGAAATATGTATCTCGTTAGATGAAACATCTACAGATTTTCTAGAAACAGCTAGTTGGGAATGATCTGAGACTACTACAGGATCTTCAGTAACCATGTCAGGTTCCAAAATAAGAATATCTGTTTTGGTCTTATCGAAGTAGTCGTCATAAAAATTTTCAAATACTGTATTTAGATCATTCAATTTATCTTTAAGCTCAGTTGACATCATAGAAGTTTTCTGTTGAGACTTGGGTCCTGAACTGGCATGTCCAAGAGCCATTATGATGCCTTCACCAAAATTTGACATTGACGCTTTCATTGGCAGTATTTGTGCGTTTGTTGTACACTCGGAAAGCTATCGATTCCTTTGAGTATCTGATAAAAATTCCTTCATCTGTTTTCTGATTGAGTTTCCCCAAATTGTCTTTATCGTTTAGAATAAAACATCTGCAACCAAAGACATGGAAAAATTTAATGTTAGGATTTCATTATTAATCGATTCATATGGCGTCTTTCCAAAGCATTTGTTTACGATCGATCTATTTCTGGTAAAGCATGCAGTTCTCACAGCTTCAGCCCAGAGGAACAACGGTAGATTAGAGTATGCTAGCATTTCCTTCCAGATTAAATAAGTGTGCGGTTTCGTCGTCCAACTACACCATTTTGTTGACGGGTACGAGCAGCCAAAAATTGATGTGTTATTCCTACGGAACTAAGAAATGTCTCTAAGGACTTATTCTTAAATTCAGTAGCATTATTAGATCTAATGGTCTGGACAGATAGCTGTAACTTGACTTAAATTTAGCGCATGAAGTCATTTATAATTTTTGTAGCTTCAGATTTGGATCTTAGAAAGAAAACCCATGTGTATCTCGAGTAATCGTCGACGATTACGACAACATATTACTTCTTATTTATACTTTGTACCCTCATTGGCCCGCAGAGATCCATGTGAACTGACTCTAAAGGTTTGGTTGAATAGTGTTCAACTTTCGATTTATGAGAAGCCCTCACCATCTTCCCTTTCTCACAGGCCGCACACAACTTCTCTTTTTGAAATTTAAGAGTCAGAAGGCCTTTGACTAACCCTTCTTTGGCAAGGTTATTCAGATCCTTAAAAGACAAATGGGAATGACGGCGATGCCATAACCATGAATCCTTTGTAGATGCTGTTAGGCACACAAAGGCTTCAGTCAAACCTGTTATACATCTTAGGGGGAGATTATTAATCAAACCTGTTTGATGCACTAGAGGGTATAATTCAAGGCCATGTTAATGCCTTATTGAAAACTGAAAAGTGATTTGCAATATAAGTCAAAGCTGCTTACCCTGTTGCATTTGTTGCAACTAAGGCAGATTGTCCAAGCTGTTCTACTCTGTTGAACAGGCTGGACATAAACTGTCTATGCTGCTCATGTCTGATGAGCAGTTTGGACCAAAACAAAGTATTCTGTTCTTTGTGAATAGAACCTGTTCTTTGTGAACAAGTTATACACATTATGGAACTTGTTTCCATGTCGTCATGTATAGTCTTGGTTAAAAAGATCAGTATGCAAGTCAAAGACAAAGTGGAAAATAAGAAGTTGCTTACCCTGCCCAAGCTGTTTTGATACATGAAGACAAAGTGGATATTCAAAATGGGTGACAGACCAGTTCTTATATCAAATTGGCTCTACAAGATGAGGAAAGGATTAAAGTTGACATTTCTCTTTAAAGTAAAGCATTCTGCAACAGAGACAAAAAGGAAAAGAAAAATATTCTGCAATATATGGACAAATGCTGTTTTGTCAGAACGTGCAGAAAAGCAAGTTTTTCTTTTTGGAAAGGCTCTCCACTATCTCTCCATCCAATAAGGAAGGTTCACCAGTATTCTCTGAGAGAGTATAAAAGGAAGCTTCTAAGGAATGTGAGGAAACCAAGAGTAAGATATTCTATACATGCAAAGAAGTGTGTTTTCATGCGTGCAAAGTCTGCTTTGAGTAAAACAGTTGAGCGTGTCCAAGTTGTTCTTGTTCAATCTATCTGCTTGTCTTGTAAAATCAGTGAGTCCATCTTAGTGAGTTAATAGTCTAAGTGTGTCTTAGGTTAGTAGTCTATCTGTTGTATCCATCATCTCAGCTTGAACAAATTCGCAGTTCAATCTTGTTTGTAATTAACACTTGTTGATATATACATACAAACATTAAGAAAGTGTGTAGAAATTTTGAATAGTTGTATTCACCCCCCCCCCCCCCTCTACAGCTTACAACAACATACTAGGGAAACCATTTAGGACCTACACTGGTATCAAAGCAGTTTATAGTGTATGTTAACTCTAGATCTCTCATTACTCCTTATTTCCCACCATGGACAACAGTGCTGTCAGTTCTTCTTCTTACTATGACAATGGGTCAATGGCAAAAACTCCCAAGTTCAATCAACGGGACTTCTTTGACTGGAAGTGTAGAATGATGCTCTATTTAGAGATTAGGATGTAGAACTACCAGAGATAGTGATGGAAGGTCCCTAGGTGCCAACTTCGGTTACTACTATAACTCCTGCTGCTGAAGGAGCTGTTTTTGAAATCAGGACCATTGCAAAGGCAAAAGCTCAATGGCCTGACGAAGACAAATGTCTGGTTGCCCTTGATGCAAAGGCCAAGAACAACATTGTTATCTCTCCACCTGATGATGTGTTACAGGTTGAGAATATGAAGACTGCAAAAGAAATGTGGGATACTTTGTGTACCGTCTATGATGGTCCCACTATCACACTGGATAACAGGATCAATAATCTTGTTAGAAAATATGAACTATTCTTTACAAAGCCAAAGGAGACTCTCACTGAAACCTATACCAGGTTCACTGCCTTGGTCAAAGATCTCAAAGCTGTTTGGATCACCAAAGACACTTTAACTCTGGTGAACAAATTTTGTGACATATTGCCTGAGGAATGGAATTACTTCTCTACTATCCTCAGAAACCCAGGCACCATCAGAGGCATGTATCTTGTAAATCTTTATGGATGCTTGCTAAATGATGAAAAATCAAGGCAACAGAAAAGAAATGCCTTAGAGATGTCTAAAAGAGGTGATACGTTAGTGGCCAGCATGAGATAACCTGCTGTTCAGGTGTTTGATGTGTTCACACAAGATGATCAACAGCCTGATGATGAAATGGAGGAAATGTCTGAGGAAGAGGACTGTGAAGACTTTACTGAGTTTGATGATGAGCAAATGATTGCTATGCTTGTCAGAAAATTAAATAAGAAGACGTTTGGTCGTATGATGCTACAAAAGAAATCAGGTGCCATCAAGAAGAAGGAATTTGACAAAACTAAGGCTGAGTTCTTTAAGTGTGGCAGAACAGGCCATATAGCTGCTTACTATGTGTCTAAAGCTGTTGGCTCTTCCTCCAAACCATACAAGACAAACAAAGATGATGGCTACAAGGTTAAGTACCTAATGGCCATGGCTAAGCTGAAGAAGTTGGAAGACTCAGTGGCTTCCAGCAAGTAGGAGAGACTTATGGCTGTAACGTGTGACTGGGAGGAGTCTGATTCATCATCTGATGAAGAAGACAACAACTGTCTGATGACTAACACTGATGTCCTCTAAACAAGTAAATTCAAACAGGACCTAGCTGAAGTTGAAGCTCTTAGCACCTTAGAGAACTGGAATCCCACTATGATGTATAAGGTACAAAATTTTAAGGATTATAGCTTTGAGGAAAAAGTTAAAATGTTTGATTATTTACTTGTTAATCTAAAAGCTGCTGTTGAAAAGTATGATGCTTTGAAGTCTGAGGTCTCTAAGTTAAAAACTGAATTGAAAAAAAAAACTAATGAATTGAATAGCTTTCATAAGTTGAAAGCTGAGCTTGATGTAGTAAAACACATCAACCCCATTTTATTAGAAGAAAAGAGAGAGACAGACTCAAAGCATGAAAAGCTTCAAAAGATTATTGACTCTTTGTGCCAGTTAGCTCATAAAGTCAACCACTATATCTGTCAGCAGATTCCTGCTCAAATCCAAGCCTATCTTGGAGGGGATCTTGATACAGCAGCTTCAGTTGTTGAGATTAATAATCTGGAAAAAGACTTATCCACTCTTGGTGAGCTTCCAAGTACTTTTATCCAAGGAGTAAATGAAAAGCTGGTCTCAACAAATAGGTTTGTCAGGCCTCAAAACACTGATAGTTTGTGTGAAAAAGCTATAAAGACTGATGATGGAATGTGTTATCCATCAAATCAGCCTGCTAAGTGCATAGCTGGTTCATACAAATAGAAGAATGGAAAACAAGATAAAGCTGCAGCTTTGGGAACTAAACCTATCACTCAGACAGGTTATGAATCTAAAGCTGATGGAAAGAAACTTGTTAATCCATTTAATGCTGATCATTTTGAGAAAAAGTTTTCAAAAGGGAAGCAGCCTGCTTTCAACAAGGGTAAGTCTCATGTTGGAAGCAAATCTGCTGTTATTTCAAATAAATTTTTTAATCATAGTGGAAAGCTGGTTATAAATGGAAGAAAATCTTTTGATAAAACCAGAATTAATGATCATGTTGATAGGCAACAGTCATCACATCTCAGTAAAGGGAGAGGCAAAGCCATTGCTCAGTTAGTGAAAACTGGGAATAAGTTTTCCAAACCTGTGGAAGGACAAAAGAAAATCAAATTACCTGTGTTTGATCTCTGTCCTCCCAAAAAGAGGAAAGAGGACATAGGCAAATCTATTGCTGTTGTATCTTCTACCGAAACTGTTGGTTCTTCTAAGACTTATGATAAGTTTGCTAAACCTGCTAAGAAGTCCAACGAAAATATCCCAGAATGTGTTTCTAGGGGTACTTCTTCCAAAAAGTCTAAAAAGAGAAAATGCTACAAATGTGGGAAGAAGACTCATATGGCCAAAGACTGTCCTGAAACTGAGGACTTGAGGCCTGCTGACACTGCTAGTACCAACATTGCAAAAACCAGCAGTGTAGGAAGTAACATGGTCATTGAGGAGAGTGTCCAAGCTTATACAATCCAAATTGGGAATATTAATGTAGATCTTAGTTGTCCATCAACAAATGGTGACGAAGAAGGAGAACTCATCCTTATGATGAGTTCCCATAAAAACTAATATTTTCCCATGACACTCTGCAGGTTAAACAACCATCCCATGTTTGGTACTTGGATAGCGGCTGCTCATGCCACATGACAGGTTCCAAAGATTTGATGAGTGATCTCAAGCCTGAAGGATATGGAACCCTTCAAGCTGGTGCTGCAATATTCAAATGAGTAGTCTATGTGTCTGGGCTAAAACATAACCTTGTTAGTATTAGCCAACTATGTGCTGCTGACTACAAGGTTAACTTTGATGTACCTTGGGTATATACTGGATCCCTAAGGCAATGTTGTGTTGTGTGCACAAAGAAAGAAAGGTGTATATGTTGTGGATATGAATTCTGCTGATCCAACAACTAAAACCTATTTCGTCTCAAGAAGCAATGCAGACCTTAACTGCCTGTGGCATAAAAGGCTATCACACCTGAACTTCAAGAACATCAACAAACTCTGTAAGAAAAACTTAGTAACAGGTTTGGCTTCTATGACTTATGTTAAGTGCAAACTCTGCACAGCTTGTTAGAAAGGCAAGCTAGGAAAAACATCTTTTAAATCCAAGCATAATTTTTCTATTGATACTCCTCTATTCTTAATCCACATGGACTTGTTTGCACCTGTCAGTGTCTCAAGTCTATGTGGTAGAAGATACACTCTAGTAATGGTTGATGAGTTATCCAGGTTTACATGGGTGATCTTCCTAAATACCAAAGGATAAGCTGTCAAAGAAATTAATGGATTTATCAAGAAGATGGATGTTCTGAACTCTGCTCAACTCAAGCAGCTTAGAAGTGATCATGATATTGAATCAGAAACACTACTCTTGAGGACTTCTGTGAAGAAAGAGGGATCTCTCAAAACTTTTTAGCTATAAGAACTCCACAACAAAATGGAGTTGCTCATGAAAGGAGGAATAGAACTCTCATTGAAGCTGTTAGAACCATGCTGTGTGCATCAGGTTTGCCTTCATCATTTTAGGTTGAAGTTGTCAACACTGCATGCTTCACTCAAAACATATCCTTAGTGGTGAAAAGGTTCAGTAAGACTTCTTGTGAGTTAATCAAAAGGAGAAGGCCAAATATAAGCTATTTGGATGTGTTTGGATGTCCCTGCTTCATATTGAATCAAAGAGACCATCTAGCCAAATTCGAACTGAAAGTTGATTAAGGGGTGTTTGTTGGATACTCTGCTGTTTCTAAAGCCTACGGAGTATACAACTACAAAAGAAAGGTGATAGATGAATCTATCAATGTCACCTTTGAGGAGTCTAAAAATGTTTCTACCAAAGCTGTTCCTGAATCAGTTTTAGGGGAGTTCAGCTTTGATGATCCTATGCATTCCAATGCTGAGGAAAAGGACTCAAAAGCTTCCACATCACCCAGAGTGGAACATGTTAACCATAATGGACATGATGATGATTGTGTTACTACTTCCTGTGAGAATAAGTGTACTAATATAGTTAATACATCATGTCCAGAACCAATAAATGTTCATTTCCCTGAATCATCTACTGATGTGTTCAAAATAATGATTCATTCTCAATGGGTGAACAGGCTCAAGACATCAGTGTGTCTGAAAATCTTGAGAACTGTTCTGCATGACATAATGAGCATAAAACTGATACAGGAGAATCTTCATTGAAACATGATCCTAAGTGGATCAGGTGTCACCCCAATGATAAAATAATTGGTGACATCAACAAAGGGGTACAAACAAGATGGAACAACTTAGGAAACTTTTGTATGTTTTCTAGCTTTGTGTCCTTGATGGAGCCAAAGAAAGTAGATAATGCACTTAAAGATGCCAATTGGGTCAATGCCATGCAAGAAGAGCTCAATCAGTTTGAGAGAAACAAAGTATAGAAACTGGTCCCTGTTCCTAAAGGTAAAACAATAATTAGCACCAAGTGGGTTTTCAGAAATAAGATGGATGAGCAAGGTCATGTTATTAGAAATAGGGCAAGACTAGTTGCTCAAGGCTATAGGCAAGAAGAAGGTAATGACTATGATGAAACATTTGCTCATGTGGCCTGGTTGGAAGCAATTCGTTTGTTTATGGCCTACGCTGCCCACAATAGCATGAAGGTATTCCAAATGGATGTCAAGAGTTCATTATTTAATGGTAAACTACAAGAAGAGGTATATGTCAAGCAGCCTCCAGGTTTTGAAAGTAAACAACATCCAAGTTTTGTCTATAGGTTGGACAAAGCTCTCTTTGGTCTAAAACAAGCACCTAGAGCCTGGTATGAACTCTTACTGATTTTCTTATGAGCAATGGTTATTCCAGAGGTAATGTGGATACCATATTGTTCATAAAGAAGGTGAAAACTGATATTATGCTTGTTCAGGTTTATGTGGATGACATAATATTTGGTTCCACTAATGAACTGTTATGCAAGAACTTTTCACTGCTCATGAAATCCAAATAAGAAAGTATACATTGGATCTTTTGAAAAAGTTTAAGTTTGATCAATGTTCACCCATCCAAACCCTAATGGAAACCAATGTAAAGTTGGATGTTGATGCCTTTGGGAAAGCTGTTTCAGTAACAGCTTACAGAGGCATGATTGGGAGCTTGCTATATTTAACTGCTAGTAGACCAGATATTATGTTTGCTACATATTCATGTGCTAGGTTTCAGGCTGATCCAAAAGAATCACATCTAGCTGTTGTCAAAAGAATCTTCAGATACCTAAAGGGTACACCAGGTTTGGGTCTGTGGTATCCCAAAGACTCCAGCCTTTAACTAATTGGTTATTCGGATTCTGATTTTGCAGGTTGCAGGCTAGACAGGAAAAGCATAACAAGTGGATGTCAACTCCTAGTTGGTAAGTTGATCAAATGGTGCAGCAAGAAGCAGAATTTTGTTTCTACTTCTACTACTGAAGTTGAGTACATTGCTGCTGGAAGCTGCTGTGGGCAGATTCTATGGATGCAGTATCAGCTTGAGGATTATGGCATTGTAAATAGGAAAATCCTATATTGTCTGATAATACAAGTACAATAGCTATTTCCAACAATCCATTCTTCCACTCTAGAACAAAGCATATTGAAGTCAGACATCACTTCATAAGGGATCACCTCCAAAAAGGTAATGTGGAGGTAAGTATTATTTACACAGAAGAACAGCTTCAGACATTTTCAACAAACCTCTTGATGAAAACAAATTTAATTACCTTGTAAGCAAACTGGTTATGCTAAATAAAAGTGACTAAGTGTCATTGATGTTCTAAAGATCACTTGTTCAAATCTGTCAAAATTCTACAGAAGAGCTTGGACAGGACAAGTTTTACTTGTCCTGTACTTAGCTAGTTCATCCAAAATTGGACAGCTTGGACGTGTAACAGGCTTGACAAAATAAGTTTTAAGCTCAAACATGTTCCGTTGTACAAACTTCAAACCTGCTCACTCGCTTAATCTGTCATACAAGGCAAAGCCTTGTAACCTGTTCAGCTATTGAACATGTTTCACAATGAAATCTGTTCTCATATAACTGCACAGGTTGCATGAACAGCTTGAAGAGTGATCAGTGTGTGATGAAACCTATTCATCACAAGTTTGAACAACAGCTTAGACCATCAGCTTTTAATTACCTTTCTTCACATTTAAGTTACTTAACTTAAGTATTTATTTAACTTAATTACCTGCAGATAATGTTTGTTACGTGTGTTAGTAGTTAAAAAGGTCAAGTTGGTCTAACAACCGTTCAGACATGGTAAACCGTTCCGTTGTACGTTCGAAACATTTCAAATCAACCGCCCAAACCTTTATCTCTCCTAATCACTCACATTCAAATCCTATAAATACCTAACTCACTGTTTCATCATCTTCTTCTTCCTACTGCTTCCATAACTCTATCATACACCCTAAAAAGACTCACTGACTAAACTTGTGCATTTCCTACTACTTTCCCAAATGGCTCACCAAAACAATTCCCTTCTCCCTGTGTTCGTTGGTGATGATGTTGAGAAGCACACCTCTGTCAACACCATGCTCACAATCAAGCCCACCAACTACGTTGCTAACCTGACCATTCCAAAAAACTATGTGGGAAAAGGTTATGAACCCATGGTAGAGTTTCTGCAAGCCCATCCCCTGCACTACACAACGATAGCCTCTCTTGGTGTCATGTACTAGGAGATGGTCTTTCAGTTTTGGCACACCTGCTCGTATGACCCATCTACCAAAACCATCAGGGGAACTATTCTCAATGGCACTTAAGCTATTGAGATCACGACTGCTCTTCTCAGGGAAGTACTTCATCTTCCAATGGCTGACACCTTTGATAAACCTCAGCCTGAGGATGAACAGATGGCAATCTGCTACGTTTCTATGGTGTCACAAAACCAAAAGTGGTTGCTAACTTGTTCAAAAGGGATTTATCCCCAACCTACAGTTTTCTCTTCTCCTCCGTGGTGATGAGACTGAGCTGCAAAGTTGGCTCATTTGACCAGCTCACCAGGGATGAAATTTCTATTGTCCTACAGTTTGTGGATAGGACAACTCTAAACATGACAAGGTGGATTTTTCTGAACTTAAGGAACCTAGTGCAATAAGAACAACGTCCAGCTGCTGTAAGATACCCAAGGTTCCTGAGTCTCATCTTCAAGCATGTATGTGTTGAGCATCTTTACATATCTCAACCTTATGTGACAACTGCAGTGTTTCCTGTAACTGGAAACAGGGTTTTGTATACCCCAGTTCTTACTGATGAACCTCCTCTAGAAACACAAATGAGGTGGTTGCTTGGTTTAGTGGAAGGACCTTCTACGCAGAAGGTGGATCCTGTCACGGTTCCCAAAGTAAAATCCGAATCAATGCCTAAAATGGTGAAACGTGCCTTGAAAACAAGTGAAGTTGAGCCTTTCCGCAAGAAGGCTAAAACAGCTAAATTTGCCCCATCAGCCTCAGTAGCTGAGGGGGAGCAGGCTGGTCACCCTGGTTCATCCGTTGAACCTGAAGCCTTTGTGGTTGGTGCCTCTATGGCGCCTGAGACTATGGAACAGGAACAACCTCCTGTTTCTAGCCCAGTCTCCCCATCGGCCCAAACCGAACACCCTATCACTTCTCCAAAACATCCATCCTCCACATCCTCCCTTAAATCCTATAATAGAAGAAAATCATCAGCCAAAAAAGAAACCATCCTCACAAACCAGCCCCTCTGACCCCTCCCAACAGGATTCAGTAGAAAAAGAAGCAACCGTTGCTGCTTTTGCTTCTCCTATGTTGGGAGAAAGTGCTGCCACTATGGATTCGGCTTCACTCCATAATGGGTCCACTCAAAGTTAGCCTGAGCCCTCTGGTTCCTCCAACAGGGAACCAGTTGTACAAATGGACTCAACCACATCAACTGTCCAAGCCTCCCAACAGGCTGAAGACATTGAAAGAAAGGAGCATTCTCCACTCCACTCTGAGTCCACAAAGTTACCCCCTCATACTTCTCATACACAATCTGAGTCTTCAAAAGGTGCGAAAACTGCTCATATAAACCAATCAGCAGATCAGCTTTTCCCTTCTGCTCCTGGGGATGCAGCTGTTCAACACCAAACAGTTGTTGAAGGACCAACAACCCAAGCTGATGATCCTTAGGGAATAGACTATCTCTCTCGTGAGGCTTCTCCCCATGTGCACATTCCATCATTAGCTTTCACCACTAATGATGTTGAAATGCACATCCCATCTCCCCATGAAGAGGTGCCTACAAACCAAGGTACTACTGAGGGAACCCCCCAAGGTCTTGATGATGGTGCTACAGTACCGGTATCATCTGAAAGTCCACCGTCCCCCACTACCTCACCTCATGATGCAGCTACAGCCACTGCTGAAGGTCCCCCTGATACTTCCATGCTGGGCCACTTAACTTATGCCCAAGCTATGAAACTTCTGTCTAAAGTATCCATACCATCACCTACTGACCCCCAAACGCCACAATCCTCACCATCACACTCATCACCATCAACTCAACCCATACAGCTCCTTCTCCCAAAGAACTCTCTTTGAAGGATCAGCTTTCTGTGCTGACCAACAAAGTTGGTTCTTTGGAATCATCCATGACTTCCCTTCCATCCATTATTTCAGACTCTGTGTCTGCTCATCTTCAGGGGTTTCTTGATTCGTTCAGGACCACTTTTCCAACCCATGCTTTTCAAACTGACCACTCCTCTCAGCTGCTTGCACTCACTGCACAAATGCAACAACTCTCATCTTCCATGTCATCAATTCTTTCTCACCAACAAGACGCTGTGTCCACCCTATCAGCTGTTTCTCAACAGGTGCCAGCCCTTGCTGAAACCTGCTCAACTACTCTACCATCCACTTTGGCCAGCCTAAATACCTTAGTGGTATCTCTTTCCAATTCTGTGTCCTCAAACTTCGATGATATGCAAGATTCCCTTGAACTGACTCTTGCATAGCTTCAAAGTTTAGTGTTAATAGAATCTGACAGGGCTACTATATCCCAGATTTCCTCCCTTGCAACCTCTCATTCTTCTTCTCTTCACACCTGTGTTACCCAGTCAGCAGAGGTTAAGGACAACTTGGTTTTCTTAGTGCACAACCTTGTTGGTTCCAAACCTGTTCCCAAAGTTGCTGTTGTCCAGCCTGTTGGATCCGTTCCTTTAGGCAGATTTGTTGTTGAAGGCTCTGTGCCATCTCCATTAAAGGAGGAGAAGATATTTTCCTCGAAGACAAAGTCTAAGGGAAATAAATCTTCATCTCCCTCTAAGGAGAAATCAGCGTCAGTAGGCAAGCAACAGGTCTTTCACAAACTGGTCACGTTGCAGGTTTGTCCAAAAATATCTGAAACTGCTCAGCCTACTCAGGTTGGATCTCCAAAATCTGCATAATCTAAGGGGGAGGAATCCATTCCTGAGGACAGGCCAAGCAGAAGGAGGAACTTAATTTTGGAACAGACTGAGGAAGAAGAAGAGGAGGAAATGGAAGCTGCTCAGACTAAAGCAGCAAAAGGTAAAGAAAAGGCCTTTATGGACACTGAGTATCTCAAAGCTGCTCAGCTCAAATTTGACAAGTCCCAAGACAAAGAAATGGGCTTTTCATTGGAGACTTATTATACATTCAAAGAAGAGCAGCTTGAGATTCTTAAGAGACTAAAAAAGGAAGCAGCCTCTGCCAAAGCTGCTAAAGCCTTTTCATACAAAGAGGCAAGAAAAATCAAAATGCCCACCTTGGATGTTCAAAGGAAATTGTTTGAGGCTGCAAAAGAGGCAGTAACTGAGAAAGAAGGTAAGAAGGAACAGAGTGAATAGGTCTTAGTGACCAAGTCAAAGCATGTGTCCTCATCAGAGAAAGCACAATACCAATTTCATAATGTGGCAAGAAAAAAGTTCTTTGTAACATCCGGCTTTAAACCAGGTTGGCAACTACGACCTAATCAGTATTTAATAGCCAATTATAACCTAATCAGTGGTCATTAGAAATTAATCAAAGTGATTAACAAGGCTCATGAAAAAATTCAACTCAATTAGAATGAAATTCATCGGTGCGATGAATCGGGAAATCAATTAATCCGATCGATTTACGATATGAAGGATTAATTTAACTAAGTACATAATTAAATTATGATTAGTGACACTAATCATACACTAATACAATTACTTAACATTAATTATGCAAGACTAAAACAATTCATTAAAACAATGCATCCAAAAGTATTTATGAATTTACATAAAATGGGAAATACAAAAATACATTCTAAATACTTTTATACAAAAAATAAAAACCAAAATACATCATTTTTATACAAAAAAATCAGCCAACACAAAAGGGGAACACACTTTTGTGTCCCCTTTGACTTTCATTATGAATATTGAAAAGAATTCAACACTTTTTCTACTTTTCCAACATGTTGGTAAAGTATTAAACATCATTTTTTTCTTTCATCATTTGCAAGACCAAATCCTCTTCTATAAATAGAGGACTCATTTCTTCATTTCATTCACACCTTGCAAGATAAAAATCCTCTCATCTTTCTCTCAAAAAAATCGGCCAAGAGCAACCTAGAACACCAAAGTTCTTACATTTTGATTCTTCAAGTTTTTCCAAGGAAGTTTTGGTGCATCTAGTTCAAGAAAAATTATTCTTCTCATTTTCATACTTCTAATACCCCAAAGTAAGTAAATACTAACTTATAACCTCTTATATTTATGCTTATATAAGTCTTGCATAACATATATAATCACCAACAACAACAAGTTTCATAAAAACTCAAGTTTATAAATCTCTAGTTTCATTTTTAAGTTGTTTTCTTCAAATGTGTTTATAAATATATAAACACATCATATAAGTGTAGTTATTATGAAAACAAGTGATATATATATATATATATATATGTGTTTTATAACTTTTATACAAGTAGTCTTTGAATAAACAACAAGAATCACTAGTTATTTCAAGTTTATAAACTACGGATTTTCGGTAGAAAATCTACATCGACTTTGAAAAATCATAACTAGTCAATAACTTATCAAAATGAGTTGATTCTTGTCTCAAAAGATAGATCTATGTCTTAACTAAAAATCTGGAAGTTTTCATAATTTATTATGGAGTTTAAGACCACCAGAAATTATTTGGGAAACCGAAAGTTTGACAACTCAAAAATGGCCAACATAGGGTTTTTAACGAGCTTTTTCCCCAACCTAAACACCTCGAAAAATGGTCATTCTTGATTTCAAAAATTCTTTGTATATAGTAGTTTAATTTCCATGAAAACCAAAGCCTAAATCGTTTTGGAGCTAGGTCAAAAACAACTTTAAAGTAGGCCGAAAAACCTTCAAAAAGCTGGAAAATTATATATATATATATATATATATATATATATATATATATATATTAATGCTGGGTGATTTAAGACATAACAACAATTATACATACATATTATCATATATGTGAGTTATTAAATCCCTTATATCATTTAGGACTCGGTTAAACGCGTCCGGTGTCATCACTCATCAACAACGAAAATTGTCGTTTTTACGATCATTTTGCCATCAACATGCGGTGAGTCTTGATAGCCCCTATTTTCACTATCTATTGGGGTGGAAATACATGCACTGTTTTCATATGGACATCAAAACTGTTTATTTCTTATATGTATTACATGTGTGGATCCATCAACCCTCAAATCATGAACCGTTAATTGCATTCATTTGTAAGCGCGAATATATTGTGGATAGATCTATCGGGAGTCATGTCCCCCATTCGGGTTAGTTCGGCTCGGCTAACAGCAGGTGCATATGTATTCAACACACGGTATTACGTATGGGAATACTGCACAGGGCAAACTTATTTAATTAAGCATCGGTTGTATGATAGTTTATGTAATACATACACAGAATTTATGTTTTATAAATTCAAGTCATCTGATAATGTCCATACAACTGGTCTTTTCACGTAAACCTATGATCTCACCAACAATTTGTTGACGTATTTTAGCATGTATTTCCAAGTGTTTAAGGCATGCACATTTATCGGAAGCATTCCAAGGATTCCATTCATTTTGGAGTCGCATCATTTTCAAACTCGGAGATTCGTATGCATTTTTCCTGATAAACTAAACTGTGTATTTAAATCTTGGTATTTTAAGAACCACTTATGCTGTATTTTGGTTATGTAAGACAACATTTATATTCGAAGTTAAATCAATGTATTTTTGAAAACGTCCATATAGTGGTCGTTCGTTATGATTATGGTTACGCTTCCGCGACGTCATGCCTCGTTGCCAACCGGGGTAACTGGGTGTGACAGATTGGTATCAGAGCCATAGTTATAGTGAACTAGGTTGCATTAGTACCTAGACTATAACTGTTTCAAAAACTAAACTTTCTTCAAGAAATGTGAACATATATATGGACCCTGATGACAACAACATGTCAAACATTACGGTTGTTATCCTCTTTGACTCCGAGAATGAATACTCACCCATGGAACAAGGAAGCCAAGGCGAGACTAAGATGTACTTTGGACCGGAGACCCACCTAGACCGAATCAACGACGATGTAATGGACCCGTCAAAGCAAAAGGAGGGCAATTGTGGCCTTGCAACACAAATTGCTCCACCACCACCACATATTCCACACTACACCCTATTCAGAAACCATCCCAATGGACCAATGAAGAAATTCACCCCTAGGGAAAGGGTGTGACTAGCATAACGGGAGTGTATCCCGGTACCTACCCATCAGCCAAGCTCGCCGCAGTAGTAACGGGCAAACATAGGACAGTGGGGATGGATGCCTCACACTCTACAAGAGTGGAGAAACGAGGAGGGAATCCAAAGCCAGTTTGAAGTCGAAACACCATCTTCCTCTCAAGTGCCGACACTTACCCAGAAACCTACGTAACAAACGGTGCCTCTGTTGGTGGCAAGGGCCGCCAGACACGACCTCCAATTTTGACAAAATCCACCAAGAGGTCGGTGAGATCTTTGAAATGATTAAGCAGGAGGCAATACAAACCACCAATAAACCTTGGGCGAACCAGAATACCCAGGCGATTCAACAAGACAGAATCAACAAATTGTGATAGCGCCTAAAGCCCGCAGTGTAGAATTAACCCAACGACTTAATGCTCTGGAGTATGAGGAAACCCCGGAGGCATATCATACTTAGTATCCTTTTATAGTATTTCTCAAGGCCTTAGTATCTGATACATCTTAGGGTGTGTAAGGCTTAAAAATTTATCGGAAAATTCCAACCATATCATGTAGAAAGATTAGGTATCAAGCATTTTAATGAAGAACTAAGTTTTATCTATAACTATGTGCATGAGGACATGTAGAACGACAATCTGCCTAAGAAATTTCAAACCCATAGACGTATCATGTTGCCCCATTAGATACCACTTATACAACTCTACTATTTGATACTGGTGCTGATAGGAGCTTTATATCCACTAACTTCAGTAAGCAGATAAATTCCATTCTTACACCATTAAGTGTCATTTACTCTATTGAGGTTGATGACAGTAAGTCACTTAAGACGAATAATATAAGTCAACGATGCTCCTTAGAATTAGTAGGTCAACTCTTTGAAACAGACTTGATGCCCGTCAAACTGGGAAGTTTTGACGTGGTCATAGGCATGGATTGACTATCAAAAAATCGTGTGGAAATAATGTGCAACAAGAAGACAGTTCATATGCCTTTAGTCAATAAGAAGGTCTTTACTGTTCAAGGCAAAACAAGAAATACCAAAATAAGCATCATCCCTAGCATTAGGACCCTGAAGTGTTGACAGAAAGGGAGCCAAAGGAAAAGCGGCTCGAAAATATTCTTATTATTTATGGTTACCCCAAAGTTTTTCCAGAATACTTACCTGAACTCCCAACATCCAGGCAAGTCAAATTCAAAAATCGGCCTAGTATCAGGTGCTGCACCAATGGCTCGAGCACCATGCCGATTAAGCCCATCAGCAGTGTAAGAATCATCCAACCAACTGTAGGAGCTCTTAGATAAAGGGTTTATCAAACCAAGTTCCTCACTTTGGAGGAGCTCCAGTTTTGTTTATAAAGAAGAAGGATGGAACCTTTAGAATCTGCATCAATTACTGAGAGCTAAATAAACTAAGAGAGTCGATATCCGCTCACAAGGATCAATGACTTGTTTGACCAAACTCCAAGAATTAAGCTTCTATTCGAAGATCGACCTAAGGTCTGGTTATCATCAGGTTAGGGTTCACAAGAAAGATAGTCCAAAGACAACTTTCAGATTCCGTTACGGTCATCATAAATTCCTATTAATGCCATTTGAATTAACTAGTGCCCCAACGGTATTCATGGGGCTCATAAATCAGGTGTGCAAAACTTATCTAGACAAATTCATGATTGTATTCATGAATGACATCTTAATCTACTCACAAAACAAGGAGGTGCCCGAGCAAACACTTAAGCCTGATTCTGGAGTTGTTGAAGAAAGAACAACTATATGCCAAGCTTTCTAAGTTTGACTTTTGGCTAAGATAGGTAAGATTTTTCGGGCACGTGATCAATAGTAAAGGGATCCAAGTCGACCCCGCAAAGATCGAGGATATCATGAATTGGTCAACCCTTAGAACCCCCATAGAGATACGACAGCCCTTAAGACTTGCCACTTATTATAGGCAACTATCAAAAATTTCTCAAAGATCACCGAAGCTCTAACAAAACTTACCCGAAAAGACATTAAGTATGATTGGGGCGAGCATCAGGAGATATCATATCAGTTATTAAAGCACAACCTGGGCATCGTGCTTATTTTATCCAAGTGAAGCAAGAAATTTGTAGATTACTGGGATGCTTCACACAATGGGTTGATATAGAAAGATAGGGTCATAACTTATACTTTATGAAAACTTAAGGTTCACTAGGTGAATTACACAACACATGATCTAGATCTTGGAGCAGTAGTCTTTATCCTTAAGACTTGAAGACATTAGTGGTACAGTAAGAGGTGTACTACACTCACGTACCATAAGAGCCTCCAACACATCTTGAACCAGAAAGAGTCAAATATGAGACGCTCGGAGCCGAAAGAAACGAGTTAAGCCGTTAAGAGTACCAGCCCTAGTTATAACCATTCAACTAAACCCTCCTTTCTTAGTTCATGAAGCTGTTAAGGAGGAAATATGAAAAATGAAGCCCTGCACAGAATGGAAAAATAGTTTGGGATAAGGGTTAATGGAAATAGATACTTCATGAATAGAGTCTGGTTACCCTGTTTTTGATAGAGTAAGAATGCTGGCTATGGATGAAGGACACAAATCAAGATATGCCATTCACCCCAGATTCGATAAAATGTATCATGACCTCAAGGAGCTATACGAGTGGCCTAACATAAATGTTGTCATTGCCACATATGTCAACAAATTCCTAACATGCTCCAAAGTTACGACAAACATCAGAAAACATTTGAGTAATAGTCAACCCCCTAACAAAATTCGCGCATTCCTACAAATCAAGGAGAACAACAGAATGAATAAGCTAGTCCAAACGTACCTAAAGGAAGTTGTCTCCGGACTCGGAGTTCCTATTATAATCATTTCAGATATGGATAGCAGATCTACATCCAGGTTTTTGGCGATTATTACAGCAAGCTTTGGATACAAACTTGGACATGAGTACCACTTATCACCCTCAGACCGATGGTTAGAATAATAGAATAATCCAAACCCTAGAACATAGATTAAGAGCCTGTGTGATGGATACTCAATTGCCTTAGTGGAATTATCGTACTACAATAGCTGTCACTCGAGTATTAAAGCTGCTCCGTTTGAGGCCCTCTACGGGCGAAAGTGTCGATCGCTGATTTGTTGGGAAGAAGTAGGAGATAGCCAAATCACTGGCGCTAAGATCATTCACGAAACTACCAAAAAGATAGTACAGATACGGAACCGCCTAAAAGTTTTTTGCGATTGTCAGAAAAGTTATGCAGACGTAAGGAGAATATCCTTTGAGTTCCAATTAGGAGAGAGGGTACTGATGAAAGTCTCGCCATGAAAGGGCGTGATACGATTTGGGAAACAAGGTTAATTGAATCCTCGTTACATTGGACAATTCAATGTATTAAAAAGAATAGGACTAGTAGCTGATCGTTTAGAGCTGCCACCAGAGCTTAGCAGCGTGCACAATACCTTCCATGTATCGAACCTGAAGAAGTGTTTGTTAGAGGAAACACTTGTTACCCCCTTGGAAGAGATCCAACTAACTGATAAACTTCGCTTCATCAAAGAGTCGGTTGAAATCATGGACCGTAAGGTCAAAGGATTGAAGCACAGTTGTATACCTATCCTAAAGGACATATGGAATTTTAGACATGGACCAAAATTCACTAAGGCATGCAAAAGCCAATTTAACAAAAGATACCCTCACCTAATCCTAAGTAACAAGACCTCTGAGGAAACAAGACAAAATTTTGGGACGAAATTCCCTTAACAGGGGGAGACTGTAACATCCGGCATTAAACCAGGTTAGCAACTACGATTTAACCAGTATTTAATAGCCAATTTGTTGGGAAATATTCTAAGTAGTTCAAACTGTTAGTTAGACTTCTCAGACTGTTAGTAGAATTTCTATGTGAGTACAAAGTTCATGCTGTTAGTTGAAGAAGTTCGAGCTGCTAGTATAAAAGTTCATGCTGCCAGAGTAATTTCACTCAAGCTGCTCTGCTCAAGCTGCTAAGAGATTCAAGCTGCTCAACAATTTTATAAACAGAAAGTGCTGATATTCAGGAAAAGATATTTACAAGAAGATTCCAGCATATCTACTATCAGAGAAGTCAGAGTCCTTCAGGGAAACAAATCAGAAAGCATTATAAATACATAGAATAGGTTTTTCTATTGTAATCAAGTTTCTGCATATTCAAGTTTGTAATTGCTTTTTGTTTAAGTTTTCATAAGCCTCTAAGGTTGTAAAACCCTAAGAACAATTTGTGTTCTTCGTCTAATCAAACATATTAGAGGTGATTGTAATCATTCTGATTCAGCAATACAAGCAATTTTGTTTATTTCTTATGTTTATTTGTTATGAATTCTGAAAGCTTTTATCAAAATAATTAAGTGTTATTCCGCAAACTTCTTAATTAGACTTTGATTTAATACAAGATTATTGGTTTACACTCTGATCAATTCAAATCAGTTAATCTTAGGTAGTTAAGTTCAGATCCTGACAAGTGGTATCAGAGCCAGGTTGTTCTTTGTTTTTTCAAAGTCGAAAGCTTTCTTTTAAATTTTTAATCTTTTGCAATGGAATTTGATAATAGCAGCAGTGGATCTGGGCAAGGACTCAAAGTGCCTATGCTTAAGCCCACTGAGTTTGAGATGTGGAAACTCAGGATTCAACAGCATATTCAATTCATTGATTATGCCATATGAGAAGCTGTTGAATTTCCTCCTGTAGTTGATCCAGAACTTGATGATGAGGGAAAACCCGTCAAAACTCCTCCAAAAACTGAACTTGAAAGAAAGGCTAGAATGAATGAAGTGAAAGCTCTTACACTTCTACAAATAGCCATTCCTAATTCTTATCAACATCTGTTCAAAAAGTTTTATACTGCTCATTCTCTTTGGATTGCTTTAGAGAAAAGATTTGCTGGTAATGCCAGTACCAAGAGAAATTAAAAGGATCTTTTAAAACAGCAGTATGAAAACTTTTCTGGTGGCAAGAATGAAAACCTTACTCAGATTTTTGACAGGTTCAACAAACTGATAAGTGAATTAGAAAGTGCAAAAGTCAGCCTGGATCAAGATGAGGTCAACAGAAAGTTTCTCAGATCTCTTGGAGAAGAATGGACAGTTTATGCTGCTTAATGGAGAACAAAAGACACTCTTGAGGAAATAGAACTGGATGATCTGTACAACAGCCTGAGAGTGTTTGAGACTGAGATTGACACTAAAAAGAAATCTCTTTCTTATACTCACAATACTGCTCTTCTGTCATCTGAAAAATCTAATTGCAGTGATTTCTTTTCAGGTGGTGATGGCAACTCTACTAAAGCTCACTATGAGGCTTTTGTTGCCAATGATGGACTGTTTGCTCTAAATGCTGAAGATCTAGAACAGATTCATCCAGATGATCTAGAGGAGATGGATCTTAAATGGCAACATGCAATGCTGACCATGAGGGCCAAAAGGCTTCTGAAAAGAACTGGCAGAACCACCTTTCCAGCCAGAGTAGAAGGCAAATCAGATTTTGATAAGTCAAAGGTTGAGTGTTTTAAATGTCACAAACTTGGTCACTTTGCTAGAGAATGCAGATCTCAAGGTCAACAGTCATCAAAGCCTCAGCAGACCAATCAGGTCTCATCATCACAAGCACTTGTCTCTCAAGAAGACAATGTGTTTGACTGGAGTGAGCAGACAGAAGAAGAGTTTCAAAATCAAGCTCTAATGGCAGAAACATCAAATGTCTCCTCCACTGAACTACCATCTGAGGTAAATTCTAAACTCTGCTCTCAAACATGCAAAAATATGGTTAAAGAGTACAGAGATCATAATCAGAGCATGTGTAAAACTCTAGCTAAGATGGAAGAAATGAGATATGAATACATGCAGGCCATAGAAGATCTTGAAAAACAGATCAATGATTATAAGGATAATGAGATTGAAATGGGACATGATAGAACATATCAAGAGTGGGAGAAAAAGGAGCTAAATAAGAAAATAGAATCCCTAAATAAAAAGGTAGAAGAGACTGAACAAAAGGTGTTAGAGGCTAATAAGAAACTAGAATCTGTCAATATAGATCTAGGTAACTTCAAATTGGCAAATCAAAAGCTGGAACACCTCATGGAAGTCCAATTTAAAGACAGGGTAAAATCTCAGTTTAATCCCAAAGAAGGTATAGGCTACAGAGCTACTCCACCCCCATACAACAACAAATACATTCATCCAATGAGTGAGGTTGCTGATAGGCTTGTCAATGAACCATTAGATGAGTCTATGACTACTGTAGATCCTGTCCTTGATAACAGTCCTGAATCTAAAGAAGATCAGATTCAAAATAGAGACTGTGAGTGCACAGCAGTTGAGAAAGAACACAAAACAATGAGTGCACCTATAGAAACCCAAGCACCCAATAAGAAAGGAAAGGAGAAGATGAGTGTGTGCAAAGTTACTCCACAGATTTCTGTATCTTCTAACTGTAACACTGCATCTTCTTCAAAGAATAATAAAAGTGGTAAAAATCTTCCAGTCTGCACATGCCAAAAGCATGGTGTCCAAAAGTTTCCCAAACAACAGCAGGTAAGGGGAAATCAGAGGAACAAGAACCAGAAATTGTCCAATAAAACTGGTTCTCCAATTCAAACAGTCAAAAAATGTTTTCATTGTGGCAGAAAGAATCACTTGGCCAGAGATTGTTTTTATAAACCATCTGTTGCAAAACAGACTATGAGTCATCAAAAGACAAACTCTCAAAATTCAAAAAATTCAAAGGCCAAACCTCCTACTGCATCAGTTCCAAAGAAAACAATTGATCACAGGTTCTCAAAAGCTAATAAGAGACAGTCCACACACCAAAAACAAGTTTTAGCTAAACCAAAATTACATTTTAAACAAATATGGTGTGTTAAAGGTAAAAACTCAGGTGAACCTGTTGATACAAATGTTGAAACTGCCAAATCTAAAGTTGAGACTGCTAGTGCTAATTCTCAAGCTGTTAGCACTACAGACTCATTTCAGACTGGTAGGCTCAATGTTGGGACTGGTAATGGATCATCTGAGACTGTTACTGAAAAGGATGGACAAAACACCTGGATACCTCATGTGATAACTAAGTACTCTCCACAAAATCCATCAGTGGATCTTACTAAGTATAAGAAATCAAAGACAGTATTTAGTTATGTTAATGCACAAGGACAACCAAAAACCAATTTGGTTTGAGTTTACTCCACTACTAACTAAGCTTTTATTTGTGCAGGGCAACCACAGGTCACCTCATAAAACAAGATGACATTTGGACAATGGATGCTCTAGGCACATGACAGGCAATTCTGAGTGCTTGTCAAATTTCAAAGGCTCTGAAGGAGGATTTGTTGCATTTGGAGGCAATTCCAAAGGAGGTAAGGTTACAGGTAAAGGTACTGTCAATGCAGGCAACATGACTTTCAATGTTGTTTTGTATGTTGAACAACTTAAGTATAATTTATTGAGTGTGTCTCAAATCTGTGACAAACAAAATATTGTTTTGTTTACAGATTCTGAGTGCATTGTCCTTTCAAAAGATTTTAGAATTTCTGAAAATCTTGTTTTACCTTGAACACCAAGAAAGGACAATGTATATTGTTTGGACACAGAAATTTTATCCAAATCAAGTACTTTAAGCTGTTTGATATCCAAAGCATCATCCAATGAGTCTGCTCTTTGGCACAGAAGGATGTGTCACATGAACTTCAAATCCATGAATGTTTTAGTCAAAAAGAATCTGGTAAGAGGTTTACCACAAAAGGAGTTCATATGTGATGATCATTGTGTAGCATGTCTTAAAGGCAAGCAACACAAAACTTCTCACAATGCAAAAAAAGTAAATTCAATCTCATCTTCTCTTCCTCTGATTCATATGGATCTATTTTGTCCAACATCTGTTTTGAGTTTGAATAAAAGGGCTTACTGTTTAGTCATTGTTGATGATTTCACCAGATTTACTTGGGTTTACTTTCTTAGGTCTAAAGATGAAGCTGCTGAGCTAGTTAAGTCATTTATTCTTAAGATAGAAAACCAATCCAACTCAAAAGTCAAGGTGATTAGATCAGACAATGGAACTGAGTTTAAAAATCATATTCTAAACAGTTTTTGTGAGTCCAAAGGTATTGCTAGGCAATATAGTGCACCAAGAACACCACAGCAAAATGGTGTAGCTGAAAGAAAGAACAGAACATTAATTGAGGCTGCTAGAACCATGCTAGCTGATTCAAAACTGCCAATGACCTTTTGGGCAGAAGCAGTCAATACAGCCTGTTATGTTCTAAACAGGGTTCAGATTATTCAATCTCAAGGAAAAACTCCTTATGAGTTATTCCATAATAGATTACCCCTAATAGCCTTTTTCAAATCTTTTGGCTGTCCATGTACCATTCTTCACACTAAGACTTACTTTGGGAAGTTTGAAAGTAAGGCTGAAGAAGGTTTCTTTGTAGGATACTCAAATCAAAGCAAAGCCTATAGAGTATATAACAGTGTGTCTAAAACCATTGAAGAAAGTGCCAATGTTGAATTTAATGAAAATACTGCAAATGTCAAAGGCACTGGTCCTGATTGGTTGTTTGATATAGATTCACTAACAAATTCTCTGAGCTTTGTTGAGTATACTTCAGAAGCTGATGCAAACAGGATTGAAGCTGTCAACGCAAATTCTCATGCTGTCAATGCAAATTCTCATGCTGGTAGCACAAATGATCAAGCTGTTAGCACAAAGTTTCAAACTGCTGCAGATTCAAACAATTGGGATGAGTATACAATTATACCACTTCTGTCCTGTGACCCTCCAGGGGTTCTGAATGCTCAACATGATTCAAATTCAGACAATGAAGTACAACTCCCAAGTCATGAGAGAACAGCTCCAACACAAAGGGAAACAGTCCCAGATTCAAGCCAAGCTGTTCCAGAAGCTGAACCATCCACTGGTCCTGATGGAGATGATACAAATCTTGGATCCTCCTTTCAGATAGATAGAGAGCCAACACTCAGGGTTCACAAGTATCATCCTCTCAATCAAATAATGGGTGATCCACGTACACCTGTGCAAACAAGGACAATGGTTCAAAATGAGACTGCTGCTGCTGAACAAGCAGTTCCTGAATTCAGTCTAGCTGCTTTTGAACATGCCTGTTTCATGTCTCAGCTAGAACCTAAAAAGGCATCAGAAGCTTTGAAAGATTCATCCTGGATTGAAGCAATGCAAGAAGAGCTTCTACGATTCAAGATTCAGAATGTATGGACACTTGTTGATCTCCCTAAAGGAAAGAGAGCCGTTGGTACAAGATGGGTGTTCAGAAACAAGAAGGATGAGAGAGGGATAGTCATCAAGAACAAAGCAAGACTAGTAGCACAAGGGTACACTCAAGAGGAAGGCATAGATTATGATGATGTATTTGCTCCAGTGGCAAGAATTGAAGCCATCAGACTGTTTTTGGCATATGCAAGCTTCAAAGGTTTTAAAGTGTATCAAATGGATGTGAAGTCTGCTTTTCTGTATGGCACAATTGAAGAGGAGGTCTATGTGTGTTAGCCTCCTGGTTTTGAGGACTACAAGTATCCAGACAGAGTTTACAAGCTAGACAAAGCTCTCTATGGACTCCATCAAGCTCCTAGAGCATGGTATGACACTCTGTCATCATACCTTCTACAGAATGGGTTCAAGAGAGGCACTCCGGACAAAACACTATTTACAAAGTCCATCAGAGATGAGATTCTGCTTGTACAAATCTATGTTGATGATATCATCTTTGGCTCAACAAATGATTGTTTGTTCAAAGAGTTTGAGGCCTTAATGCACAAAAAGTTTCAAATGAGTTCAATGGGAGAACTCACCTTCTTTCTAGGATTGCAGGTCAAGCAGAAGCCCACTGGTCTCTTCATAAGTCAATCAAAGTATGTTAAAGACATACTGGAAAAGTTTCGGTATCAAGACACCAAAACTGCAAGTACTCCTATGGATCCTCACAAGCAGCTCCATACAGACAAAGATGTCATAGATGTGGACATTCATTTATACAGATCTCTTATAGGATCTCTTATGTATCTAACATCTTCTAGACCTGATATCATGTTTGCTGTTTGTGTGTGTGCTAGGTTTCAATGTTCTCCAAAGGACTCCCATTTGCTTGCTGTTAAGAGAATCTTTGAATATCTCAAAGGCCAACCATATTTAGGCCTCTGGTATCCTAAAGACTCTCCTCTTGAACTAACAGCCTATTCTGACAGTGATTATGGAGGATGCAACATTGACAGAAAATCCACAACTGGTGGATGTCAATACTTGGGAACAAGGTTGGTCTCTTGGTAGTGCAAAAAGCAAACAACTGTTTCCACTTCATCTACTGAAGCAGAATATGTAGCAGCTGCAAGCTGTTGCTCCCAAGTGATGTGGATTCAAAATCAACTGAGAGACTATGGTATGAATTTCCTATCCACTCCCATTTATATTGACAATTCAAGTGCAATTAGCATTATACAAAATCCAGTGAAATTTCCTAAAACCAAGCATATAGAAATTAGATTTCACTTTATAAGGGACTGCAATGAGAAGAAATTAATCCAAGTTACCAAAATTCACACTGATGATCAGTTAGCTGATCTATTTACAAAACCATTTGATGTAGGAAGATTCACCTTCCTATTATCAAATATTGGTATGGTTAATATGGATTAATTCCTTTTTAGTTATCCATATGCTTGATTAAGGGGGAGTCACTGTTTCATTAGCAGTACCCTAAATTACAACTAACAGCTTGAGTATTTTCTCAAGCTGCTAGTTCATTTTCTCGGACTGTTAGTTGTTTCAATTGATCTGTCAAAGTGTGCAGGGTAATCTGGTCATTTGCATAAGTGTGTGCGCGAGTTTAGATATTTTTCAAAACCTTTAAAGGTTCCAGTTTCGTTCAGTTGTAACTACCAGTTGCAAAATATCTTCCTGAACCCTTCTTGATTCTCTGAAACAATTCCCACGCACATCACTGAAACCCTAAATTCTTCGTTCAATGGAGTTCGTCAAAGAACACAACTGTTTACTCTGCTCTCTCAAACACTCTGAACTTCAATCATTCCATGACATGATGGACTTCCTTCGAAGTTCCCATATCCATCATGCCCTCAATATCAATCCCACCATATACATCTCACATATTGAGCAGTTCTGGAACCATGCTTCTTTAAAAACCATCAATGGAGTCTCTTCTCTGACATCCAAAATCGATGGAAATACCATCACAGTGACTGAGGAATCCATTAGACAACATCTGCATCTTCAAGATGCCGCAGGTATAACTGACCTATCCCTTAATGCTTTACATTCTGGTCTTTATAATATTGGCTATAGGGGTCCTGCTGATTCTTTTACTTTCTTTAAAGCACACTTTTCACCTAAATGGAAATATCTTGTGCACATCATTCAGCAGTGTATTAGCCCTAAAAGAACTGGTTGGTCCGAATTTTCATCAAACATTGCCACTGCCTTGGTGTGCTTTTCAACAGGCCAACAGTTCTATTTTTCAAATATGATTTTCCAGGGGATGTTAAGGAATCATTCCATAAAAAATGGGAAATTTTTGATGTATCCTAGATTTTTAGTAGAAATAATTGCAAAAACTTGCCCAAATTTTCATATACATAAGAGGATACATGTTTCCCATAGGCACTCACTATCTTCTATCAAAAGGCTTCTAAAGCCAAGTGCCAATTTTTTGAGTGTAGATGTCCCATTGCCTTCTGCAATGATGGGCATCATTCCAAGAAACAGAGGAGAGGGTCCTGAGCAGGCTCAGCCTAACATTACTGCTTCACCCCCAGGACCCCAACCCACTCCTCATGATACACAAATGCCTTCTGTTCCTTTTGTTAAGCCCACATCCCCACTCCTACTATATAAAAGGAAAAGAGGTCCAGGAGCTCCTTCCTCCTCAGCCCTCATACAAGAGCCAAATAACCCTGTGCAGGAGGACACTTCTGCACAGAATATCGAAAGGGTACCCATTGAGGACACTCCCAACCTCAATCAGGAGGTGGACATCTCAACAGAGATTGTCCATATGGGTTCTGTGATTGACACTACTGTTGCGTCCGCACAAGAGGCACAGGACAGTGCCAACATCACTAAGACCACACCCATGGCAATAGAAGGTGTGCAAGCACCAGCTGGAAGTCCCCAGTACCAAGAACAGAGGGGCCCAGAGGTTTCTACCTCTTGTATTCATGCCAGTGATAGATCACAAGGACCACACTCGTTTGTTGATCTTGAGGCTAGTCTGCAACTCATGTTATTAACGGATCCTAAGCTGCAACCTGTTGTAGCAATGTTGGAATATCATCAATCCATCATTGCTGCACACGGGGCACAAATAATTGCACTCAGGCAGGCAGAAGCGGCTCAAAATCAAAGAATAGATTATCTCCATAAAGGGATTACCCTCTGTGGGAATAAAATCATTAAATTAGAGCAGTTGATTCGAACCCAAGTGGCAAAGGTTGTAGGTCCTCCTGACCAAACCAATGCTTCCAAAAAGGGTGAGATTCAGGAGATCCCTAAATCAGTCCAAGCAGCTCCAACAGTCCAAGCAGCTCCAACAGTTCAAGAATCTAGGCTAACAGTCCCAACAACTTCTCAAGCTGTTAGCCCAGAAACTCAAGCTGCTTCTACAAAAGCAACTGGAGTTGTTATAAGAGAAGGAATTCAAGCTCCCATTAGTTCAGTCCAAGCTACATCTTCTGCTACAAAAGATAAGGGCAAGGGTATTCTTATTGAGTCTCCAAAGCACAAATTTTCTACCAGAGAAGCCCAGATTGCCTTTGATGCTGAGATTGCAAGAAAAATAGCAGAAGAACAAGATCAGGCTTTAGACCAGCAAACCCATGCCCCAATGCAAGATGATGAAACCTTAGGAGATTACCTAAGAGGGTTTGTGGTCAAGCAAGGTGAAAGGAAGAGGAAGATGCCAACAGGGCATTCAAAGGCTGAGCATAGAAGATTTCTGATTAATTTTGCCTTTGCAGCTGGCATCCCAAAGAAGATGGCTCAGTCCATGAGCACAGAAAGGCTACAAGATATCCATGACAAGGAAATGGAAAAACGAAAGGTAGCCAAAGTCACCCAAAAAGTCCAAAGATCATAAGATTTAGTTCAAGCTGCTGCCAGTGATCCTGCTCCTTCTGTTCAAGCTGCTGCTCCTATTCCTCAACCAGAGTCAATCTCACAAGCAAAGCTTGATCAGGTCAAAAGGTTGCTATTTGAGCATCAGCTACAAGAAGTGATGGAGATAGAGAAGTCCCTTGACCAGCATGATTTCTCAAAACCTCTTATTACTTACTTGTATGCTAAGCCAATGGATAACATTGACTTAAGATATCATTTTGTAGTAAGAAGAGAAACTGGTCCTGAGGAAGAGTATAAAAGTATAATGCATATGGCTCAAGGGATGACAAGAGATGAGCTCACAAGGATGTATCATGTTGGGACTGCAACTCAAGTCAGATCTTCCCTCCCACAAGTAAAACAAGCTATTAAAGATTTGCAGAGCATTTTTGATCCTGAGTCAATGAGGAAGGATATAGAAGATGCCAAGGAGATGAAAATTGTACAAGTTGATCTGTTTGTCAAATCAAAGACTTACAGAATCAGGTTTGCAAATGGATCCTGCATATTCTTCAATTTTAAATTTTTTGATCTTCCTAAGGCTATGCTACTTCAAATTAGGTCAGTAAGGATATATTGTGATAGAGAAGATTTGAAGAGAGAATTTTTGAAGGCTGCACAGTTGTAAGTTTTTGAAAGCCTTGGTCTGTAAATAACAGTTTACTTGTTTTATTTCCTTATTTGTATAGAACTTAAAGTCTTGTGTAAAGAATTTAAGTTAGGGGAGATTATTGGGAAATATTCTAAGTAGTTCAAACTGTTAGTTAGACTTCTCAGACTGTTAGTAGAATTTCTATGTAAGTACAAAGTTCATGCTGTTAGTTGAAGAAGTTCGAGCTGCTAGTATAAAAGTTCATGCTGCCAGAGTAATTTCACTCAAGCTGCTCTGCTCAAGCTGCTAAGAGATTCAAGCTGCTCAACAGTTTTATAAACAGAAAGTGCTGATATTCAGGAAAAGATATTTACACGAACATTCCAGCATATCTACTATCAGAGAAGTCAGAGTCCTTCAAGGAAACAAATCAGAAAGCATTATAAATACATAGAATAGGTTTTTCTATTGTAATCAAGTTTCTGCATATTCAAGTTTGTAATTGCTTTTTGTTTAAGTTTTCATAAGCCTCTAAGGTTGTAAAACCCCAAGAACAATTTGTGTTCTTCGTCTAATCAAACAGATTAGAGGTGATTGTAATCATTCTGATTCAGCAATACAAGCAATTTTGTTTATTTCTTATGTTTATTTGTTATGAATTCTGAAAGCTTTTATCAAAATAATTAAGTATTATTCCGCAAACTTCTTAATTAGACTTTGATTTAATACAAGATTATTGGTTTACACTCTGATCAATTCAAATCAGTTAATCTTAGGTAGTTAAGTTCAGATCCTTACAAAATTATAACCTAATCAGTGGTCATTAGAAATTAATCAAAGTGAGTAACAAGGCTCATGAAGAAATTCTACTCAATTAGAATGAAATTCTTCAGTGCGATGAACCGGGAAATCAATTAATCCGATCGATTTACGATATGAAGGATTAATTCAACTAAGTACATAATTAAATTATGATTAGTGACACTAATCATACACTAATACAATTACTTAACATTAATTATGCAAGACTAAAACAATTCATTAAAACAATGCATTCAAAAGTATTTATGAATTTACATAAAAAGGGAAATACAAGAATACATTCTAAATACTTTTATACAAAAAATAAAAACCAAAATACATCATTTTTATACAAAAAAATCAGCCACCACAAAAGGGGAACACACTTTTGTTTCCCCTTTGACTTTCATTATGAATATTGAAAAGAATTCAACACTTTTTCTACTTTTCCAACATGTTGGTGAAGTGTTAAACATCATTTTTTCTTTCATCATTTGCAAGACCAAATCCTCTTCTATAAATAGAGGACTCATTTCTTCATTTCATTCACAACTTGCAAGATCAAAATCGTCTCATATTTCTCTCAAAAAAATCGGCCAAGAGCAACCAAGAACACCAAAGTTCTTTCATTTTGATTCTTCAAGTTTTTCCAAGGAAGTTTTGGTGCATCTAGTTCAAGAAAAATTATTCTTCTCATTTGCATACTTCTAATACTCCAAAGTAAGTAAATACTAACTTATAACCTCTTATATTTATGTTTATATAAGTCTTGCATAATATATATAATCACCAACAACAACAAGTTTCATAAAAACTCAAGTTTATAAATCTCTAATTTTTATTTTTAAGTTGTTTTCTTCAAATGTGTTTATAAATATATAAACACATCATATAAGTGAAAATATTATGAAAACAAGTGATATATATGTGTTTTTTAACTTTTATACAAGTAGTCTTTGAATAAACAACAAGATTCACTAGTTATTTCAAGTTTATAAATTACGGATTTTCGGCAGAAAATCTACATCGACTTTGAAAAATCATAACTAGTTAATAACTTATCGAAATGAGTTGATTATTGTCTCGAAAGATAGATCTATGTCTCAACTAAAAATCTGGAAGTTTTCATAATTTATTATGGAGTTTAAGACCACCAGAAATTATCTAGGAAACCGAAAGTTTGACAGCTCAAAAATGGCCAACATAGGGTTTTTAACGAGCTTTTTCCCCAACCTAAACACCTTGAAAAATGACCGTTCTTGATTTTAAAAATTCTTTGTATATAGTAGTTTAATGTCCAAGAAAACCAAAGCCTAACTCGTTCTGGAGCTTGATCAAAAACAACCTTAAAGTAGGCTGAAAAACCTTCAAAAAGCTGGAAAATTATGAACTTGTAATGTTGGGTGATTTAAGACATAACAACAATTATACATACATATTATCATATATGGGAGTATTTATATCCCTTATATCATTTAGGACTCGGTTAAACGCGTCCGGTGTCATCACTCATCAACAACGAAAATTGTCATTTTTACGATCATTTTGCCATCAACATGCGGTGAGTCTTCATAGCCCCTATTTTCACTATCTATTGGGGTTGAAATACATGCACTGTTTTCATAAGGACATCAAAACTGTTTATTTCTTATATGTATTACATGTGTGGATCCATCAGCCCTCAAATCATGAACCGTTAATTGCATTCATTTGTAAGCGCGAATATATTGTGGATAGATCTATCGGGAGTCATGTTCCCCATTCGGGTTAGTTCGGCTCGGCTAACAGCGGGTGTATATATATTCAACACACGGTATTACGTATGGGATTACTGCACAGAGCAAACTTATTTAATTAAGCTTCGGTTGCTTGATGATTTATGTAATACATACACGGAATTTATGCTTTATAAATTCAACTCATCTGATAATGTCCATACAACTGGTATTTTCGCGTAAACCTATGAGCTCACCAACAATTTGTTGACGTATTTTAGCATGTATTTTCAGGTGTTTAATATGTTGTACTTTATTACATTAGTTGTAATCTCTTTTATTACATCAGTTGTAATTTACCTTAGTACATCAATTGTTCTTGTGTAAAACATGTGTTGTTTGTATCAATAGAAGTACGTATAAACTGATCTTTTAGTTTACTTCATTGTTGTGCTTTCATTTCAGAAAAAGTATTGTAAAAGTATATAGTGATCATTGATATAATCAGCTTAGACCGATAATTGCAAATAGGGGGAGATTGTTAGGCACAAAAGGCCTCAGTTAAACCCCTTATATGTCTTAGGGGGAGATTATTAATCAAACTTGTTTGATGCACTTGAGGGTATAATTTAAGGCCATATTAATGCCTTATTGAAACCTGAAAAGTGATTTGCAATATAAGTCAAAGCTGCTTACCCTGTTGCATTTGTTGCAACTAAGGCAAATTTGTTGGTACACCATGTATGACGATAGCAGTCTAGATATGTAATAGGCAGTCATATACAATAGATAAGGCTTTATTAATACAAGTCATGATTGTTTGATCATGATTGCGTATGATGTTTACATTTGCATGTTAAGTTCATGATTGTGAAGATAAGTTATCGATTGTGAAGATAAGTTCTTGATTGTGAAGATAAGTTCTTGAAGTGAGAATAAGTTCGTAAAGGCATAGGCCACGAACTTAAGTCACACAGTAGGAACTAAGCTAGCCTAAGTCCGTATGTTCTTGGGCTTGAACTTGTCAGTTCGTGGGCTTGGGCCTTGAACAAACTTAGATGTTACAATATGAACTTAATCAGTGATATTAAACAACTTTTGAGAAATACGATTTTCAGAGCTTGTATCACTGCACGTATGAGCTACAAACAATTTCAGAGAGTTTTTGGAGCAATACATAGTGGGAGATGTACACTACGCTGATAAAACATGATGAGGAAAAGTTGGAAACTCTTACTCTAGAAGAAGTAATTGGGACATTGAGGGCTTATAACTTTAAGTTACAAAAGAAGGAGAGGGAATTTGATCAAGTACATGATCCTGAATGGAACGCGTATGTAGCTGCTGGTAGTTCTTGTTCACAGGTTCTGTGGATTCAACAAAAATTGCGGGATTACGGTTTGACTTATACTTATACTCCCATTAGGATAGACAATCAGTCCACAATTTCCATAACAAATAATCTGGTTCAGCAAAGTAGGACTAAGTACATACACGTCAGGCATCACTTTATTCATGACTGTGCCGAGAAAAACCTGATTAAATTGGTAAAATTTCCAACGGAAAACAACAATGCGGATCTCTTCACAAAAGCATTCGATAGATCATGCTTTTGAGTTGTTAGTCCATCTAAATGGAACGCGTAATCCGGAGTAACCTGACCTCATTATATTTTCTTTCTTTTTTAAAACTTTTTAAGTTATTAGTTTATCTTTTTAGTTACTGTACTTAAAAGGGAAAAACAAAAAAAAGGAAAAAAAAAAGAGAGAAAACCATAAAAATTTCAAAAAAAAGAGAATATTGAAAACAAGAGAGAAGTCTTAGAGTCTAAGGTTCAAAGTGACGAAAATTAGCACAGTCTAACAATCTCTAAGTGTTAAACTTTCACACATAATGCACTAAAAATTCTAAGTGATATACATGTTCTTGTCTGATATGTTGGTAGGCATAAAACATGAAGGATATCCTAAAGGCTAATAAAATAATCAAGGAAATGTCATATGTGTAACTAACTTATATATACGACCAAAAGGTTTTAATTTCTATGTTAGAGGCATGCAGACAACATTTATGAATGAAGTATGCAAATTAATCTGGGGGATGTATGGCTTCATCAAAATACATCTTAAATAAAGAGCATGTTTTGAAACGCAAAGGAAGTCAAAACATGTCTCTTTGTTGTACGTGAGTACAGACCTGTCATCGCTGTTTTGACTTAAACTAGCAAAATACGTCACTTTGTTTTACGTAAGTACAGACCTGTCACCGTTGTCTTGCTAAAATTAAATAAGTATGCTTTACCCTAAGACAAACTAAGACACTCTGTTGTATGTAAATACAGAACTGTGTCCGATGTTTGTCTTTTAAAGATGATTTGCAAAATACCAAAAAGTCATAATCATTGTGTGTTTGCCTTGATCATAGAAGTATATCTAAGTATGGGACACGTAAGGATGTTTCTTGATAAATAAAAGGGCCAAAGGAAAATCCTAAGTGTTGAGTGTTTAAATGGACAAACACACCGACAATCGACTTGACGTGTATGTTAGGACAAACGACCAAGGGAATAAAAAAATTCCAAAGTGTGAAAGTGCAACACTGAAAGTGCGTTGACAAATCCATCTGATTGAACCTTCTATGATACTCTCGGAAAAATATTTAGTTAGTGTGTTTTATCTTTAAATTTCTACAATTTAATTTTACTTAATTTAATTTAATTTTAGTCAATTTAATTTAATTTAATTTAATTTTATTTCAATTTGGATCATTTTATTTTTAATAAATAGGTTCGAGGTCATTTACTGGGTTGCATTTTAGTTGGAGAATCAAACTTACGTGATAAGCTGTTTGCTTTGTGTGAAGTGCTTCGTAAAGTTGAAAAAGTTGAAAAATTTTCAAAGATTTTTAAAATTTCCACTTATGTTCGGACTAGGCCTAAGTTCGAAGTTTCAAATGAACTTAGGATAAGTTCGAACTTATTCAGCTAAGTTCGAGACACAGTGAGGATATAAATAGGGCATTCACATTCAATTCAATCACCTACTTTCGAACTTACCTACACACGAACATATCCAGGTGATCTCGAAGTTATTGAAAAGATTACGAACTTGTCGTGTATTATTCGATTTTAATTTCTGTTTCACGAAGATCCACACAGGACATCTCGAACATACACTTGGATACTGTTGATTTAACTCTCACAACACTAAGTAGTGGTTTTTGGGACTTGTAATAGTGTGAATTTCAAGTATTTTACGTTTAAAGTAACCGAAAAGTAGGTGATATAATCACTAAGTTTTAGGTTATAAAACTTAAAATTAATCATGAATAAACTTGATTAGAACCTATTAGGACTAGATTCACGAGTAGTTTAAGTCTAAAAAGGGTTTAAATAATGAGCTTGAACTCATAAATGCCGACCTCGAATTTGTTTATCTGTTCACGAACTTGACGGGTCTACGAACTTAGATCAAAATATCTACAATTTCGTAGACTGACAAGTTTAAAGGAATTTCTCGAATTTGCTACTAAGTTAGAAGGTCATCACACTGTTTGAACTTAAGTAAGATCGAAGGGCTTTTGATATTATATGAACTTACACCTATGTTCGAAGGTTATTAAGTTCGTTCGAACTTAATCAAGTTCGAATGACTTCAAAAATTTTCCAAAACTGAATTTTTTCAGATTTTAACTGTTTGCTATGTGTGCAGGAATGGCAGATCGTGCTTTCTTCAATAAGCACAATATGATCATTAGCATAGACCTCCAAGCGGCGGAGGCGCAGCAATATAGAGAAGTTTTGGAGTTTTTGACCCGCTCAAGGGTTGCATATGTGTTGACTCACAACTCGACTCTCATAATTCAATACATCTGATGGTTTTGGGGAACTCTGTACATCATAGTTCCGTAGTGCCTCCGGTTTGAGGGCTACCGTTAATGGACAAGGGATTTTGTTTTCTGCAGCAAATCTGACGGAGATTCTACAGTTAGGGTCAGCAGACCAAGAAGATGGCCCGACGGATTTCCCAGCGGCAATAAGGCAATCGGCCTTTCAGCGAATGGGCTATGCTCAAGACCTGGAAAAGGCCTCTTAGTTAAAGAGTGGTCTAATAGGCCTGTGGCGAAATCTGATGCACGTTATGGTGGTTTGTTTTGAGCAACCCGTGCTTGTTTTGCTGACTGCCAGACACATAATTCAAGAAGGGCAGAGCAAGTTAGGCCCTAGATGACTTCTTTGTTCGGAACAACTATTGATCCAGAGTTCGTGGCACCCAATGCCGAAAATTGGATAATTAATGAGCCTCAACAGCAAGCACTGGCACAAGCACCGGTTGCTCAAGCTCCACCTACCTCTCCAACAACAGCGGCACTTGTGGATACCACATCAGTAGCTCAGGCTGACCCAATTCAAGAAACATTAGAAGAAATCTTCGCTCAAGGAGCAGCTGCACAAGAGTCCATCACAGAGGAACTAATTCAGGATATTCTTCAGCCGCCGGAGGCCATGGATAACATTTTTGAAGATATTGAGGATTACCAGCCAGAACCATCACAAGTGGCTGTTGTGATTGCGTCTGATATAGACTCAGACGTTAAGCGAGATATAAGAGAAGCTGCAAATCCCTCCACTTCATTTGATACTCATGGTACTCGGATAGTAGTACAACATCAAAAAGTTCATTGACCAGCATTCAAACTTTAAGATGAGGACGATAGAGATGAAGATTTTGTAATAGAAGAAGATGCGTTGGTCGCAAGGCACCAACGGGCTAGGCGCCAACGCCTAGCTCAAGAAGGGTCGTCAACATCATCCTCCGTTCCATCATCATCCACCGCCACCACTCCTACAACATCAACATCCACATCGAAAGACGCTCAGGCCTTCAATCAACTAAAAGCGAAATTTGATTTCCAAACAGTCCAAATTGTCCAGCTATCAAAAGTCGTCAGTGAGCTACAACAACACAATGCCCAGTTAGATCAAAACAACGTACAGTTACATAAGACTATGGCGGCTCAACAAGTACAAATAGCTACACTACATGTCCTCCTAGAGCAGATTTTGAAAGATCATGCTGCTCAGGGGGAGAGTAGATGTAAAGGTGATGAGTTTAGGGGGAGTCGTAGAGAGGATGAAGGAGACGACCCTAGTGCACAACAAAAAGACAGTGAGCTAGCAGATCTTTCACAACAGACTGCTCAGCGAGTTGATTTGCAGGGGAGATTGGATCACCAGGCTCAGGCTCGGACAAAGATAAAGGCAAGGCTCCGAAGCTTCAGAAATTGTTCAAGACAAAATGATTGGAGCCTTGGCCGGGTTAGAAGATAATGATGATGTAAGATTTGATTTTGAAGATGACTTGGATCAGGATGAGCTTGAGTAAGGAGAATTAGTTCCAGAAGATATATCTGATTGGAAGTCAGACAATGAGATTGTGATTTACGAAGATGATGAAGCTGATGAGGTAGTGATACAGAAGCAACCTATTACTGAGCAATATGTAAATATAGACGTGAAGCCGATAGATCTAGATGTGATGAGATCTACACTTAATGATGAATCAGATTTTAATGTACCACAAATGCAAGATAGGGAGCTGACCAAAGAGGAAAAGAGGAGCCTCTGGTTTATGAAGGAAGAAAAAAAGGCTGAATTGGCAGTAAAGAAGAAAATAAAGCTACCTAGTCCAGTTAACTATCTGGTGGGATTCTAAGCTTGTTCTTTGACAGGGAACTGCATCTATTTATTCTAAAAAGAAGAGATGGGCTTCAGTACTTGAGGAGAAGGCTTAAAGGTTTTAATTCATTGCCTAACTATGAAGTTAAAAAGTTGGCTTGGAAATATTTGATCAACCTGGGATACGACCAGTATGCTGAAGTGATAGAAATGACTATAAGAAGAGAAGCTCGGTCTGGGAGATTTGAGAGATATAAGCCAAGGACAGGGAAGAGAGTCATAGATAAAACAAGAATCGATCCATTGACCGTCAGGCCGTGGATGAAGATGTTCTATAAACCCGTTAAGTGCTTAAAGAAGGTTCTGTTGAAGATCATGCCACAAGACGTTCTTAAGAACATGAAGAGGTGGTATATTGACAACAAGACAGCTAATGCAATAATGGAAGACGAAGACGAGAAAGTTATTTTGAAAGTATATGATCCCTTGCACCTTGTAAACCTTTCTCGAGGAGACTTGCTGAAGCTTCATGAGCAGCCAATCAATTTTCATGAAGGTTAGAGCTCAGAAGGCAAGAAGTACATGAAAGTAGTTAGAGTTTGGATTGAGCAAGGACTACATGCTGGTAGCAGTTTAAATAAGCCTAGTTCTGTAGATTAATGAATATCTAAACTAGAAGCTATCGTCAAAGGGGAGTCTATTGGTTCACCCAATGTGACGATAGCAGTTTAGATATGTAATAGATAAGGCTTTATTAATACAAGTCATGAATGTTTGATCATGATTGTGTATGATGTTTACATTTGCATGTTAAGTTCGTGATTGTGAAGATAAATTCTTGATTGTGAAGATAAGTTCTTGAAGTGAGAATAAGTTTATAAAGGTGATGAGTTGAGGGGGGGTCATAGAGAGGATGAAGGAGACGACCCTGGTGCACAACAAAAAGACAGTGAGCTAGCAGATCTTTCTCAACAGACTGCTCAGCGAGGTTATTTGCAGGGGGAGCTTGGATCATCAGGCTCAGGCTCGGACAAATATAAAGGCAAGGCTCCCGAAGCTTCAGAAAGTGTTCAAGATGAAATGATTGGAGCCTTGGCCGGGTTAGAAGATGATGATGTAAGATTTGATTTTGAAGATGACTTGGATCAGGAAGAGCTTGAGGAAGGAAAATTAATCCAGAAGATAAACCTGAGTGGAAGTCAGATGATGAGATAGTGATGGACGAAGATGATAACGTTGATGAGGTAGTGATATAGAAGCAACCTATTACTTAGCAATATGTAAATATATACGAGGAGCCGATAGATTTAGATGTGCTGAGATCTACACTTAATGATAAATTAGATTTTGACGTACCTCAAATGCCGGATAAGGAGCTGACCAAAGAGGAAAAGAGGAGCCTCAGGTTTAAGAAAGAAGAGAAAAAGGCTGAATTGGCAGTAAAGAAGAAAATGAAGCTACCTAGTCTGGTTAACTATCTGGTGGGATTCTAAGCTTGTTCTTTGACAGGGAATTGCCGCTATTTGTTCATGAATGTTGGAGCTCAGAAGGCAAGAAGTACCAGAAAGTTGTTAGAGTTTGCATTGAGCAGGGACTACATGCTGGTAGCAGTTTTAATAAGCCTAGTTCTGTAAATTAATGAATATCTAAAATAGAAGCTATCGTCAAGGGGGAGTTTGTTGATACACCCAGTGTGATGATAGCAGTCTGGATATGTAATAGATAGTCATACGTAATAGATAAGGCTTTATTAATACATGTCATGAATGTTTGATCATGATTGTTGTAGCTCCCAAAAGGTTTCCCAAGTGTATAGTTCTAAGCTGTAGAGGGGGGGGGGTGAATACAGCTATTTAAAAACTTAACAATCTTTTCTCAATGTTTGTGTATATTATTAACAAGTGTTAATTACAAACAAGCTTGAATGCGGAAATGTTCAAGCCGAGATGATAGATACAACAGTTGTTCAGCTAATCTAAGACACGCTTAGACTAGACACAAGGACTACACTCACTTAGATGTACTCACAGTTTTTTCAAGACTCAGATGGACAGCTTAAGCATAAACAGCTTAGACACACTCTACTGTTTTATATAAGCAGACTTGCATGCATGGAATAACACACTTCAATGCACGTTCTGATTTCACACTCTTGATATCTCATAATCCTTAGAAGCTTCCTACTATACTCAAAAGGAGAATCTCAGTGAAGCTTCTTCATTGGACAGATGAGATAGTGGAAAGTCTATCCAAAAAGACAAAACACCTTTCTGCACGTTCTGATAAAGTATCTTTGTCTTCACATGGCAGAATCTTTGTCTTTTCCTTTTTTTCATTGTTGCATAAGGCTTTAACCAAAATAGGAATGTCAACTTTGCATCTTTCTTCTTTTGCTAATGTCATTTTGATATAAGAATAGGTCTGTCACCCTTTTCAGATATCCGTTTGTCTTCATGTAACAGAACAGAGTGGGCCGGTTGTGCAGTTCTGTTTTCCACTTTGTCTTCGACTTGTCAACTGATCTTGTAGCCAAAAACAATACATGAGGATTTGGAAACATATTCCAATAAAGTGTTTAACCTATTAAAAAAGAACAGGTTCTGTTCACAAAGAACTGAACACTTGTAAACTGTCCAAGCTGCTCAACAGAATAGAGCAGCGAAGATAGTTTATGTCCAGCCTGTTCAGTAGACAGAACAGCTTGGACAAACTGCCTTTGTTGCAACGTATGCAACATGGTAAACAACTTTGGGCTGATATTGCAAATCACTTTTCAGGTTTCAATAAGGCATAAACAGGACTTAATTATACCTTCAAGTGCATCAACATGTTTGATTAAAAATCTCCCCCTTAGATGTAGAGCAGGTTTGACTGAGGCCTTTTTGTGCCTAACAATCTCCCCCTATTTGCAATAATCAGTCTGAGCTGATTTAATCAATAATCACTATGTATTTTTATAGTAAATTTGCAGAAATAAAATTACAACATCAGGGTAAAGTAAAAGATCAGTTTATATACATACTGATTTTGATTATAGAAAACAACATATGTTTTTACAAGAGTACAACTAATGTACTAATGTATATTACAACTAATGTAAATAAGAAAAGTTACAACAGATGTAACAAAGTACAACAGAAGTACAAAATAGTTCAACAACTTGGACTGTTGATGTTGGGAGCAGATAATGGCAAGCCTGTCCAACAGATGGACAGCTTCCATTCTTCACCTACCCAGATGGTAGGTGGACTTCACTCCTATGGTGGTGGTCCTTCAAACATTTTTTCAAGTTCATCCCTTGTTTCCTCCAGATCTTGAATTTCAACTCTGAGGATCATAAACTTGGGATCCTGAAGTTCACCTCTCTCATAAAAGCCTCTGAGCTGGTCCCAGACGGCTGCTCTCCACCTGCTGGATTGCCTAAATAAAGTTGCAAGTCTGAAGGCTGCAAGCTGTCTCAGATCCACCTTGTATAGATCTGATGCTCTCTGAAAAAACTTTTTATGTGTTAGGGGATCTACAAAAAATGCCCCCAACTCAGCTTCTTCAATTATTTTGCCTTCTTTAAACTCTACTCCACTGGGCAGGTTGTAGTTAATTCCTTTCATTTCAACAGCATAATCACCTTGTTCAATCAAGATGAGGAGTTCCTCCAGCTCAGAATCCTTTTTGGTCCTCCTGGTCTTTATCTTAGGGTAAGTCACAGAGACACCCTCACTTCATTCTTTTGAGATCAGGCCAAGATCTTTCACTCTCTCCATCAGCTTCTTAACATATGCCCTGATAGTCTTAGCCGTTTCAGACTTAGACTTGCTCAGGGCAACTGTCAGCTCAACCCATTCCATGTACCCCATCTGTGCAACATCAGTGTAGTCATAAGTTTCCAGTTCTGGGCCTGTTGCACCCATCCTGGTATTTCCACTGCTTGCCTTTTCTTGATGTGGGGACAGCTTTGACAATTGCTTCCTTGGCTAGTCTTCTATCAGCAACATCATGGAACTTCTTCCTTGCCAAGTTGTCAAAATGGAATTGGGCCCTTGCAGAGGATGCTTGCTTTGGTTTGGTCACAGAGACCAGAGCACCCTTTTCCTGTACACTTTCATTCTCACCAGCTGATTCTCTAGCAGCTTCCAGCAGTTTTCTCTGTACATCCAAAGAAGGCATTTTGGTTTTGCTTGCCTCTTTGAATGCAAAAGATATGGCAGCTTTGGCAGAGGCTTCTACTTTTCTCTTTATTTCCAGGGCTTTGAGCTGTTCATCTCTGAGCTCATAGTATTTTTCAATTGGATCCCCCATTTCTTTAGCCCTGGCTTTGTCAAATTTTAGCTCTGCTGCTCTCTGGTGGGAAGGATCAACCAGTGCTTTTTCTTTTCCTTTAGCTGTTGTAGTAGTAACTGCTTCAGGAATGTTTTCCTTTTCTTCTTCTTCTTCTTCCAGAATGAGATGCCTCCTTCTGCTGCTTGGCCTGTCCTCAGGAATGAATTTCTCCCCCTTAGCCTGTGCAGGGTTTGGAGATTCAGCCTGAGTAGGCTGAGAAGCTTCAGGTTGATGAGAGGCACCCTCAACTGGACTAGTACTTGTTCCAGATGCACCTGCTGTCTGACCAGTAGATGCTGATTTCTCCTTAGGAGAAGAAGTTTTCTCCCCCTTAGACTTAGTCTTAGAGGCAGACAACTTCTCCCCCTTTGAAGGAGATGGACCAGCACTTTCAACAACTGGTCTGCCTGAAGAAACAAATTCAGCAGGCTTTGCAGCAGTTTTGGCAGCAGGTTTGGGACCAACCAGGCTATGCACTAAGAAAGCCAGGTTGTCCTTCACCTCTGCAAGTTGGGAAAGACAGGTTTGGGTAGAAGAGGATTGTGAATCAGCAAGAGAGGCCAGCTAAAGAATATTTTCTCTATCAGAAGCTGTGAATAGCAAACTTTGAAGCTATGCAAGATGTAACTGAAGAAAGTCCTGCACATCAGCAAGGTTTGCTGACACAAAATTTGATAGAGAGACTATTAGAGTGTTTAGGCTGGCCAAGGTGGTAGGAAGTGTAGTATTGCAAGCAGTGAGGAGAGTGGACAGCTATTGGGATATGGTTGTCATAGAGGACAGAGAGTCCTGTTGGTGTGAAAGAATGGAGGAGAGGGAAGTGGAGACATTTTGCAGCTGTGCAGTGAGTGCAAGCAACTGTGAGGAGGTGTCAGTTTGAGGAGTGGATGGAAAGGAATTATTGAACACATCAAAGAATCCTTTATGCTGTTCAGACACAGAGTCTGAAATGAGAGAGGGTAGAGAAGACATGGAAGTTTCCAAAGAGCCAACTTTGTTGGTTAGCAAGGAAAGCTGATCCTTCAAAGGCAGATCTTTAGGGGATGGAGGTGTATGGGTAGACTGTTTGGATTGAGTAGATGGTGATGATAAGGATGAGGCTGGTGTATGGGGATGTGATGGAGAGGGAGAAGGTATTTTTGAAAGAAGCTCCATAGCCTGGGCAAAAGTAATGTAGCCCAACTTGGAGGGGTCAATAGGTCCTTCACCAGTGGCTGTAACTGCATCATCAGGAGAGGGGTAAATGTTGGTAGCCTTTCAGATGCTGCTTGTGTTGCAGCACCTTCATTAAGGCCAGTGGTGGTTCCCTCTGCAGCACCTTGATTTAAAGGTACCTCATCATTGGGAGATGGGATGTGCATTTCAACATCAGCAGTGGTGAAACCTGCTGATGGAGTTTGCATAGAAGGAACAGCCTCACCAAAGGGATGTTTTGTGCCCAAAGGTTCTTTGGCTTGGGTAGTTGGTCCTTCAGCAGCTGTTTGGTGTAGAACAGCTGCATCATGAGGAACAGATAGTTGAGGCTGAGCTACTGGATGGTCTTAACCAGCAGTGTGGGCACCTCGTGCAGACTCAGGGTGTAAAGAAGTATGAAGTGGAGACTTTGTGGACTAAGTATGGAGTGTAGAGAACTCCTGTCTTTCAATATTCTCAGCCTGTTTGAAGGCTGGAATAGTTGATGTGGTTGTCTCCTTATGTACAACTGGCTCCTGTTGGGAGGAACCAGAGGGTCTAGGTTGACTTGAGGTTGACACAGGGTGGAGTGAAGCAGGCTCCAATTGTGCTGATCCTTCTCCCAAAATAGGATAGGCAGCAGGGGTTGTTTCTTTTTCAACTGAACCCTGTTGAGAGGGAACAGAGGGGCTGGTTGGGCCTGTATGGTGGTTGATTTCTTTTTGGCGATGGATTTTCTTTGGTATGATCTGAGAGATGAGGTGGGTGATTTTGGAGAGGTGAGAGGTTCAGATTGGACAAGTTTGGAGACTGGGTCAGAAACAGGTCGGTTGGCATGTTCCATAGTCTCAGGTGCCATAGAGGCACCAGCCACAGAGGCTTCAGGTTCAACAAATGAACCAGGGTAAAAACCTTGCTCCCCCCAGCCACAAAGGCTGAGGGTGCAGACTTAGACCAAGCTATTTTGGTCTTCTTGTGGACAAGCCCAGCTTCAGTCGTTTCCATGGTCCTTTTAACAAATTTGGCCCTGGCTTTGGGTTTTCTTTTGGGAGTAGCTTCTGGATCCACCCTCCCAGCTGAGGGAACTTCCACCAATCCTAGCAGCCTCCTCATTGGAGTAGATAGAAGAGGCTCATTTGGGAGAACCGGAGTGTAGAAAACTCTATTTCCTATAACAGGAAAAACAGCAGTACGAAGTAAAGGCTGAGAGTTGTACAAATGGTCACCACAAACATACATGAAAATGAGGCTCAGAAATATGGGATAACGAACAGCAGCTGGACGTGTGTCCTGCTGCACCAGATTCCTCAAATTCATGAAAATCCTCTGGCCATGTTGATTGTAGTCCCATCCACAAGCTGTAGGACTATAGGAATCTCATCACGGCTTAGTTGGTCAAAGGAACCAACCTTACTGCTGAAGCACATGACCACTGAGGCAAACAGAAAGCTGTAGGTAGGAGAGAAATCCTTCCTGAACAGCGTTGCTCCAACCTTTGGTTCTGCTACACCACAGAAGTGCAGCAGATTCTTCATCTGTTCATCTTCGGCCTGAGGCTGATCATATGTTTCAGCCACAGGGAGACGAAGAACTTCCCTGATCAGACGAATATTGATCACAATGGTCCGAGTCCCATTGAGTATGGTGCCCTTTATGACATTGGTATCTAGTTCGTAGGCACAGGTGTACCAGAACTCATATACCATCTCTTGGTACAGGACACCAGGATAGGCAGTCATGGCATAGTTCAACGGATGAACTTTCAGAAACTCCACCATTTCATCGTAGCCTTTTCCCACATAAATTTTGGGGATGGTTAGGTTAGAAAGGTAGGTGGTAGGTTTCAGGGTTAGCATTGTGGTGACTGATGGATGTTTTTGAACATCAGCACCAACAAACATTGGTAGAAAGGGGTTTTCGGTGAGCCCTTTGGGAAGTAGTGAGAGTAGTAGAAGCACAGGACACTTAGTCGAAGGTTTTAGGGTTCTTAGGAGGTTATGGAAGTAGTGAGGAAGACGAAGATGAAACAGTAGGGGGTATTTATTGGATTTGAATTTGAGTGGGTATGAGAGAGAAACATTTGGGCGGCCGATTTGAAATGGTCGTTAATGGAAAACGGAACGGTTGTCCATGTCAGACCGTTTGTCAGACAACTTGAGCCCTTTTTATTCACTAACACACGTAAACACACATTATTCGCAGTAATTAAGTTAAATAAAAACAAAAATTAAGTAACTTAATTGTGAAGAAAGGTAATTAAAATTGATGGTCTAAGCTGATGGTCAAACCTGTGATGAGCAGGGTCATCACAAACTATTCACTGTTCAGGCTATTCCTTCAACCTGTTCAGCTATGTAACAGTAGGTTGTGTTTAATAGCTGATCAGGTTACAAGACAATGTCTTGTATGACAGATTGAAAGAGTGAGCAGGGTGGAGGTTTGATGATCAGATCAGGCTTGACATATAAGCTGTTATCGTCATACCTGTTATATGCTCAAGCTGTTCAAATTTTGCAGAAATCGGCTAAGTATTGAACATGCATAGTCTGTTCTATCTATGCTGTTCTGCGAAACTTGAGCAGTGTGAAACATATAATGTCTTAGAAAATTTTGGACACTTAGTCACTTATGTTTAACATGCCCAGCTTGCTTACTAGATAATTAAATCTGTTTTCACCAAGAGGTTTGGTGAAAATGTCTGCAAGTTGTTCATCTGTGGAAATAAAACTTACCTCCACATTACCTTTCTGGATGTGATCCCTGATGAAGTGATGTCTGACCTCTATATGCTTTGTTCTGGAGTGAAACACTGGATTGTTGGAGATAGCTATGGCACATGTATTGTCACACAGAATAGGAGTTTTCCTATATACAAGTCCATAGTCTTCAAACTGATGCTGCATCCACAAAATCTGCCCACAGCAGCTTCCAGCAGCAATGTACTCAGCTTCAGCAGTAGAAGTAGAAACTGAATTCTGCTTCTTGCTACACCAACTTATCAACTTACCACCAAGGAGTTGACATCCACCTGTTGTGCTTTTCATGTCTAGCCTGCAGCCTGCAAAATCAGGATCTGAATAACCTGTTAGTTCAAGGCTTGAGTCTTTAGGATACCAAAGACCCAAACCTGGTGTACCCTTAAGGTATCTGAAGATTCTTTTCACAGCAGCTAGATGTGATTCTTTTGGATCAGCTTCTAACCTAGCACATAAACAAGTAGCAAACATAATATTAGGTCTACCAGCAGTTAAGTACAACAAGCTCCCAATCATGCCTCTGTAAGATGTTACTGAAACAGCTTTGCCACTGGGATCTGCATCCAATTTTACATTGGTTGCCATTGGGGTTTTAATAGGAGAACTTTGATCAAATATAAACTTTTTCAATAGATTTAAAGTATATTTTCTTTGATTTAGGAAAATTCCATTTGAGGATTGTTTAACCTGTAATCCTAAAAAGAAAGTAAGTTCTCCCATCATACTCATTTCATATTTTGATTTCATGAGTAATGAAAAATTCTTGCATAATTGCTCATTAGTAGAACCAAATATTTTGTCATCCACATATATTTGAACAAGCATAATATCAAACTTCACATTCTTTATGAACAGTGTGGTATCCACTTTACCTCTGGAATACCAATTGCTCATAAGGAAATCAGTAAGAGTGTCATACCAGGCTCTAGGGGCTTGTATTAGACCATAGAGGGCTTTGTCCAACTTATAGACAAAACCTAGATGATGTTTATTTTCAAAAATTGGAGGCTGCTTGACATAAACTTCCTCTTTCAGCTTTCCATTCAAAAATGCACTCTTCACATCCATTTGAAATACCTTCATGCTCTTATGAGTAGCGTAGGCTAGAAACAAACGAATTCCCTCTAGCTTGGCCACAGGAGCAAATGTTTCATCGTAGTCAATGCCTTCATCCTGTCTGTAGCCCTGAGCAACTAGTCTTGCCTTATTTCAAATGACATGACCTTGCTCATCCATCTTGTTCCTGTAAACCCATTTGGTGCCAATTATAGTTTTACCTTCAGGAGCAGGGACCAGCTTCCATACCTTGTTACTCTCAAACTGATTGAGTTCCTCTTGCATGGCAGTGATCCAATTGGCATCTTTAAGTGCTTCTTCCACTTTCTTTGGCTCCATTAGGGACACAAAGCTAGAGAACATACAACAGTTTCCTAAGCTATCCCATCTTGTTTTTACCCGTTTGTTGATGTCACCAATTATTTGATCATTGGGGTGAACCTGATCCACTTAGGATCATTTTCAATGAGGATTCTCCTGAGTTTTTTGCATCTTCAACAGATCCTGTTGAACAGCTCTCAAGATTTGCAGACATACTGATATCTTGAGCATGTTCACTTGTTGAGCATAACTCTCCATTGTTGAACACATCAACAGAGGATCCAGGAAAATCAGCATTGATTGGTTCAGGACATGAAGTTGTAATTAAGTCAGTACACTTATTCACACAGGGTGTATCAACATAATCATCATCATGCCCATCACGGTTAGCAGGTTCCACTCTGGGTGTAGTAGAAGCTTTTGAGTCCTCTTCACTGTTTGAGTGCATGAGATCGTCAAAGTTGAATTCTCTTGAAACTGATTCGGGAACAGCTTTGGTGGAGGCACACCTGGACTCTTCAAAGGTGACATTGATAGATTCATCTATCACCTTTCTTTTGTTGTTGTATACTCTGAAGGCTTTGGAGATAGCAGAATATCCAACAAACACACCTTCATCAGCTTTCGGTTCAAACTTTGCCAGTTGGTCCCTTTGATTAAGAATGACGCAGGGACATCCAAACACATGGAAGTAGCTAATATTTGGCCTCCTCCCTTTGAGCAGCTCATAGGGAGTCTTATTGAACCTTTTCACCACTAAGGATCTGTTTTGGGTGAAGCAGGCAGTGTTAACAGCTTCAGCCCAGAATGATGAAGGCAAAACAGACGCACACAGCATGGTTCTAGCAGCTTCAATGAGGGTTCTGTTTCTCCTTTCAGCAACTCCATTTTGTTGTGGAGTTCTTACTGCTGAAAAGTTCTGTGTGATCCCTCTTTCCTCACAGAAGTCCTCAAGAGTACTGTCCATGATCACTTCTAAGCTTCTTCACTTGAGCAGAGTTCAGCAATTCCATCTTTTTGATAAATCCAATGATTTCTCTAGCAGCCTCTCCTTTGTTCTTCAGAAAGATCACCCATGTAAACATGGAGAACTCATCAACCACTACTAGAGTGTATCTTCTTCCTCCTAGACTTGGGACACTGACTGGTCAAAACAAGTCCATGTGGATTAAGAAGAGAGGGGTATCAATAGAAAAATTATGCTTGGATTTAAAAGATGATTTTCTCTACTTTCCTTTCTCACAAGTTGTGCAGAGTTTATCCTTAACAAAGGTCATAGAAGGCAAACCTATTACCAACTCTTTTTTACAGAGTTTGTTGATATATTTGAAGTTCAGGTGTGAGAGCCTTTTGTGCCATAACCAGTTCAGGTCTGCATTGGTTCTTGTGAGAAAGCAGGTTTCAGTTGTGGAATCAACAGATTTCATGTCCACAACATATGCACATTTTTATCGTAGAGCACACATCACAACTTTGCCTTGGGGATCCAATATGTAACCTAGGTGCTCATCAAAGTTAGCCTTGTAGCCAGCATCACACAGTTGACTTATGCTAACAAGGTTATGTTTTAACCTAACCACAAGGCTACCCGTTTGAACACTGCAGCACCAGCTTTAAGAGTTCCATATCCCTCAGTAGATCCATGTACATTGTCACCAAAGGTGACTTTTGGCCCTTTTTCAGGCCTGAGATCACTCAGCAGGTCCTTGTAACCTATCATGTGTCCTGAGCAGCCACTGTCCAAGTACCAAACCTGGGATGGTTGTTTGTCCTACAGAGTGTCATAGGAAAAATATTAGTTACTTTTAGGGGAACTCATCATTGTGATGAGTTCTCCTACTTCATCAACATTTGTTGATGGACTAGTAATATCCACACTAATATTTCCTATTTGAATGGTATCAGTTTGAATACCACTCTCATTGTCTAAGTTACTTCAAACACTGCTTGTTTTAGAAATGATGGAACTAGCAGAGTCAACAGGCCTCATGTCCTCACTTTTAGGACAGTCTTTGGCCATGTGTGTCTTCTTCCCACATTTATAGCATTTTCTCTTTTTAGCCTTTTTGGAAGAAGAGCTTTTAGAAACACATTCTGAATTATTTCTGTTGATTTTAGCAGCAGGTTTAGCAAACTTATTACTATTTTTCGATGAATCAACAGCTTGAGTGGAAGGCACAATAGCAACAGCTTTGCCTGTTTCTTCTTTCCTCTTTTTGGGAGGACAGATGTCAAAAATAGGAAGCGTGATTGGTTTTTGACCTTCCACAGGTTTGGGAAACTTATTCCCAGATTTCTCAGGCTGAGCAATGACTTTGCTTTTTCCCTTACTAAGATGTGATTGATGTTGCCTATCAACATAATCAATATTTCTGGTTTTGAAAGACTTATTTTCATTTATAACCAGTTTTCCACTATGATTTGAAAACTTATTTGAAACCACAGCAGATTTTCTTTCCACATGAGACTTACCCTTGTTGAAACCAGGCTGCTTACCTTTTGAAAACTTATTTTCAAAATGTTTAGCATCAAAAGGATTAACATGTCTCTTACCATCAGCTTTGGACCCAGATCCTGTTTTGTCAACAGGTTTAGTGTCCACTACTGCAGCTTGAGCATGTTTACCTTTCTTTTGCTTGTGTGAATCAGCAGAGCACTTAGTAGGCTGATTTGATGGAGAACACATTCCATTATCAACTTTTGGAGCTTTTTCACACAAGCTGTCAGTATTTTGAGGTTTGACAAACCTGTTTGTTGAGACTAGCTTTCCATTAACTTTCTGAATGAAAGTACTGGGAAGCTCACCAAGAGTGGATAAGTCATCTTTCAGATTATTAATCTCAACAATGGAAGCTGCTTTGTCAAGATCGCCTCCAAGATAGACTTAGATTTGTGCAGGGTTCTGCTGACTGATGCAATGGCTGACTTTTTGTGCTGATTGGCACCAAGAGACAACTATCTTTTGAAGCTTTGCATGTTTTACATTTGTTTCTCTCTTTTCTTCCAGTAAAATAGTGTTGATGCATTTTCATTCATCAAGCTCAGTTTCCAAATTATGGAAACTGTCTACTTTACTGGATTTTATTTCAAGATCATTTTTAAGCTTAGAGATTTCAGATAGTAAAACATTATGCTTCTCAACAGCAGCTTTTAAATCAAGCAGCACATATTCAAACATTTTTACTTTTTCATCAGAACTGTAAGCCATAAAATTTTTTACCATGTACATCATTGTAGTGTTCCAGTTCTCTAAGTTGCTGAAGGCTTCAGCTTCAGCCAAGTCCTGTTTGAAGTTGCTAGTTGATGGGACGTCAGTGTTGGCCATCAGACAGTTGTTGTCTTCTTCATCTGAGGATGAATCAGACTCCTCCCAATCACATGTCTATGCCATCAGTCCCTTTTGTTTGTTGGAAGCCACTGAGTTTTCCAACTTCTTCAGCTTAGCCATGGACATAAGGTACTTAACCCCATAGTCGTCGTCCCTGTTAGTCTTGTATGGTTTGGAAGACTGTCCAACAGCTTTTGACACACAGTCAGCAGCTATATGGCCAGTTTTGCCACATTTGAAGCACTCAGCCTTAGATTTATCAAATTACTTCTTTTTGACAGCATTTGAGTTCCCCTGCAGCATATTTCTTCCAAACCTCTTCTTGTTGAACCTTTTGACAAGCATTGCAATCATTTGCTCATCATCAAGTTCAGCAAGATCTGCATTGTTTTCTTCATCAGACATTTCCTCTCTTTCATCATCAGCCTGTTGATCAGGTTGTGTGAACAAATCACACACCTTCCCAACAGGTTGTCTCACGCTGGCCACTAAGGCAGCACCTCTCTTGGACATTTCCAAGACATTTCTCTTCTGCTTCCTTGACTGCTCATCATTTAGTAAGGATCCATATAAGTTTACAAGATCCATATCTTTGATGGTACCTGAATTTCTCAAGATGGTAGAAAAATAGTTCCACTCTTCAGGCAAGATGTCCAAGAACTTGTTCACCAGAGTCAGGCTGTCATTTGTGATCCCAACAACTTTGAGATCATTAACAAGAGTAGCAAACCTGGTGTAGGTTTTTGTGAGTGTCTCCTTTGGTTTTGCAAAGAAGAGTTCATACTGTCTAACAAGATTGTTAATCCTGTTGTCCAGTGTGATTGTGGGTCCATCATAGACGGTACACAAAGTACCCCACATCTCCTTTGTAGTCTTCATCTTCTCCACCTGTTTGAACACGTCATCAGGTAGAGAGATAACCAGGTTATTCCTGGCTTTTGCATCCAGAGCAACCAGTCTTTTGTCTTCATCAAACCATTGAGCTTTGGCCTTCTCAAAGGTTCTGAATTCAGGGGCAGCTCCTTCATCAGCAGGAGTTATGGTAGTAACAGAGGTTGGCACATAGGGACCTTCCATTACTATCTCTGGTAGTTGTACATCCAGATTCTCCAAATAAAGCATCATTCTGCACTTCCAGCAATAGAAGTTCGGATGATTGAACTTCGGGGGTTTGGCCATTGACCCATTGTCATAGTAAGAGGAGGAGTTTGCAGCATTGTTGTCCATGGGAATGTAGGGAGAATAAGAGATCTAAAGATGACACACACGCTATCTGCTCTGATACCAGTTGTAGGTCACAAAAGGTTTCCCAAGTGTATAGTACTAAGCTGTAGAGGGGGGGTGAATACAGCTATTTAAAAACTTAACAATCTTTTCTCAATGTTTGTGTATATTATTAACAAGTGTTAATTACAAACAAGCTTGAATGCGGAAATGTTCAAGCTGAGATGACAGATACAACAGTTGTTCAGCTAATCTAAGACACACTCAGACTAGACACAACAACTAGACTCACTTAGATGCACTCACTGTTTTTTCAAGACTCAGACGGACAGCTTAAGCTTAAATAGCTTAGACACACTCCACTGTTTTATATAAGCAGACTTGCATGTATGGAATAACACACTTCAATGCACGTTCTGATTTCATACTCTTGATATCTCATAATCCTTAGAAGCTTCCTTTTATACTCAAAAGGAGAATCTCAGTGAAGCTTCTTCATTGGACAGATGAGATAGTGGAAAGTTTTTCCAAAAAGACAAAACACCTTTCTGCACGTTCTGATAAAGTATCTTTGTCTTCACATGGCAGAATCTTTGTCTTTTCCTTTTTGTCACTGTTGCATAAGGCTTTAACCAAAAGAGGAATGTGAACTTTGCATCTTTCTTCTTTTGCTAATGCCATTTTGATATAAGAAACGGTCTGTTACCCTTTACATGAGGGCTTGGAAACATATTCCAATAAAGTGTTTAACATGTTCAGAAAGAACAACTTTTGTTCATAAAGAACAGAACACTTATAAACTGTCCAAGTTGTTCAACCGAATAGAGCAGCGTAGACAGTTTATGTCCAGCCTGTTCAGCAGACAGAACAGCTTGGACAAACTGCCTTTGTTGCATCGAATGCAACATGGTAAATAGCTTTGGGCTGATATTTCAAATCACTTTTCAGGTTTCAATAAGGCATAAACAGGCCTTAAATTATACCTTCAAGCGCATCAACAGGTTTGATTAAAATACTCCCCCTCAGATATAGAGCAGGTTTGACTGAGGCCTTTTTGTGCCTAACAATATTGTATGATGTTTAGATTTGCATGTTAATTTCTTGATTGTGAAGATAAGTTCTTGATTGTGAGAATAAGTTCGTAAAGGTGATGAGTTGAGGGGGAGTCATAGAGAGGATGAAGGAGACGACCCTAGTGCACAACAAAAAGACGGTGAGCTAGCAGATTTTCTCAACAGACTGCTAAGCAAGCTGATTTGCAGGGGAGCTTGGATCATCAGGCTCAGGCTCGGACAAAGATAAATGCAATGCTCTCGAAGCTTCAGAATGTGTTCAAGACGAAATGATTGGAGCCTTGGCCGGGTTAGAAGATGATGATGTAAGATTTGGTTTTGAAGATGACTTGGATCAGGAAGAGCTTGAGGAAGGAGAATTTATTACAGAAGATATACCTAATTGGAAGTCAGACGATGAGATTTTGATGGACGAAGATGATAAAGCTAATGAGGTAGTCATACAGAAGCAACCTATTACTGAGCAATATGTAAATATAGACCAGAAGCCGATAGATCTAGATGTGACGAGATCTACACTTAATGATGAATCAGATTTTGATGTACCCCGAATGCCAGATAGGGAGCTGACCGAAGAGGAAAAGAGGAGTCTCTGGTTTAAGAAGGAAGAGAAAAAGGCTGAGTCGGCAGTAAAGAAGAAAATGAAGCTGCCTAGTCCAGGTAAACTATCTGGTGGGATTCTAAGCTGGTTCTTTGTAGGGAACTGCAGCTATTTGTTCTAAAAAGAAGATATGGGTATCAGTACATGAGGAGAAGGCTTAATGTTTTTAATTCATTGCATAAGTGTGAAGTTAAAGAGTTGGCTTGGGAAGATTTGATCACCTGGTAGACGACCAATATGCTGAAGTGATAGCAAAGATTATCAGAAGAGAAGGACAGTCTGGGAGGTTTGAGAGAATTAAGTCGGGGATAGGGAAGAGAGTCATGGCTGAAACAAGAATAGATCCATTGACAGGCAGACCGTGGATGAAGATGTTCTATAAACTCGTTAAGTGCTTAAAGAAGGTTCCGTTGAAGATCATGCCACAAGACGTTCTGAAGAACATGAAGTGCTGGTGTTTTGACAATGAGATGGCTCAAGCAATAATGGAAGACGAAGACGAGAAAGTTATTTTGAAAGTATATGATCCGTAGCTTGCACCTTGTAAACCTTTCTCGAGGAGACTTGATGAAGTTTCATGAGCAGCCAATCTATTTTCATGAAGAGAAGGCAAGAAGTACCAGAAAGTTGTTAGAGTTTGCACTGAGAAGGGACTACATGCTGGTAGTAGTTTAAATAAGCCTAGTTCTGTAGATTAATGATTTTCTACTAGACGCTATCGTCAAGGGGGAGTCTATTGGTTCACCCTGTGTGACGATAGTAGTCTAGATGTGTTATTGATAGTCATATGTAATCAGTTTTCAAGTCGAAGACAAAGTGCAAAATCAGAAGCTGCTTACCCTGCCAAAGATACTCTGATACATGAATACAAAGAGGATATTCGAAATGGGTGACAGACCAGATCTTATATCAAAATGGCTCTACAAGAAGAGGAAAGGATTAAAGTTGACATTCGTTTTTAAGGTAAAGCATTTGGCAACAGAGACAAAAAGGAAAAAGACAAATATTCTGGAATATAGGGACAATGTTGTTTTGCCAAAACGTGTAGAAAAGCATGTTTGTCTTTTTGGAAAGGCTCTCCACTATCTGTGTATCTAATGAGGAAGGTTCACCAGTATTCTCTGAGAGAATATAAAAGGAAGCTTCTAAGGAATGTGATAAAACCATGAGTAAGATATTCAGAACGTGCAAAGAAGTGTGTTTTCATGCATGCAAAGTCTGCTTAGAATAAAACATTTGAGTGTGTCAAACCTGTTCTTGTTCAAGCTGTCTGTCTGTCTTTTAAAATCAGTGAGTCCATCTTAGTGAGTGAATTCATTGTTTCTAGTGTAAGTGTGTCTTGTATTAGTAGTAAATCTGTTGTATCTGTCATCTCAGCTTTAACCATTCTGCACTTCAAGCTTGTTTGAAATTAACACTTGTTGATATATACATACAAACATTGAGAAAGTGTGTTGAAAATTTGAATCGCTGTATTCACCCCCCCCCCCCCCTCTACAGCTTACAGCAACATACTACAGAAACCTTTTGGGACCTACGAATGCCTTGGACAGTAAGCAGACATCTTTTTTCAAATTTATGTTGCCCAAATCAATAGAGTACAAGTTCGTATTTCTAGTTCCGACAAGAATTTCCTTCCCCCCAGATCTGATACTACATTTGTTTGCCTTGAAATTGACTTCTAACCCTTTGTCGCACAACTGACCAAAACTGAACAAGTTATGACCAAGACCATCGACATAAAAAACTTTCCTAAGGCTCAACTCCTCTTGGCAGACTGTGATCTACCCCTTTGATTTCAATAGCGTGCATCCCTTGTTCAATCATCATGAGGAGCTCTTCAAGATCTGTATCCTTTCTCTTCCTCCTGGGATTAATCTTGGGTTTCACTAGTGAGGTACCCTTGATGTGTTCTTCAGGGTTCAAGCCCAGGTCTTTCACCTTTTCCATCAGAGTCTTGACATATGCCCTAATAGTTTAGCAGTTTCCGATTTTGATCTGCTCACGGCCACAGCCAATTCAACCCATTCCATGTACCCCATGCAGGCAATATCAGCAGACTCATAAGCTTCCAATTCTGGACCCTCAGCACCTATCCTGGTTATCTGAAGCTTCCACTTCTTGCCTTTCCTTAAGATTGGGACAACTTTGATAATAGTCTCCTTGGCAAGTCTTTTTTTGGCAAATACCTTTACTTAACTTATTTAATTTTTAAAATAAATTTGAAACAAATCTTACGGACTTAGTTAAGTTCGTATAATTTTAAGTTTAAAATTTGTTTTCTAATTAAATTTTTTTTAAATAAATATTTTTTTTTTAAATAAATTTGAAACAAATCTTACGGACTTAGTTAAAATCTGTATAATTTGTTTACCTACAAGGTGGAGTAAACAGTGTGGTACCACTTTTTGAACATATTAGCTTCAGTGAAAACATAGATGTTCACATCAATTCTGGTCACTGTAAATGTTGGATAGAACACTTTCAGGAACCTATTCTTTTCTATCTTCACCAAATCTACAAATCTGAACTCACTCCTTACTTTTCCAATTGATTGAGTCTTATTCTGTAGAAAGAGAGCATAGTTTGCTAGATTCGGCATGTTCGACTCTAAGACTCTGAACAGTTTCAAGAAAGTGCATGGAGCTTGCCTCTTACAAAAAAATCTTCTTCTCAAGATGATCTTCAAGGAATAGAAGCTTATTTCTTCTGCTTATGTAATCAGCAGTTTGTATGGCTAATAAATCCAATACTTTGATCTTTTTCTTACTCACATCATCTTCATTTGTTGGTACACCCTGTGTGACGATAGCAGTCTAAGTGTACTAGCATTTTGGTTCGAGTAATATTACAAAGTATTGGATATTTGATGTATGTGTTTATATATGTTTGATAGTTATTGATTGTGTGTTTGAACTTGATGTAATGTATTACAAGAAGTTCAAACATAAAATCCAAAGATTAGTTCAAATATAAGTTAAATCATATAATCAAATACAAGTAAATCATGAGAAATTCGAATTTAGTAACAAATTCGAATTTGACATATGGCAGATTCGAATGTGATGTGTAGGCAGATTCGAGAGTGTCAAGGGGACAAACTCGAATGGGCCTTGGGCCTGATTCGAGTTTGGCCCATGACAAACTCGAATGAGCCTCTATAATTAGGGATAGACTCGAATCATTAAGTGACTTTTGCAGAATTAGAGAGTGATTAAGCAAAAGGGCGATTTCGACTTTATCAGCAATATTTGTGTTCTTTCGGAGAGAATCATCTCGTAGGTGCGTTCGTGTTCGTCCGTACAGCGTGTTGATAGTCTCCGTGTTCCGTGTGTGAGTTGTTTCCGTCAAGCTGTTAACGTGGATTCCGCACTCGTTGACGGTGTCGCGTCTAGATAGATCTGTAGAGTCAAGACCTTACATGTGGTATCAGAGCCAAAGGGGTGTTCTTCGTGTTCATCCTAGGTTTCTTGACGCTTTTGGACGGTTAAGCTCACAAGTTTTTGGTGTTTTTCGAGCTTATCAAATTGGGATCCGGGAAATACTTTGTTGTTTTTCACGTTTTTGATCGAAATCAATATTTTTCTTTGTAAAAATATTGATTTAATCTGCAAAACGTTAAAAAATCAAGGTATTAGCCGTTTCTCGAATTTGCGGCGCTCGAATCTGTTAGGAGTCATTAGGGTTTTGATTAGTTTCGAGTCTAGCCAAAAATCCGCTCCTTTCGAGTTTGATCTGAGTGTTTCGAGTTTAGAGTGTTCGAGTTTAATTCGAGTTTGGACTAAAGTCGAGAAGGGGCTTCGAGTTTGACTGGGGTTCGATATTGACTGTGTTTCGAGTTTGCTTGGACCTTCGAGTTTAGAGACATTCAAATTTGGCACCTATTTCGAATTTAATTGAATTTAAGAACTTAAATCGAATTTAATCCCAAATAGGTTTAAACTTAATTATATTCGAATTTACCTAAATTCGAAAGAATTAACTTAACTTAATTTCGAATTAAATTTATTAAGTTAAAATTCAATTACTTTTGAAACAATGTCAAATCTTCAACGATTTCTAGAAATGGATCATGAGGTTGGGAAAGCTAATACTCCGCCTAAGCTGATGAAACTTGAGGACTATTACTGGTGGAAAGATCGGTTTGCCGATTTTATGCGTTTCAACGACATGCGTACGTGGATATGTATCGACGAAGGATACATTCCACCGACCGCTGAGATAGAGGGACGACAGAAGATTGTCACGTATTCGAAAATGAAGGACGATGACAAAAAGTTGTTTGAAGCTGAGAACCGCGCATACGCTATCATACGAATGACGTTACCTCAGGACATACTGCACACATTCCCCAATCAAAAGACATCAAAGGAGCTTTGGGAGACGCTGGAAAAGAGGTGTGAGGGTAATCCGAGGGTTCGGAGGAAGCGTTTGGAGTTGTTGAAACAACAATTTGCGATTTTCAAGGTTTTGAAGGATGAAAAGCTGGACGACACCATCACACGCTTTAATCATCTACTGACAGAGCTAGAAAGTCATGACATTGAGTATAACGACACAGAAAAGAACAATAAGCTTCTTGATGCTTTACCAGCCAAATGGGCGATGTATGTGGCTATGATTAAGCTTAATGAGGATAAGTACTATACTCAAACTCTGGAGGATGTAGTAGGAACGCTGAGGGCGTATCACTTCGAGTTACTGAAGGCAGAAACAAATTATGAGCAAGTCCAAAATCCGGCCATGTATTTTGGAAAATCAAAACCTTCAGTGGCAGCTGATACGAAGACTGCTACAGCCTTCTTCACCGGAGAAACGTCGTCACCAGCAGAGCCTGACGACGCACAGAATAGAGCTTTCTTAGGGTTTGGTAGACCGGAAGAACAGCAACATCAGGCAACACCGGCATCAACATCTCAGGGCTACTCTAAGATGCCCATGAGCGCTAAATCGGCCGAAGAACATTTGAATTTGTTGGCGTCATTTGTGGCCGCGTATGGAAACTGCCTTCAGGGTAAAATAAACGATCCTGCACTCTGGGATGAAGATTACGATCAGGTAGACCCTGATGACCTTGAGGAGATGGATCTAAAATGGCAACTGGCCATGGTAACCCAACGGGTTAAACGATTCATCAAGCGCACGGGAAGAAATCTGAGTATGAATAACAAAGGGATTGGCTTTGATAAGTCCAAGGTCAAATGCTACAACTGTCAAGGCTTGGGACACTTCGCCAGAGAGTGTCAGAGACCGAAGGTAGATAATTACCAAGGGCAGAATCAGAATCAAGGACAGTATCAGAACCAACCTCAACAGAGATATCTTCCGAGCACATCATCCAGTCAAGCAAACATAGCTGGTCTGTTATCTAACGTCACATCAGACAGACAGCTGGACGGTACTTACGACTGGAGCTCACATCTGGAATCTAACGCAAGAGCCTTTATGGCTGAAGGCACTGAGAGTGGGTGTGAAGGAGAAGAGCAGCACACAAGGGACAGCAGTCAACAAGAAAGCAGACCGATGTGGGTGGAGAAGTCGAATGATCAGACGCTTCTGGAGTTTGCCGCTCAAATGGCCAACGTTGAATCAGATCATACAAAGGTAAGTCTGACTTTCTCTCTTTTCCAAGATTTATCTGTTTTATGTGCTACTTCTAATGATAGCTTAAACTTAGTACTAGAATCACATAAAAATATAACTGCTCAAAATGAATCACTAAAATCAGATATTGCTAGCCTGATTGATATTAAGCAAGATCTTAGGGATAAACTTAAAGCTGATGCACAAGATGTCGTAGTTCTAAAAGACAAGCTAAGTGAGCAGTGTGTTAGATTAGAACTGTTGTATGAGCATGTAGATGCTTTGACCAAAGATCTTAAAATCAAAGAAGTGGAGCTAGCTGAAACTAAGGTGAAGGTAGCTGAGGCCAATAGTATGCTAGAAAAGTTTAGGAACTCAAGTCTGAACCTAGGGAAAGTTTTAGATGCTCAACGCCAATCTAAAAAGCCTGTAGGTCTAGGATTTCATGAGATTCCTCCACCTTTTAATGCCAACTATGTGCCTCAATCTCAGGAGAAAGCTGAGAAATCAGTAGACTTAGAGGAAATACCTGCACTAGTGTCTGAGCCTGTAACAGAAAATACACCTAAGGTGACTGATACAACTGTCAAGATTAAGAAAGTCAAATTTGTGTCCTCCTCTAGTGAAACACCTGTAGGAAAACATAAAATTGATTTTAATGATCATGATGATGAACCAGTCACTATAGATACTCAAAAAGAACCAGACACTAGTGAGACTCCTAAGTCTAAGGGCACACACAAGAAGTCCATTGACAAGATGTCTTGCTTTAGATGTCATGAAAAGGGGCATGTTGCTTCTAACTGTCCGCTTAGGAAAATTGACACTACACCTAAGCCAGGGAAGCCAACACAAGTTAAGCCTTCAACAACTGTGGCGAGCACCAGTAGTTCTCAGAGTACCGAGAAAACTGTGCTGGCTGCACCAAAACATGGTTGTGAAACAATTACCGGTAAAAGGTGGACCAAAAGAAAGGGTTAGGACTAATTCACCGAATCGAGTCGTTAACCAATCTAGGTCTGGACCTCAACAACAATATAGGAGCACAACACCTAGCAGAGCATACACTCCAGTTAGGACACACACTCCTATTAGACATCACACACTGGTTAGAGCTCAGGGATCTCAATATGAAATGCAATATAATTGTAATTATTCAATAGCTCCACAACAATTGCCTACTCCAAGGCAAAGAGTGAATTTACATCACTCGGCACCACAACAAACTCCAGTTCAATGACCCAAGTCACCTGAAAGGCGAGATGGGTATTTGAAAGAGTTTAGGTATGTGGACGAGAATGGTATAACCAAGTCAGTTATGGCTTGGGTTCCCCGTGATAACTAACCTATTTTCTTTCATGAGCAGGAGATAACCACAGGTCCAAACAACAAATGGTTCGTCGACAGTGGATGCTCAAGGCACATGACAGGGGAAAGATGTCTCCTTACAGACTTCAAGGGTGGGAATCGGGGATTTGTATCATTCGCGGGAAACAAGGGAGACAACATCACGGGTACTGGAGTGGTCACTAATGGGATGATCAAGTTGGATCAAGTTTATCACGTTGATAAACTGGTTCACAATCTCATTAGTGTATCTCAAATCTATGACAAGAAGAATTCAGTGCTGTTCACTGACACTGAAGCGTTAGTGCTAAAACCGGGGTTCAAGATTCCTGAAGAGTGGATATTGATGCGGGCACCAAGGAAGAATGACTTGTACATGCTCGATATGAACAAGCCGGAAACTTCGATGGGTCCAATCTGTCTGCTATCCAAAGCTTCGGAGACTGAATCGGTTTTGTGGCACAGGCGTATGGCACACTTGCACCTAAGAAAAATGAACTATATAACGAAAAATGGGTTGGTGCAAGGTGTGCCTATGAAGAGTTTTCAGTTCGAGGATAAGTGTCTACCATGCAAGAAGGACAAACAACATAAGAAGGCACACAAATCCAAGACTCAGAACTCCATCACTACCACATTCGATTTGCTGCATATGGACCTCTTCGGACCAATCAACAAAAGGAGTATAGGTGGTAGTTGGTATTGTTTAGTTATCACTGACGATTACTCACGATTTTCTTGGGTTTTCTTTCTAGGTACAAAGGACGAGATGACTTCCAAGCTCATCGGGTTCTTAGACTAAGTGGAGAATTCCTATGGAACACGGGTTAAAAGGATTCGTAGTGATAATGGAACTGAATTTAAAAACACTGTAATTGGTGTATATTGCCTCTCAAAGGGCATAGTGCATCAATTTAGTGCACCCTATGAGCCACAACAAAATGGGGTGGCCGAACGAAAGAACAGGACATTGATTGAGGCAGCTATGACTATGCTTTCGGATTCAAAGCTTCCTACAATGTTTTCGGGGGAGGCAGTGAATACCGCATGTCATATTTTAAACCGGGTCCTAACTGTAAAATCCTTAAACAAAACCTGTTATGAAGTTTTGAATAAACGGCCACCTAATTTAACTGGCTTCAAACCGTTTGGGGTACCATGTACTTTATTGCGAACAAAACATCAACCTAAGTTTGCTGAAAAGGCTGACGAAGGATACTTCCTAGGTTATGTGTCGAACTCACCAAACAAACGGGTTTTTAACAAAACTAATGGTACAGTAGAGATTGTGTATAACATTGAAGTCACAAGTTATACACATGAGCCCCAAACAGGTCCGGAATGGATATTTGACTATGATAAATTGTTTGAGTCATTTAACATTCGTTTGGATGAAAATGCAGGTACGATCGAAAAGGACATGGCGACGTTGAATCTAAATGACGAAGGTCATACCATTCCGAGGACTACATTTCAATCCACATCCGAGCCTACTTCGACTGAAGATGGATCTCAAGAAGTCACTGATCCAGAAGCACCTTCAACTGAAAATCAAACTCAGACAACAAATTCCAACTCTGAGGAAACTGTCCACGAGGAGGAAAATGTAGAATCTGAGGATGTTGCCCCATTAGGTGAAATAGGATCTAACTTAGGAGATAATCTGAGAGTTGACGAGATAGAGACATCTAGGATCAACAAGAACCATCCGATAGAAAGCATCATAGGAAATCCTAATGAGGGTGTGAGGACTAGGAGTAGTTTAAATAACAACACTATGTTGTTGTCGATGATAAATGACTCCGAGGCCTATCATACCTGCCTCTATTCTTGTTTCATCTCGCAAGTAGAGCCGAAAAATGTGCAAATGGCACTAAAGGATAACTCCTGGGTTGAAGCGATGCAGGAAGAACTCTCTCAGTTTAGGAAACTAGAAGTCTGGGAGTTAGTTCCATTACCTCGAGGGGAAATAGCAATAGGAACCAAATGGGTTTTTAAGTGCAAAAGAGACGATCGAGGTATAGTCACTCGCAACAAAGCTAGGTTAGTTGTAAAGGGTTTCAACCAAGAGGAGGGAATCGATTACAATGAGGTGTTTGCGCCAGTAGCAAGGCTGGAAGCAATTCGTTTGTTTCTGGCTTTTGCATACTTCAAGGGCTTTAAGGTATATCAACTAGATGTTAAGAGTGCTTTCCTCTATGGGAAGGTGAAGGAACTGGTATATGTAGAACAGCCGCCCGGATTTACTGATCCAAAATTTCCAGACAGAGTATATCGATTAGATAAGGCTCTGTATGGATTGCATCAAGCACCAAGGGCGTGGTACGAGACTTTATCCAACCATCTGTTAGAGAACGGGTTTGAAAGGGGTAGGATAGATAGTACGCTGTTCGTTAAGCGAAAGGGAGAACACTTCATCTTGGTACAAGTGTACGTCGATGATATCATCTTTGGATCATCAGACGAACAAATGTGCAAGGATTTTGAGAAGGTGATGAAGTCAAAATTCGAGATGAGTGCAATGGGTGAGTTAAATTTCTTTTTGGGGTTGCAAGTTGACCAGAAGAAGGAAGGAATGTTTATTCATCAGACGAAGTATGTCTATGATATATTAGAACGCTTCGGGATGGAAGGGACGAAACTGACAGCCCATTTCAGCACGCCGATTCAAGGGAATCACAATCTCGGACCGGGTACTGAAAGTGATACCGATGTGGATCTGACGTTATATCGGGCCATGATTGGATCACTTATGTATTTAACTACTTCAAGACCTGACATCATGTTTGCTGTGTGTATTTGTGCTAGGTTTCAAGCTAATCCGAAAGAGATGCACATGAAAGCTGTGAAGCGGATTCTAAGGTACCTCAAGTCGAAACCGAAGCTGGGCCTTTGGTATCACGCGGAGGGAGATCTAGAGTTGGAGGCATTCACGGATTCAGACTACGGAGGATGCAGCTTAACGCGCAAGTCAACAACTGGATGTTGTCAATTCCTTGGAGGAAGATTTGTTTCCTTGCAATGCAAGAAACAGACATCGGTAGCCATGTCAATGTGCGAGGCCGAGTATGTTGCTGCTGGTAGTTGCTGTTCACAGGTTCTGTAGATACAACAATAATTGCGGGATTACGGTTTGGCTTACACTCAAACTCCTATTAGGATAGATAACCAGTCTACTATCGCAATAACTAATAATCCAGTTAAACACAGTAAAACAAAGCACATAGACATAAGACATCATTTTATACGTGATTGTGCTGAAAATAACTTAATCAAATTGGTAAAAGTGGCAACGGACGATAATAATGCTGATTTATTTACCAAAGCCTTTGATAAGTCACGGTTTGAATATTTGATTCAACTAAATGGAATGCGCAACCCAGAGTAAATTGACCTTAGTAGAATTTTTATTTCCTTTTATAGCAGTAGTCTTTCTTCCTTTTTATAGTAAGTTTACTAAATTAGGATAGTTTCTATTTTTAGTAAGTTAGTAGTTTATATTATTTTCTTGCTATTACTTATGAAAAACAAAAGAAAAAAGTGAGAAAACCATAAAAAGCTAAAAAAAAGAGAATATCGGAAAAAGAGTTAAGTCTTAGATGCATAGGTTCAAAGTGACGAAAATTACCACAATCGTTACAAATTCTAAGTGTTTAGGCCTTCACACATAATGCACCTAAAATTCTAAGTGTTATACTTTATTCTAATTTGATGTGTTGGTAGGCATAATACATATAGGGAGTCTCAAGGCTAATAAAATATTCAAGAAAAAGTCAAACGTGTCACTAACTTAGATGTATGACCAATCGGTCTTAATTTTTATGTACGAGACATACAAACTTTGAGTATAAATGAGGTATGCAAACTTTCTGGGGATGTATAGCAACATCAAATACATCTTAAAATTTAAAGCATAGAAAAATCATACTGAATTGAGAGTCAAAAACACGTAACTCTGTTGTACGTAAGTACAGACCTGTTGCCTCTGTTTTGATTCGGGTTAACAAGATTAGTCGCTTTATTGTACGTCGGTATAGACCTGTGACCGCTGTCTTGCTAGCTTTAAAAATAAACCTTAAGTCAAACTAAGACACTTTGTTGTATGTAAATACAGACGTGTGTCCGATGTTTGTCTTTTAAAGAAATTTTGCAAATACCGAAAAGTTAGAATCATTGTCTGTATGCCTTGATCATAAAAGTATGTCTATGTTGAGTCACGTAAGATAATTTCATGATAAATAAAAATGCCAAGAGATATTCCGAATTGTAGCATGTTTAAAGGGGTAAATTCCAACAATCGGCTAGAATTGTATGTCACGCCAAACAATCAAAGGGATAAAAAATTCCTAAGTGCGAAAGCTTAAATACTGAAAGTGCGTATCTGACACCGCTATCTGATTGAATCTTTCTTTGACTATGCTCGTCAAAAATATTTTGTTAAGTGTTTAGTATAGGTTGTAATTTTAAATAATGTAGTTTAGTCTAAGTTCAATTTTTGTTCAAAATTTTAGTTTTATTTTATTTTTTTTTACTCTATTTTATTTTTAATTTTACTTAGGACAAAGGTCAAAAATTACAGAGGGTGCATTCATAGTTGAATAAAATAAACATTGCGTGAAAATCTTGTGCTTAGGGTAAACGATTTGGCATAGTTTATTCCGTTACACGATAAGGTTGAAAAGATTGAAAAAGTTGAATTTATTTTCGAAATTTTCAAAGTTTAAGGATGAATTCGAGTTTAAGCTAAACTCGAATATGGCAGGTCTCGAATCTGTCAGTAGATTCGAGAATGCCAACAAACTCGAAGGTTGTTGGTATAAATAGATTAACAGTGATGGTCATTAACTCACCACCATTCGAATCTATTTCCTCGAGTTTACCTGTGCGATTTCGAATCTACTCTCGAGTTTGTCGTTTTCAATACATCTACTATTTGTCGAGTTTCTGCTCCTTTGGGTTCGATTCTACCCGTAGATCTAGGTATAACCAAGTGTATTGTACAAGATTTAGGTAGTTTTATACTCCAATTTAGGCCAAAATCATTTGATTTTGAAGTTTTATTGGTAGAAAGTTTGTTTTTCAAAATTACAAACTTTGAACCGGTGAAAAGTCAAATTAACTACAAATATCATTGATTAGAACCTAGTAGGACTAAAAGATGTGATTTTCTGAGTCTAACATGGTTAAAATCATGGATTTTTGTGATGATGGTGGCCGACTCCTTCGAGTCTGTTCATGACCAGTCTCGAGTTTGTCAGTAAACTCGAATAGGCCATTAAACTCAAATGGGTCATCAAACTCGAATAGATGTTCATTCGAATCTAATGTTTGAATTTGTCATTATATTTGAATTATTTAGTTTAAATTTTAATTAAACTTGTAGAAATTCATAAGTGTTGGATTTTGTCCTTAAACAAGTTCAAAATAAAACAAATTTGAATTTAAACAAGTTTATTCATTTTTAATAATTCTAATATTTTATTTGATTTATTGTGCAGACATGGCGGATAGAATATTTGTTCCAAAGCATAACATGGTCATTTCTCCTGACCATGCTATTCCTGAAGCGCAAGCCTTCCGCCAGATGGTGGATTTCTTGGTGGAGTCCAGAATCTCTTATGCGCTATCTCATAATATACAGATTGTCATTCCATATGTGCGTTAGTTCTACGACCATCTATAAGTAGATTGTACTGTCACCCCGACAGTTCTGAGGACAAGGATTGCTGGTAATCCTTTGGTATTTTCAGCGGATATTCTACGTCAAGTGCTTCAATTAGGCACGCAAGAGCAGGAAAACGGCCCGAGCGTTTTTCCACTAGCCATTAGGCAGGCTGCATTTGTAAGAATGGGCTATAGTCTGAATGTTACCAAGTCATCATATATGAAGAGTGGGCTAATTGGCCAATGGAGATATCTAGCGCATGTGTTCATGGTCTGCTTTGCTGCGAAGAAAGCTGGTTTTGACTACATTGTTTCAAAGATCCAGTCTGGGATGATTGCGCTAGTCTACAATCAGAAATTCAGCTTCTCAAAGATGTTCTTTACGAAGTTTGCTCAACAAATCACAGCTCCAGACCAACAAAGATTTTTGCTATATCCGCGTTTCATGATGATGTTGATCTGGCATTTCCTGCCAAATCTGCCACAACTTAATGATATTCAAAGCTTTGCTGTCATCGACAAGCGAATATTTGCCGATTGCTCCTCTAATCGATGAACGCTAGCTTTCCCAGTAGAGGGACCGTTGTTTGGAGCTGTAATCGACCCAAATTTTGTAGCCCCTCAAGATGCCAACTGGGCAGCGGAGGTGCAAGTTCAGCAACAACAGCCACAGCAATAGCGCCAACAACAACAAAGGCCTTAGCAGCAGCGAAGGAGGCAAAGGCCATCAGCGAGACAGACTCAGGCAGATAGGCCTTCGACAAGCCAACCTCTAGAGCCGGAAGAGGCTGGACCTTCAAGTGCGACATCGACATCTAATCCGATAGTACAAACATTGGAAGAGATTTGGGCAGCCGGTCCAAATGCTAATGGGGAAATAACTGTTGAATTAATTGGAGATTTATTGGAGCATCAAGATAAAGAAATTGATGTGTTTCAACAAATAGAAAACTATCAACCTGAGCCAGCAGGTGAAGACAACTCAACTTCGAGTACCGAGTCTTAGGAAATGGAAGAAATAGAAGTTGAGAAAGAGACAGAAGATTCGTCCATCCACATACGGACTTATGGATCGAGATTAGTTGTAACAAATGAAGAAGCTACGAGGAGACGAGCGTCGAGGGAGTCTGACGACTCGGATTTTGAGGTGGAAGAAGTAGTTCCTTTAATAACCAGGCAAAGGGCCAAAAGACATAGGTTCATGCAGGGAGCTTCCTCGGCCTCTGCTTCACAGCCAGAAATACCTCAACCTCCACCCGCTCAACCTACCATTCCACCACCACCACCTGTTAAACCATACATTCCATCACCAATCAGTCTAACCCCCATACAATCCATACCATCAACTTCATCCACTTTCACCAAAAATCAACGGTTTTCTGCGCTGAAAAGCAAAGTCGACTTCCAACAAGTCCAAATCTTCGGTTTGACAACGGCTCTCGGAGAAATTCAGAAGCATAATGCACAAATAGATATCGAGAATGCCGAGTTGAAGAAAGTAGTGGGCAAAATTGAGGAAGAAAACATGGAGCTTAAAACTTTTGTTGCTGATCAGGCGGCCGAGATACGATCGATGCGCTCCCTTATTGAGCAATTATTGAAAAACCTAAACGCTAAGGGGGAGACAAGCTGCCGGGATCAGGAAGAGCCGCCCAGGGATGGAGATAATGACGGCAATGATCCCAGCGCGCAAAGAGATAATGAGCCAGTAAATTTTTCAGCTGCTCAGCATGCTGAGAGTCAGGGGGAGCCGAGTCAGTCGGGAGCTGAAGGAGGAGAGGCTGGTTCCTCAAGGGCTTTGGAAAGCGATATGATAGATGCGCTAAAAGATATTGAGGAAGAGCTAATGGAATTTTATTTTGAAGATGAAATGGAGGAGTTGGAGGAAGGGGAATTCGTACCTGAGGAGATTGTTGATTGGAGATCCGACGACGAAGTGATAAAGGACGAGGACGATAATGTCAACGAGGTGATCATAAATTCACAACCTATCACAGAGTTGTATGTGCGCAATAATCACAATGTGATTGACATAGATAACATCAAAATAGCCTCAGTCGAAGACTCAGAATTTGAAGAAGCAGAAAAGGAGCCATCTAGGGCTGAGTTGATGAAGCTTTGGTTCCGTAAGGAAGAGAAGAAGACAAAGCCAAGGATGAAGAAAAGAATGAGAATTCAGGGTGCTGGAAATCTCTCAGGAAGAATTCTAAGCTGGTTCTTTGACCGAGAACTGCAGCTATTTATTTTGAAAAGGAGAGATGGTCTTCAATACTTGAGGCGAACACTGAAAGTATTCAATACAGTGCCCAAGATTGAAGTGAAATAGTTAGCCTGGAAGGAGCTGATTAATATTGGAGATGATCAGTACGCAGAAGAAATTGCAAAAATTATAAGGAAGGAAGGTTGGTCAGGCAAATTTGAACGACTCAAGCCAAGGACTGGAAAGAGGGTCGAGGATGAGTCTAGAATAGATCCTCATACATGTAGGCGATGGGCCAGGATGGTATACAAACCTGTGAGATGTCTCAAGAAAGTACCAATGAAGAAGATGCCACAAGATGTTTTGAGCAACATGAAGTGGTGGTACATTGACAATGAAACTGCTGAAGCTATCATGGAGGATCAAGACGACAAAGTTATTTTGAGAGTGTATGATCCACTGCACCTGATAAACCTATCAAAGGACAATCTGAAGAATCTACATGTTCAGCACATCTTCTTTCATGAAGGATGGAGATCTGAAGCCAGAAAGTTCCAAAAGGTAGTCAGAGTTTGTATAGATGCAGGTATATACGCAAGAAGTAGTATATATAGCTCTAGTACTTAATCAAAATGTAAATAGTTAGTTAGAAGCTATCGTCAAGGGGGAGTCTATTGGTACACCCTGTGTGACGATAGCAGTCTAAGTGTACTAGCATTTTGGTTCGAGTAATATTACAAAGTATTGGATATTTGATGTATGCGTTTATATATGTTTGATAGTTATTGATTGTGTGTTTGAACTTGATGTAATGCATTACGAGAAGTTCAAACATAAAATCCAAAGATTAATTCAAATATAAGTTAAATCATATAATCAAATACAAGTAAATCATGAGAAATTCGAATTTAGTAACAAATTCGAATTTGACATATGGCAGATTCGAATGTGATGTGTAGGCAGATTCGAGAGTGTCAAGGGGACAAACTCGAATGGGCCTTGGGCCTGATTCGAGTTTGGCCCATGACAAACTCGAATGAGCCTCTATAATTAGGGATAGACTCGAATCATTAAGTGACTTTTGCAGAATTCGAGAGTGATTAAGCAAAAGGGCGATTTCGAGTTTATCATCAATATTTGTGTTCTTTCGGAGAGAATCATCTCGTAGGTGCTTTCGTGTTTGTCTGTACAGCGTGTTGATAGTCTCCGTGTTCCATGTGTGAGTTGTTTCCGTCAAGCTGTTAACGTGGATTCCGCACTCGTTGACGGTGTCGCGTCTAGATAGATCTGTAGAGTCAAGACCTTACATCATTTCGCAGAGTCAGCATATCATCAATCTCTCTTTGAACTTCCTTCTGAACTGCAAATCTTAAATGACGTAGACGTCGAGACTCATCAGCTAAGATGTAACTTTGAAATAACTTGTTCATCAAATCAACTTCATTTAATTCCTTTACAACTTGAGGTATAACATTTTTAATAGGAAACAGATCAACCTCCTCCTCTATGATTGTAACATTCATCGCAGGCTTTTCAACCATAGGCGTTTGTACATCATCTTTCAAGGTCTCCTCTACCAACTCGTCCTCCTCCTCTATCCTTTCAGCTCTCAATGATATTTCATTCAAATCAAACAAATCATCATCATCAAATATCTCTATTTCCTTTTCAGTCCTTTCAATCATTAAAGCTTGACTTTCGTCATCATTGTCGGAATCATCATATTCTTCAAAATTATATATTCCTGATTGAATACTTAAAGGATATGGAACTTCTTCATATAGAATCAATCCCAGCTCACTTTGAGCATCAACAGGTTTATCTTTTGAGCTCCCTGCTTCTCCAACATCTTCTACTCCCGACTCTTTCTCTTTCTGAGTATAAAGAACCATCTGAAGCTTCCTCCTCTTCTCCCCCTCATGAGGAGCATCACCGGAGTCTTCATCATGCCTATCATGCTTATGCTTCAGAGCTGAAGCTTGAACCTTGCAAGTTTGCTCAACAGCTGATGCTCTTTCTGACAATGATCCTAAAGCACTGATAACAGTAGATTCTAAGCCAATCATCCTTTCCCTCATCTCATCAAACTAATCAAAACAAAAGTCTCTGAGCTCATCAATGAATTGTTGTGGACCTTTGTCTTTACCCCCTTCAGCAACAGACTTTCCCTTTAACAAATTCTGAATATTAGACATTTGGCTCATCATTTCAGTGAACTGATTCATCATCTGTTTTGTAACTCCACCAGTGGCTTTATTAAGTTTATCTTCAGTAACAATGGGTGGCATTCTAACGACTGGGTCACCTAGACTTCCAGTTGGCACAACAGTAGAACTTGTAAAAAGTACTTCTGTGTGGCCAATGCTCAGAGATGGCAACGATGTGGCTCTGACCGGACTTCCAACTACTTCAAGTGACGAAGCAACGAATGCTTCCGACACTATAGTTGTTCCGGCAAGGACACGAAGTCCTTCTGCACTTACTCCAACGGATGAAGTCGACTCAAGTGTCCTACTGTGTATGGGAGCTGTGACATGTGGAAGAGAAATTGTACACTCGGGCGGCTGTGTACTTTGTTCAATATCCATGGATTCCAAAGGATTCCAGATAGAGCATGTGAATATAACCGGTGTGAAGTGGAAACACCTTCTTGTTGAGAAGAAGGCGAGTAGCTGGTGGGGTGTATAATTGTCAGTGGGGTAATGACTATTTCAATGCTAACTCTCTCATGAGAGCTAACAGCAGATGTGGTTTCATCCCGGCTGTCTAGGCTAGGGATCTCCCTCACACTCAGCCTCGCTATCTCAATAATATCAATTTCTGGTAATCTTTCAGTTTTAGAAAATTCAATCAAACCAGCACCTCCCAAATTATTCTCATCATCATCATCATCATCATCATCCGCTTCCTCATTTCCACCTTCTTCAATATTAGAGAATGTACGCTCCGAATCTAAACTCATCTCACCTCCCCCCACTACTTCCACATCTCCCTCAATCTCAGGTTGGCTTCCCTGAACATCAACCCCTTGCTGATGTTCCTCCTCTCCTAAAACTCCTTGGGTAAGAAATCCCGGTTCATGGGTTTCTAAAGGAGCATGATCTATACAATACAATCTCACACTCTCAGCCTCTTGATCAACATATTTAAGCAAAGATTCCGGAATTGGCACAACATTGGCATTAGGTGCATCTTGAACACTATTAAGGTTAATCATCATGTAATTCGAGCATTTTTGAGCATTAGATCTTTTTTTTTTATTTTCTCATTAGCCATTAGAATCCCTCTTATCAAAATTTGAATAAACCTTTGAAGTGGCACAAACTTCCTTGCTCTTTGTGTGGTTTTGGCCAACACAACTTTCTTCAAATCTTCCCATATGCATTGTGCATAGTCATAGTGTTTATTGAAGACAATGCCATGAAAGATCCTTAAGCAATGAATGCTTTCTCTATCAATCCCTGTATGCTTGGAGGTCATACACCTGTTGATGATCCCAAACAAGGTATACCACTCTCCATTCAAACCGTGTCGTTGAAACTTTAAACTTTTTAGCAATGGTTTTATGTAGCCTAGGCAGATTATATCATGACACAGTTCATCATCAAATACAAAATCTTTGAAGTCTGCCAGTTCTGGGAAGTTGACAGTATCAATCCGTCTTGGCAAGAATAGATTGTGACGGAGTCTAGCCAGTGTGATCTTAGCCTTGAACTGATCAATAGTTACTTTAAAGTGATGATTTCCTTCAGCAGGTACAAACTTTACAGTATGCCAAAATTGATTCAGGTACACTAGTGGAACCGAGGGTTTGTACTTTTAAATATAGCCAAGTGGGTGATCATTAGGATTTCAACAATAACAGGATGACTCACTTTAATGACTTTAGGATCAAATCTATGATTATTATCAAGAAGGGATAGGCAATATTTAGATTTTACCAATTGAGTCTCTGGTATTGGTGATGAAGGTGTTGGTCGGGTAACAGGAACTGATTTAACTGGTTTTGAGACTAGCGTATGATCGGGATTCCAGACAATAATAATAAAATATTATTGTTAGGACTCCAAAGTCAATCGTTAAGAGACCAATGTTAATAAAACACAGATTTTAAAATTTTTTTGAAAAATGTGAAATTTCTCTGAAAAATTAAAATTCCACCTTACTTAGATAAATTTTTAAAATTTAGGTTTGAAACTCGAATTAAGAAAGAATCAACTAGAATGAATCTACAACTTTCTCGGATGATATGTAACTCAACTCGAATTAACTCTTACACCAACTCGATTGACTAAGTGATACCCTCGGATGAAAAGCAATTTTTCTCGAAGGAAGTGATATCAAACTCGAATTGACTTTGAATTTTATCGAATGACTTGTGAACCAACTCGATAGATATGAAAACATTCTAAGTCCTTGTCAAACAAACTCGAATGAAAAAGAACATTTCTCGAATGACTTGATGACCAACTCGCATAAAAGAAGGAATTTCTCGGACAATGCACTGAGTCAACTCGAATGTAACATACATTTTCTCGGGCCATGTGTCAACCGACTTTGATGACTTATAATTTTTCTAAGTCCCAATTCTATCAAACTCGATTGAACCCAATGATTTCTCGATATGATATTTGTCCAAATTGATAAACACTTACTGTTTTCTCGAGTATAATTATGTTCAACTCGATCAAAGAAAGATTTTTCTCGGTCAATGTGTGAACCAAGTTTGAAGAATTTAAAATTTTCTACGTCCTAATGCTTTCAACATCGATTAAAAACAAATGTTTTCTCGAAATCCTTGTTGTCCAACTCGATCAAAAGAAAATTTTATCCGACTTAAAATCTTTTTTGAAATCCCAAACAACACTGAAATTATCAAAAATTATTTCAGGGACATTTTGGCTTAAACATTTGCATTTTTCTACTCGAAAAATCATTTTAACCAACTTTCCTTCACTGAAGTTTGTGTAAAAACAACATTTGAACCGTTTAAAATCCGAATTACAGTGAGTTTAACTTTTTGAAAGTTTTGAAGTTCAAATTCAAATTAATTGTTGTATGGTTAGATGTAAGACTTGAAATTTAATATTCAAGCTTATATGTCCATTATAATCAAAACCATACATTCAATTTCAGATATAAAACACAAAATCAAAAGAATATAAACACACACACCGAAACACCAAGAACACACACAGTTGCATTTAAACATAAAACTCGACAAAAAATAGACTGAATATGAACGATTATTAACAAAAACAGTAGAATACTTAACAGAAATCTTGAAATGAAACACACAATTGCAGATTGCTACGTGATAAAGTAATTTTGAGAGTGAGTTTGAAAGAGATAGTGAACAGTTCTCGGGTTTGGGAAAAGTTTTATTTGAAATTCAAATTTCAAATATATAGACAATTTAGAATTTTGAAATACCCAGCCCACTTTTAAAAATTTGAGACCCACTCTCTCTTTTAAACAGTTAACCCAAAAAAATATCCACAATCTAAAAAAAATTAACAACAAAAAAAATTTTGAACATTACAAAAATAAAAAAAAATTAAAAAATGAACAACCAAAAACAAAACAAACAAAAAAACTAAAATGTACTAAAATAGCTGCTCCCCCTTGAATATCGTATTTAAGCTCCCACTCAAATTAATATCACTTTTTTTAATCTTGCTCCCCCTACAATTAATAAGATAAAAATTATCAGATTTTCAAAATATCAGATAAAAATTTTCTGTCTAATCAATTATCAGTTAAAGTAGCCTATTAGCTCCCTTGCACATGACAATCCGATTCTGTTAATTCTCAGAAAGATTAATACATAAAAATCACATGAGATTAACACATATTTAAATCATGTAGAAAATTGTAAAAATTAAAATTATATTGTGTATCAACTGAATGTTTAAATCTACCGATTCAACATACCCAATTTGTATACCAAAAAATTAAATTGTTTTTCATCTAACGCTTTGGTAAACAAATCAGCTAGTTGATATTCAGTTGGTACAAAATATAATTCTACGTTTACATTTTCTACATGATCTTTTATCATATCGGATATCAATATGCTTAGTTTTTTAGTGTTGCACCAGATTTGAAGCTATTGCTATTGCACTCTGTGAATCACAATACATGGGAATCTTCTGAGGAGTAAACACATAGTCTCTTAGTTGGCTCTTCATTCACAACACTTATGAACAGCACGATGATACTACAACATTTTGAGCTTCTGTTATTGATAGAGACACACAGTGTTGCTTTTTGGATGACCAGCAGACGGGTTTGTCACCAAGAAATTGTACTGCTCCTTATGTGCTTTTCTGATCCTTTTTATCGCCTGCATGATCAACATCAAAGAAGGAAGTTACTGTAAAAGCTGATTCACTGGGATACCACAAACCTAAGTATGGAGTTCCCTTCAGATATCTTAAAATATGTTTGGCAGCAGCCAAATGTGATTTTTTTGGATGTGCTCGATATCTAGCACAGACACATGTAGAAAACATAATATCCAGTCTACCGGCAGTTAAGTACATTAGACCCAATTATCCCTCAATAATGAGTTACATCAACAGGTTTTCCTGAAATGTCCTCAACGAGTTTAAATTTAGAATCCGGAGCCATGAGAGTTTTCATGGGTGTAGTATTGACCATGTTAAATTTCTTTAACATATCTTGAATGTACTTTGACTGATTAATGAAAATACCATCACTTAGTTGTTTTACTTGTAGACCCAAGAAAAAATTTATTTCTCCCATCATGGTCATTTCAAACTTTTGGGACATTAAAAATGCAAAGTTTTGGCAAAACTCAGTATTTGTAGACCCAAAATTATATCGTCCACATATATCTGAATGACTATGATATCGGGACCCTGATGTTTAATGAATATGGTAGTATCCACTACACCATTGTTGAAGCCACATTTCAATAGATAATTTGAAAGCGCATCATACCAAGCTCGGGGTGCTTGTTTAAGGCCATACAGTGATTTGTCAAAACTATATACATGATTAGGCTTCGAAGGATCAGCAAAACCATCGGGCTGATATGTATATACTTCATCAGTTGACTAAAGAGGAAATAACTTTTGTTAGATTTTAGGATTTGTCCAACCAATACCTGATTTTGAGTTATAAAACTCGGTATCTTTTGTTTGATTCAAATGGATTGTATGATCCGTTTGACCTCTTTTAATTAACTCATCTTCCAAAGATTTAATTTTCTCATATAACTTTGTTCTTTTATCAAAGATTGAATGATATTTTATAGAATAATTAGATGATTCTAACTCAGCTAATTTCAGTTTTTCTTTAAAATCAGATATATTGTTACCCAGAATCTCAATTTCAATCAAAAATTGCCATTACAGGTTCTGATACCAATTGATATTCTCATTTAATCAACCACAAACATGTATTAAACAACTAATAACAACAAAAAGCACTAACCGATGATTTGGATTGCACAAAATCAGAATTACAGAATGATAAGAATCAGAGCACAAATCCCTATGAGTTTTAACCTAGCCGTGCAATGTTTTCCGTGCAAAATAAGAATGTACGAATTGTACCATTTCTGTACAACCTTTTATCTATTTATACAAAAAGTCTAAACTATTAACTAATCACAATAAGACCCCTAGACTTATTATTTTCATCAACTATATGGATTTTCAACAGCATTATTCTGCAAAATTTTCTTACCATGAGAAGCATTTGAACTCTTTGCATTTGTAACCTTCGAAGAAGACGATTCACCTTTTTCAAATGTAGGAGGAACAAAAGAAACTTTTGCTTTCTTCTTACGTTGCAAAACTGGTGATGAAATTGATTCAACCTTGGGAGTTGCAAGTACTTTTTCAAATTACTTACTGGTCCTTCAGTTTTATCAATTTGTTTTTTATACAGAGGTTTAATAAAGGCATCAATCATGTCAAACGTTTCATCTAGAGGATAGACTTTTGAGTTATTGAACAGATCAAATTACTTTTTAGAATTAATGGAGTCAAATTCAATTGAAGTTTTCAGATCAGATTGAGATTTGAGTCCAGGCTGTTCTTTAAGTTTTATTTCTAAATCTTTAATAACTGCCTAGAGTTTTACTTTTTCATCCTCAAAAGTTTTTATTTTCAAATCAGGATCTGAATTAATCTTTTCAAGAATTGAATTTGGAATGTATTGCTTTTGAGTGAAAATTTTATTTTCAGACAAATCTTTATCAGAATATGTCTGAATATGCTCTTCTGGTTTTGGTGGACTTTTATAACTTTCATTTAGAATTTTTTAATCCAAATCGAGTTGCATTTTATCTTCTCTCAACCGTTTCAGATATTCACCTCATTCCACTTCTTCTAATGCTTTTAAAAACACCATTTTTAATCAAAATTCAAGTATCTAGTATCATATAATGTTGGAGAACGCGAAATTGCTTTCCTTAGATACTTAGGACTTTCACAACCAAATTCCAGCTTTTGAGTTATAAAAATCTGTGTCTTTTGGTTGATTTAAATGGATCGTTTGATCTGTTTGACCTCTTTTTAAAAATACATCTTCTAAAATTTTAAGTTCTCATAAATCTTAGTTCTTTCTTCAAAGATTGAATTATATTTTACAGAATAATTTGCAGATTCTAATTCAGTTGATTTAATATTTTAGTTAAGTCGGTAACAGTGCTACTCAGCTTTTTGTTTTCAAGTTAAAGATTACTGAATTTTTCTTCCATTTTTGAAACAGATTGTAAAGCGAATGCCTTATCTTTGGAAAACTCTAACAAAAATGCATGCTCAAGTCTTAATTTATTTTCCAAAGAATGAGCATTCTTTTTCTCGGCTTTCAATGACTTTTCAAATCGTTTAAGCATGCAAGCCATTTGAGCTAGCTTATTTTCAAGCTCACAAGAGTTATCTATATCTGAGTCAGGATTAGATATCTGTATCATGTTTCTTTTCCTGTTCTCAATATTCAGACTCGATATCTGTATCATCTTTCTTTTCCTCTTCATCATTAGTCAGCCCGACCAAGACTTTGTCTTCAGCAATCATTGTAGATTCACTTTGTTCAGACTCTGACATGGTTTGAAAGATTTCTGACTTTAAGCATATATGTGCATCCTTATCTAGAATGTCATCATCGTCAGCGAGTTGGAGCCAGTGATCATCTTCTGCCATCAGGGCCTTTCCAGCTTCCTTTTGTTTGGCCAACAAAGCCTTACGAGTGTAGTATTCAGAAATTTTGACTGCAGGTTGTCGTTCTTGGGCATAATGGCATGGTTTGCCACAGTTATAGCATTTCTGATCATCTTCTATTTGAGCACACTTCTCTGGCTTTTCATACTTTTTCCCACTACTCTCTCCGGTCTTTTCCTACTTCTCACTTTTCATATTTTCTCGACCAGTTTTATATCGAAGCTTGTTGTGCGTTGGCTTGCGATAAAACTTCTTTTGAAATACTTTTGTCAGAAGGGCCATCTGCTTTTTCATCTCTTCAATTTCAGGGTCTGCTGAAGAGTCAGATGATTCAGATTCCAATGAACTGCTAACTACCACTCGCTTCTCCTTCTTTAATTTGGACTTGTACTTCTTATCAGCTAGGAGAGCGAATGGATCAATAGTTGCTTTTTTCTGATTGTTTCTTCCCTGAAACCTTCCTTAAAACAACCTTCTGAAAGTTGTTTAATTTATCAAAGACCTATGAATGTTCATATCATCTATTTCCATGGTCTGTTGAATGATCATGGTATACTTGTCCCATTAAGGGTTGAGAATATTCAAAAACTTGACATTTATGTCCAAGATTGACTTTGTGACCCCATTCCTTTTCATCACACTGACTAGGTTGATGAATCTTAAGTACGTATTTTCTAATAATTCCCCTTCTCTCGCTCTGAAATTCTCAAACGTCATTAGACTGTTCCTTGCTCTATAGGTAGCAGCCTTGTCCGATCCTCTCATCAGTTTACATACCTCATCCCAGATAGATTAGGCAGTGGTGTTGTTTGTGAGAGAAACAAGAATTTTCTGGCTGTCTTGTCACCTAATTTCCATCTCTTTTGAGCCTCAGACAAATTGGCAGTTATAACACACTCAGTTCTCTCAGGGACTGGAGGATTACCATTTGGTACTGCAGGAATGGTGACATAAAACCATGCTGGACCATCAGTCAGTGATGTAAACATCTCATCGGCCAGATCATGAAAACTGATAAACTCAAGAAATCTCTCCCTCCATTGGACATATTCCCCTCTGTACAAAATAGGAGCTTTGGTCTCTGATCCCGTAGCAAAAGCGTCCTTTGACATTTTGAATTGCTGAACCGAACTTTCCAAGATCTTTTTATGGAATATTGAGTGATTTCTGATTCAACTCTAAGAGTAAACTCAGATTGTATTAGAACAAACTTGGTGTAAGACTGAACAAACTCGAACAAAAGAGTACCAAACTCGGATAAAGAATGAACTAACTCGAATGATTAAGGACCAAATTCTATTGAGACCTAATCAAAATCGGTTGACACTATATCAAACTCGATTGACACTTTGAGTAAGCTAAAATGAAACTTTGATAAACTCGAATGAACTTGGTTCACACACTAAGTAGATTTTTAAATCTTGGATGAAAAACAATAAGTCTCGGATGACTTCTTAACAAACTTGGATGACCTCTGAACAAACTCGGATGAATGAACTATCAAACTCAAATAACAAGTGATCAAACTCGAAGAACAATTAGTCAAACTGGAAGAAAGAAGTAATCACACTGGGTCAATGCTCGAACAAAATTGGTCAAAGCTTTGATCAAACTTGATCAGTTCTTTGTGAAGCTCGGTCAACTCAAAATCCTTATTGTTGCCCGAGATCTAATAGTTTTCAACAAAACCAATTTCAGATTTGACTATTTTTCAACAAAATGCATGAATTGGACTCAAAATACCAATAAAGGTGCAATTTTCACACAGAAACAGTTTTTTGGAAAGTGACTTTGTCTAATTTCATATAAAACACCCAAAATTTGACAAAAACAGGAAGAACACACTTTTTCAAAAAAAAAAACTCAGAAAAATCCAGATTAAAATCTGTGTGATTGGAGTTAAAATTTGAGACATGTCTCAATTGATTCATCTTTGAAAAATTCACACTTGATCCAATTTTCATTTCAATTCATCCACTGATTCTAAAACCCAAAGAGATTTTCAGAAACTGAAAAAATTCAAAAATGAAGAACACAGTTCGAAGATTTACAAAATCAACCAAAGATTTTGCCATATTTGGCTCTGATAACAATTGTTATTTCAAATATCAAACAATTCAATATAAATTACACAATAAGAACACAAATCAAATCAACAACTGACCGAATGATTAGATTGTGAATAGAGAGAATTACAATACACTTTGCGGTTTCTTGTCTGCTGTATCTTGCATAGAAAGCTAGGATTCGTACTGATTTGTACACAATCGTACGTACAAAACTACACCTGACTGCTATTTATACAAACTTCAAGTATTAGATATTTACAATAAGCCCCCCTGAACAGTTACATTCATAAACAAAATATTAAACCCAACAATCGAATTCCCGGAATATGAAAACCGAACAAACTTAGTTATCCGTCACACTTGGGTTCAATAACCCTTGTGGACTGAAACATATAGGGTGTAACAACCCTTAGACGGCTGAAATTATGTGAGGCCAATAATCAACTTACTTTGATTATTCCGATTCCAAATTCCAATTAATCGTTTAATTATCGAATCAAATAACTTTTAAAACAATTTGTGAACCTTATAAAACTAATAAAATCTCCACTTTAATTTTATGCATCCGAAACAAATATCCATATATTTAGGTCACAAATATTTAAATGTTAACAACCAAACACATTTGAGTTATTAATTCGATTTTAACACATTTAATTTTATCGTACAAGTTTAACAGTTAATTAAACAACACGACGGATTGAACCCTCATGGGTTCGGTCAACGTATCAAAACCATGAGGTCATGGGTTTCGGCCCATGGCTGAAATCTCCAAAGCTTGATCTCGTGCACCAAATTGTTTAATTCTTGATTTTAATTAATTAAACACTTTAAACAATCAAACATTAACCAAATAAAACGAACTAAGGTTTTAAAATTCCAAGCTCCGAGAAACTCCAAGGTCGGCCGAGGATCACCAAGGGTAATCCAAATCTTTTGGCCGATATTCTCCAAGCTGCATCAAAACTCTAAACGTTTTAATTATCGATTTCGAACTTTCAAACGTTTTTAATTACTAAAAATCAAAACTTTAAGAATGTTAGACGTAAATACACGAATGATACAATCATTATTTTACTTGAGGTGGCTCTGATACCACTGTTTGGAATTCATATCGGTTTTTCATAAAAAACGTAAACATTAATCGTATTAAACACAAGGGAAACTTATTAAAAGTTTAAAATTTATGAATTTCGTACACGGATCATCAAGTATACATAAGATAAGAAATGAGAAAACAATAAAATTCGTACCTTTGTAGTTGAAGATAAAAATACACGAACAGGATGCTTTCGGTATCCACCGTTAATGACACGATCGAGCGGCGGTAGGTATGCAATCAAACACATGAGGCACGAGGCACGAGGAAAACAAACTTTGTGTTTCGTTTGTGTGATTCGGCTGAAAGGACTACCACAAACAAATTCATTTGTGGTTGGCTCTCAATTATGTATTACCCACCACACTTGGTTCTGTGTGTACACGCACTAGTTTATATCACAATGTGTTACATGGTGAAAAAACATATCTAAATTATAAATATTCATAAAAATGTATACAATAATTATAAACGATTTCACTTTATTCCAATTGGGTTAATTATTTATTTGATTAGTTAGTTTAGATTAAAATAGAACGAATTGGATTTGATTTGATTTGAATTAAATTGAATTTAAATTAGATTTTTGTATATAATATATGGCAAAATGAAGTTTCGACTATGTGGTAAATTAAATAAGAAGACGACACGTGACACTTTAGTTATTCATTTAATAGTGTGTGTATATTATATATATACACTATATATACACACACACAGATATATATATATATATATATATATATATATATATATATATATATATATATATATATATATATTATATTTTAATAGTGTGTGTATATTATATATATACACTAATATATATACACACACACACATATATATATATATATATATATATATATATATATATATATATATATATATATATATATATATATATATATATATATATATATATATATATATATATATATATATATATATATATATATGGAAGGGTTCTTCTAAGAATCTAAATATTTGTGAGAACCTAAGAACCATTTGGATCCATTAGATCAAGAAGATGTATGGCTCAAATTGTCAAATGGCTTTTTTATAATTATTTAGAACTTTGATAGTGGGAAACCTTGAAAAGGTATGAAAATGGTATTTTTGGAATTTTAAAAAAAATCTGTTTTTTCTCTTTCTCTCTCTTACCTTTTTTCATTTTCATTTTCTCTTTTTCTTTCATGAGAATTGATTTTTTATAGAAAAAAAACGTATTTTATAAAAAAAAAAAAAATTTTTCCAACATAGAAAATTATATAATTGCCAAATATTTAACGTATTATATATAGAAATATTATGTGTCTATATAAAATGTTATATAATTCTATATCTTTTTATGTAGATTAACATTACTATTCATAATTTGTGTAGAATGTTATGTTGCTTATATATTTCATATATTTTTATGTTTCTTATACATTTCTATATCTTTTTATGTAGATTAACATTACTATTCATAATCTATGTAGAATGATACATTGAATGATATGTAAGAACACAGTTTTAACAAAATACTATTCATAATCTACGTAGATTAGCATTACTATTCATAATCTATGTAGAATGTTACATAGAATGATATGTAAGAACGCATATTTAACAAATTACGATTCATAATCTATGTTGATTAACATTAATATTCATAAACTATCGAGAATGTTACATTGAATGAGATGTAAGAACACAGTTTTAACAAATTACTATTCATAATCTATGTAGATCAACATTACTATTCGTAACCTATGTAGAGTATCACGTATTCTATGTAAAATACATTAAAACACATTTTTAACAAATTATCCGGCGAACATATTCTATGTAGATTATCATATAATCTATGTAAAATATCATGTACTCTATATAGATACAACGATAACAATTTACTAGTACAACAATAACAATATTTTACATAGTTAACAAACTAGCTACAATCTATTCTGTACAGAATATCATGTATTCTATATAAATACAATAATAACAAATTACTAGTACAACAATAAAAAAATTCTACATAGATACAAAACTAGCTACAATCAATTCTGTATAGAATATCTTGTATTCTATATAAAGTATCATATATCTATAAAAATACAAAGCAAATCTAGATATAATACATAAATTCGTTGAACCATCAAAGACACAACCATTAAGAACTAGAACTTTCGACGAACCGATGAACATAATCTATGTAGAATGTCAAGTATTCTATGTAGAGTATTGCGTAGAATGTCAAATATCATATATTCTACGTAGAGTATCTCTAACATCCCGGATTTGAGCCTGGTACGTGGATTTAATTTATTGGCTCGTTATTTTAATATTATTGCGTTGTTCCAATTGAATCCCGTTTCGTGGATTAAACGTGTCGAGACCGAGTGATACGTGTCTCCGAGTTAATAATTAGCGGATTATTATTATTATGAGATCGTGGATTTAATTGGGTCCGAATGATATTAATTGTGAAAAAGTGATATCAGGTTCGGAATTAGCGGGTTCGGCCTTTCTATTTTTAGAAAGTGTATATATGCTCATTCCCTTTCTTTATTCCTTATCCATTGAGAAAACGAACCCTAAAGTGTGTGAGTTTTGTGTGTGAATTGTGAGAGCTCCAGCAAGAGAAAGCCAAAGACATCTAAGTTTGGGTATTAAACCTTGATCTTCTTCATCCCTCCTTGTGTTTTTGAAATTTTGGAGGTAAGAAATCATGGTTTTGATAGTTTAATATTGAGATATAGATGTTTGGAAGTTAAGGCTTTGTTTTTGAATCTATATGGGTCATTATATATGAGTTTTGTGTATGCTTTTGCTGTTAAAATCGATTAAGGGGTTTGAGTCACCCCTGGTTCAGCCATGAAAGTGCAGGTCAAGGTGCAGAGCACCGCTTGGTCGTGGCGCGACCCACAGGGTCCTAGCGGCGCGAGCCGCAGTTTGCAGGGGAAATCCGGTTTGAGGCTTATGAGGGAGTCTTGGGTCGTTGATGGTTTGGGTTCCTTCGGGGTAGTGTCGGGTTGAGTTATATGGGTTTTGGGGTTTCGATGGGAGCCTCGTGAAGAGATTTCGAAAGTTGGTTACTCGGTTAAAAGTGTGTTTCGGGTTTGGTTGTTTGCGATAATTGTGTTCGGGTCCGTATTATTGATTATTGAGGCTTGCGTTAATATGTGGGATCCGTGGCATTTACAGTTTCTAGTCGACCACGTGCTGAGCCGCGTTAGAGTTTCAGATTCCAGATGAAAAAAAATGAAAATATATGAGATCTGAGAAGGGGCCTTATTAAATGAAGTCCTGGAGGCGAAGATGCAATCTGAGATGTAAGGCGTGCAACAGCCTGAGCTTCTGAGATAATAGCGTTCGCAGCGGAGGAGAAAGACTCATCCTCTGGCAAAAGCTTGACTTTATTACCGCCTATTTATTATTATATATATATTGCCTGTGCCAGTTTGAGCCTGCCACTCGTACTGAACTAACCAAAGAAGCAAGAGATACTGAAAGTGATTGACTTCTTGCCTTAGCTTCTATAAAAGTAAACAACTAATCCTTTCCTCTTGAATTCTGAATTCACTCCATAGCTTTCCTAGTCGGTGAGTACTCGAGTTATTTCTAAACGCACGTGCATTTTACGAGTCATATATGTGACTGTGATAAATGTGTATGAGACTGAGTTGTAGCGCGCAGGTATGAATTTCTCTACCCTATACGTGCTATATGTGTTTGAGTTGCAGGTGTCCGCGATATGTGGTCGCGCATGCTGACTGTCCCTAACCAGTCACGAAGTATGAGACTGTGTATTTACAGCAGTGTTACTGCCAGGTCGCTCCTGTGCCTATTTAGTAGCTAACCGGTGCTGTGTGCGGCCTGTTAGCTGGGGAACGGCATCCCCTTTTGAGCAAAGATATGTGTGTGCATCGAGCTGTGTTATGTGCATTGAGATATATGTGTTGTGTATGCTATGTGTTCTTATCTGCAGAGTCTAACCCTCGCATACTCACGAGCTTCCCAGCTTATGTTTTCGAGTCTTCCGTGTCTCAGGCAGTCATACAGTGGGATCACAGCAGCAGCAGCCGCCGAAGTTGGGACCGGGGTAGTTCCGAGTCTGTGTGTGCTGGTTGACTTTTAATATGAGACTTTAGAGCTGTTATCTGTGTTTTGTACTTGATCAGCATTGTGTTAGCCATCAATAATCAGTGTTTAGTAGTTCGTTCAGTTGTGTATGTATCTGTACCGACATGTGACATGATGTATGTGACTTGTATTAAAGTTTTAATTAATAGTGTTTTCTGCTAATTCTGTGACATCTGTACTTTGAGATAGTTGCGATATTGCCACTTATGATTATTTATTGACGTGGCATTTGTTTGATAAATGTGGGTGTTACAGCTTGGTATAAGAGCTTGTGGTTTCAGTATTGAGTATCAGTGGATGCTTCAGTTCTTAACGTATTCAGATCCGTGGGATTCTTCCCTGAGATTGAGTTTAGCAGAATTAACTGACCTAGCTTATTGTATAACGTTGGGTGGTCGATCTGTTATCTTACGTTTGGGATATGTGCAAGTAATTATGGCAGACCATGAAGAGGGATCAGGGCCCGAGAGGCCAGCAGGAGACGAGTATATCTGCCCATCAGAGATGTTAGCGGTTCTGACTGAGTTCTATAGAGAAAGAGATCAGCGTCAGAGATCAGATCTGCCGCCAGTTACCAGTGTTGAGACGGGGGTCGGTGCATCTTCCTTTTCTTCCGTGAGGGGTGGGTCCTTTAAGGACTTTATGGCAAGAGTCCCACCTCAGTTTTAAGGCGGTGGTGAGCCGGGTGCGGCTATGGCCTGGGAGAGGAAGATTGCGGCGGCCTTTCGAGTCGCCCATGTTGATCCACGTGATATGGTTGGTTATGCGGCCTATTTGCTGAAAGGAGGGGCTTCGCAGTGGTGGAAGTCCATTGAGTCGTCGATGACTACAGCTGCAGCTTATGCTATGTCCTGGGAGCAGTTCCGTGCTATTTTCGAGTTGCAGTATATTCCCCGAGATGAGCGCCGGGAGATGGAGCGTCGCTTTTTGCATCTTCAGCAGGGCAGCATGTCACTTCAGCAGTATGTAGATCGTTTTAACGAGTATGCTCAGTTTGCACCCCAGCATGTGGATTCAGAGGTTCGTAAGGCTGATGCCTTCATTGATGGGTTACGGTCGGATATTCGGGAGTTTGTCGCGCTTCACGACACTCCTACTTTTGCGCGAGTGTTAGAGTTGGCTCGGGTTCGAGAGAGGGAGATAGAGAGGCAGAGAGGTCAGCATGCAGCCCAGAGACAGAGGACAGGGACATTGAGCAGTCCCAAACTTATTACCGAGAGCCTCAGGATATCCATAGAGAGAGGGAGCCTGAGCAGCAGCAGAGTCAGGGCAAGGTGCAGGGTTCCTTAGAGACAGAGATAGAGGCAGAGACCGCAGGTCCAGGAGGTCGGGCCAGTATCAGGGATCATGGATGGCCGGTCAGAGTCAGGGTCAGACTTCCCATTATATTGCTCCTAGCCAGAGTCACAGCAGCGTGGGATAGGGGTCCCAGCCATCCGGGAGTCGAGTGGACAGTTCAGTAGGATAGAGAGACTGTCAGAGATGCCGCCGCCGTCATTCCGGTTCTTGCATGCCGGAGCAGCCCCGATGTTATCGTTGTGGATAGTACGGCCACACCTCTTTCACCTGTACTTCGAGGGATTCCCTGTGCTTCTGCTGTGGGAGGCCAGGTCATATTGCTAGAGATTGCCCGGATGCGCCGCCAGCTGTACAGGGAACGAGTACCAGCGGTGTTAGAGCAGAGCCTTCATCTTCTAGCCGTCGAGATTCAGCACCCAGAGGCCGAGGCAGGGTCTTTCAGGCTACGGCAGAGGAGGCCCGTAAGTCCACAGATGTTGTTTCTGGTACGTACATCCTGAACGGGCTTAGTGCTCGTATTTTGTTTGATTCTGGAGCGGACCGCTCATATGTGTCTGTGATATTTTGTGCGTAGCTTTCTGTGCCTTCTACTGCTTTATATGTTCTGTTAGTTGTTGAGAGGGTAGATGGTAGTACAGCGTTAGTGAGCCGGGTATTTTGAAATTGTGTTTTGGAGATCGATGCTCACCGGTTTCCGATTGATCTGCTGCCGATAGAGATCAGTATTTTTGATGTGATAGTGGGTATGGATTGGATGACAGCCAGACAGGCCGGCATTCTGTGTGCAAAGAAGATGATCCGTATACCCATTTCAGACAATGAGATGGTGACAGTGTATGGCGAGAGGCGCCGAGGTGAGATCGGCATCGTTTCGATGGCCAGAGCTCAGAGGTATGTTGCGAAGGGATGTGAGACTTTGCTGGCTTATGTTGTTGATGCCAGATTGGAGAAGAAGACCATAGCGGGTATACCCGTGATCAGAGAGTTCCCTGAGGTATTCCTAGAGGAGTTGCCTGGGTTACCGCCAGATCGTCAGGTCGAGTTTTGCATAGACCTTATCCCTGGAGCGGTGCCTATTGCGAAAACGCCTTATAGGCTGGCACCTACTAAGATGAGAGAGATGATGTTGCAGCTTCAGGAGTTGCTGGATCGTGGATTCATCCGTCCGAGTTCGTCCCCGTGGGGAGCACCAGTGTTATTCGTGAAGAAGAAGGACGGTTCTCTGCGTATGTGTATTGATTATCGAGAGTTGAAGTGACGGTGAAGAACCGTTATCCACTTCCACGCATCGACGATCTGTTTGACCAGTTGCAGGGTTCGAGCTTCTTTTCGAAGATAGATTTGAGATCAGCGTATCATCAGCTGAGAGTCAGAGACGAGGATATTCCGAAGACTGCATTTCGGACGAGATACAGCCACTATGAGTTTCTTGTGCTGCCCTTCGGACTGACTAACGCACTCGCGGCATTCATGGATTTGATGAACAGGGTGTGTAGATCTATGTTGAATCGGTTCGTGATAGTGTTTATCGACGACATCCTGATATATTCGAGGAGTGCCGAGGACCACGCGCAGCACTTGCGAGAGGTTTTTTCTGTGCTGCGTAAGGAGAGACTGTATGCAAAGTTCTCCAAGTGTGAGTTCTGGTAGCGAGAGGTCCAGTTTTTGGGGCATGTTGTGAGCGCTGAGGGTATTTCAGTGGATCCGGTGAAGATCGAAGCCGTTATGAGTTGGGAGCCACCGAGGACCGTGCCTGAGATCCGCAGCTTTTTGGGGTTAGCCGGGTATTATCGCCATTTCATTCAAGACTTCTCGAGGATTGCCAGGCCGTTGACGAGACTGACACGGCAGTCCGTTCCTTTTGTGTGGTCTGATGAGCAGGAGTCAGCGTTCATAGAGTTGAAGTCCCGGTTATGTCAGGCTCTGGTGTTAGCATTGCCCTAGGGTACAGAGGATTTCGTGGTCCACTGTGATGCATCAGGTACCGGTCTGAGTTGTGTTCTGATGCAGCGGGGCAAGGTGATAGCGTATGCGTCGTGACAGCTGAAAACCTACGAGGAGAATCATACCGTGCACGATCTCGAGCTAGACGCAATAGTGTTTGCGTTGAAGATATGGCGTCATTATTTTTATGGTTCGTGGTTTGTTGTGTATACAGATCACAAGAGTCTTCAGTACTTGTTCAGGCAGAAGGAGCTGAACATGAGACAACAGCGCAGCCTCGAGCTACTGATAGATTATGACTGCGAGATTCAGTATCATCCGGGTAGGGCCAACGTGGTGGCCGATGCGTTGAATCGCAAAGCGTGCGGTCAGACAGTGGTTTCCTGAGCAGCGAGGCTCGAGGTCACTTCGACTCTAGTGGATAGTTTGAGGATGGCTCAATTAGAGGGTCTGCGGGCAGAAAATGTGAAGAGAGAGTGACTTGCGGGGCAGCTTGATGTGTTGAGCAGAGATAGCAGAGGCCTATATGTGTTTCACGACCGACTCTGGGTTCCGAGGGTCGGTAATCTGCGGCTGTTGATTTTAGATGAGTCGCACCGATCGAGGTTGTCTATCCACCCCGGGAGCTCCAAAATGTACAGAGATCTGCGCGAGTTCTACTAGTGGCCTGGGATGAAGAGAGATGTGGGTTGGTATGTCGAGGAATGCATGACTTGTGTGCGAGTGAAAGCCGAGCATCAGAAGCCTCACGGGCATCTGCAGCCTCTAGAGATCCCGGAGTGGAAGTGGTATCATATCACGATGGATTTTATCATCAGACTTCCACGTAAGGTTCGAGGCAACGATATGATCTGGGTGATTGTGGATCGGTTGACGAAGAGTGCCCACTTTCTAGCGGTTCGGGGCACCATTACGATGGATCAGTTGGCTCGGTTGTACATCAATGAGGTGGTTTCGAGGCACGGTGTTCCGATGTCGATCACGTATGATAGAGATACGCGGTTTACATCGAGGTTCTGGCAGAGCTTTCAGCGCGAGTTGGGGACTAGAGTTCAGTTGAGTACAGCGTACAGACCTCAGACAGATGGACAGACAGAGCAGACGAATCAGACTCTTGAGGACATGCTTCGAGCTTGTACGATCGATTTCAGTGGTATTTGGGACTTTCACTAGCCGTTGGTCGAGTTTGCGTACAACAACAGCTACCATACCAATATCAAGATGGCTCCATTCGAGGCACTGTATGGGCGTAAGTGCCTAACCCCTGTGTCTTGGGGTGAGGTAGGCGAGCGGCCTATCAGTGGGCCCGAGTTGCTACAGGAGACGAGCGACAAAGGGGCGGTTATCCGCGAGCATATGAGAGTAGCGCAGAGCCGGCAAAAGAGTTAGGCCGATCTTCGTCTGACTGAGCTCAAGTTCAGTGTTGGGGACCACGTTATGCTAAAGGTATCGCCGTGGAAGGGAGTTATTAGATTCAGACACCGAGGTAAGCTGAGTCCGAGGTACATCGGTCCATTTGAGATTATTGCCAGAGTCTGAGATATGGCGTACAGACTGAGATTGCCTCCCAAGTTGGCCGAAGTTCATGATACATTTCATGTGAGTCACCTGAGGAAATGTTTGGCCAAAGACGATCAGTACGTGCCGCTATCTGAGATCACCGTGGACGATCATTTGAGATATATCGCGCAGCCCGAGGCAATTACTGACCGTAAATTGAAAAAGTTGCGGAATAAAGAGATCGCGCTAGTACTCGTTCAGTGGAGGCATCATAAGGGTACTAGTGCTACCTGGGAGCCCGAGGCCGAGATGAGGAGGCGATATCCGCAGCTATACCCGGATTTGAGCCTGGTACGTGGATTTAGTTTATTGGCTCATTATTTTAATATTATTGCGTTATTCCATTGAATCCCGTTTCGCGGATTAAACGTGTCGAGACCGAGTGATACGTGTCTCTTAGTTAATAATTAGCGGATTATTATTATTATGAGATCGTGGATTTAATTGGGTCCGAATGATATTAATTGTGAAAAAGTGCTATCGGGTTCGGAATTAGCGGGTTCGGGCTTTCTATTAATAGAAAGCGTATATATGCTCATTCCCTTTCTTTATTCCTTATCCATTAAGAAAAAGAACCCTAAAGTGTGTGAGTTTTGTGTGTGAATTGCGAGAGCTCCAGCAAGAGGAAGCCAAAGACATCTGAGTTTGGGTATTAAACCTTGATCATCTTCATCCTCCTTGTGTTCTTGAGATTTTGGAGGTAAGAATTCATGGTTTTGATAGCTTAATATTGAGATATAGATGTTAGGAAGTTAGGGCTTTGCTTTTGAATCTATATGGGTCGTTATATATGAGTTTTGTGTATGCTTTTGCTGTTAAAATCGATTAAGGGGTTTGTGTCACCCCTGGTTCAGCCATGAATTTGTAGGTCAAGGTGCAGAGCACCGCTTGGTCGCGCCGCGACCCACAGGGTCCTAGCGCCGCGAGCCACAGTCTGCAGGGGAAATCCGATTTGAGGCTTATGGGGGAGTCTTGGGTCGTTGATGGTTTGGGTTCCTTCGGGGTAGTGTCGGGTTGAGTTATATGGGTTTTGGGGTTTCGGTGGGAGCCTCGTGAAGAGATTTCGGAAGTTGGTTAGTCGGTTAAAAGTGTGTTTCGGGTTTGGTTGTTTGCGATAATTGTGTTCGGGTCCGTATTATTGATTATTGAGGCTTGCGTTAATATGTGGGATCCGTGGCATTTACAGGTTCTAGCCGACCACGTGCTGAGCCGCGTTAGAGTTTCAGATTCCAGTTGAAATCGGGTAGTCGGTGAGTACTCGAGTTCTTTCTAAACGCAGGTGCATTTTACGAGTCATCTATGTGATTGTGATATATGTGTATGAGACTGAGTTGTAGCGCGCAGGTATGAATTTCTCTACCCTATACGTGCTATATGTGTTTGAGTTGCAGGTGTCCGCGATATGTGGTCGCGCAGGCTGACTGTCCCTAACCAGTCACGAAGTATGAGACTGTGTATATATAGCAGTGCTTCTGCCAGGTCGCTCCTGTGCCTATTGAGTAGCTAACCGCTGCTGTGTGCGGCCTGTTAGTTGGGGAACGGCGTCCCCTTTTTAGCAGAGATATGTGTGTGCATCGAGCTGTGTTATGTGCATTGAGATATATGTGTTGTGTATGCTATGTGTTCTTATCAGCAGAGTCTAACCCTCGCGTACTCACGAGCTTCCCAGCTTATGTTTTCGAGTCTTCCGTGTCTCAGGCAGTCATACAGTGGGATCACAGCAGCAGCAGCCGCCGAAGTAGGGACCGGGGTACTTGATCAGCATTGTGTTAGCCATCAGTAATCAGTGTTTAGCAGTTCGTTCAGTTGTGTATGTATCTGTACCGACATGTGACATGATGTATGTGACTTGTATTAAAGTTTTAATTAATAGTATTTTCTGCTAATACTGTGACATGTGTACTTTGAGATGGTTGCGATATTGCCACTTATGATTATTTATTGACGTGGCATTTGTGTGAGAAATGTGGGTGTTACAGTATCGCAGATGAACTGAAAAAAATATATATTTTTTTAACAAAAAAATACCAAAAACACATTTTTTTAACAAAAAATTATGCCACAAACACATTTTTTTTAACCAAAAAAAATTCTAATCTTTGTAATCATGTACAAAAATCTTTTTTTTTTTAACAAAAAATATGTTTGAAAATGATTTTAAACTTCAAAATCCATGAAAAATGAATCTGACATATTCTATGTAGAGTATCGACGAAAATATTCTATGTAGATTGTAAGGTCACCTACCTACGGATCCGATCTTGACGCGACGCCGTCCAACGAGTGTGGATCCTCGGTAGCGGTTTAACGGATCGATCACACCCACGAAACATGGAGACACACACGATGATAGACGCAAACCCGAACGTCCCGACACGTGATTCTCTCCAAGAACACACTCTGAAATCTCTGCAAGTTCGTAATCGCCCTGATTCTCTCCAAGAACACACACGATTGATCAACATTCGTTGGATTATCCCGAAATAAAATTCGTGTAATGTGACACCCTTGCCACAACAACCACCATTTAGATAACACCCAGGATTAATCATCAAACACAATTACATAATGATCTGATAACCTAATTTAAGTGCGGAAGCATTAAATTACATAATTAAAGTAGTGCAACAATGTCAAACACCCTACGATGCTACAAGGTACCAAATCTAAGTCTACACACCCAATTAAATTATTACAACATCCAGAATATATTACATTACTGTCCCAAAGCATAATTACCGATTTAGTAGTAGGAATCTTCCAAGAACTTCTCACACGACCTAACTAGAAGGTCCAGCTGCAGATTTTCCCTTTCATGTAAAAACAAAGCAACTGAGAGGTAAGCGAATGCTTAGTGAATACACAGATTACACATTTTATAAATTTTTATGAAGCCCCAAGGGTAACACCGATGATAAACATCGTATACCCTCTTCGTACACCAAGTACGGAACCAGAGCCGCAGCCCCTTCGAGCCCAAAGCTCGGCATAAAACATACCATCTGAGACAAACGTACGATCGGGGATGACATACTGCCTACCAGAACCTCGGAGGGATCAGCTCCAGGTCATATAGCGCAGTAACATCAGAGTAATCGATGCGACCCACCGGTTCCATCACTAGATGCACAACAATCGAACGGACATGCAACAAGTATGAATGTGCATCTAAATCTACGTAAGTTAGTAGAACTTCAAACAATAAATGAAACAACAGGTCTCAGCAGGCAAAGCTAACATAAAACAGATATAAACATGCGAAATATAATGTACTCACAGTGGGTGCGTAATTTAAACTTCGATATTATTATTTCTCCTCGGAATTTCAACCGGAACCACAAAGTACCCCACTGTGGGTTAAACAACACCACAAGGGACCTGTTAAATCAGTTGCAACAATATCACGAGTCAAAAACCGTTTAAATCCATAAGACCAAGTTTTTGTAAGTTTTGCAATATTTTTCCCCCATTTCGAATCCATGTCCAAATTCGAACCACAACTAAGTTTGAACCCAACTCGGGTTCACACCTTATCCTTTGAATAACTTTTGTTATTTTATGTGTTGTCTATGGGCTTCATTCAAATATTCGAGTTTAGAAAGTAGGTTTCAATTCTTGGCATTAAATTCGAATCCTATGCATTAAATTCGAGCTTGTGTACAATTATATGCATCCAATTCGAGTTTGAGGGTTAAATTCGAACCCCCCCTTCGAATTTGATGGTTAAATTCGAACCCCCCTTCGAATTTAAGGATAAAGTCGAAGACCATGTTGTTAAATTCGAATATATACTCGAATTTAGTACCAAAATCGAGTTTGTTCTTGCATTTCGACTTTGTTCTTGACATTCTCGAATTTGTTCATATTTACAGGTTAAATCCTTCATTTCAAAGCCTAAAATCACGAATATGATACGTATTAAGCCTAGTTTTAATTCCATTATACATACTCTATCATATTCTAGTTAAAACTCAAGCAAAACTAGCTTAATTCATGCAAGAAATGATAAACGCGAAATTTCTATCTTCAAAACCAAAAATGTAAGAGCTTAAAAGGGTCGATTCTTACCTCAATTCGTACGAAATCACGAATACAACCGTAGATTGTTGTAGTACTCCTCGAGATCTTTCCGATAACGTATAGAACTCGGTAATCGGCCGGTCGGTTTGAGAGATATTCTAGAGAGAAGGTAGAGAGAATTTCTAGAGAGAGAGATTCTAGAGAGAGAGTGAAGAGTGTGAAATGATAGGCTTTTAGCCTTTTTATTCCCATCTTTCCCATTTTGCACATTTCACCCCTCAACTTAATCGGTTCTATAAAATACTGATTTATTCTTAGTTTTATCATTACTAACTTTTATAATTCATAATACTCCTTAATAATAAGGGAGAATTTCATATATATCCTTGTAAACTTTCAATATTACGCATATATCCTTACAAACTTCCTTATTACATATATATCCTTCTAAACCTTTAAATCTCACATATAAATCCAAATGACTATTTTAAATTTAATTACATCATTTAAAAAAGTATTAAATATCATTTTTTAATTAATTTATCATTGAATTAAATTAGAAAATAATATTTCTTTATTTTTCTAATTTATTTTTGTTGGGATTTAAGATGGTAGTTTAGGTATTCAAAAATTTTTTAAATGATAACATAAATTTAAAATAGTCATTTTGATATACATGTGAGATTTAAAGATTTAGAAGGATATATATGTAATAAGGAAGTTTGTAAGGATATATGCGTAATATTGAAAGTTTACAAGGATATATATGAAATTCTCCCTATATATTATGTTACCAAATTACATAAAAACGTGTGACATGTAATTTAAAAATATTATTTAATCAATTGATTCAAAATCAATCTATTTATATAATTTATATATAATTTGATTCTTATAAACATACAAAAATCAAGCATGTAATATAAATTAATTCAAAGTCAAACTCGTAATATAAATTGAAAATTTTAATTCGAACTTCAAACTTTAAAACAGAAAATTCAATGTTTAATTCTTATAAATATACAAAATTAATCTACTAATCAATAAATCCCAATCAATCTATTATACTTATTCTTTTTAATTTAAATTTATGAACCGGTATTAAATTCAAAATTTGAAAATTCATCATACATGACATTCAAATATGGATTGAAATAAAAACTAAATTTATGATTATAGTTATACTTTTTGCAGTGGTCCCAAACAAATATTAAGCACTCACAATGATTTTTCTATGATTATGCGGCTGATTAATGGAAAAGAACAAATAGAATAAGAAAACTCTCTCAATCTCAACATGCACATGTGTGGCCGCCAACAACTCGATTATTCTAAAGTGAAAAGGTTTCAAAGGCTAATAAAATCCTAGGTCAAAGTTGCCTTTTATACCTAGGACCTAAGGTTGAGGGGTTTTAACACACTACCCCTCAACTTTCTATTAAAAGGGAAAATTACATAGAAATAAATGACAATTACATGGAAATTAAATACTTACACATTATTACAAAGTAAACCCACAGGATTGATTATAAATGTTAGAATATCCCTCTTTTTAATCATTATGGTAGATGGCAAGCTCTTTTGTCAGATTCTCTCAACCAAAGGATGACATCGAACCTTCTGATCAACTGGCGCAGATGCAATCTTTCGTTGATACGCTTGACTGGATCTCAAATATCGTGCACTTCCTGTGGCTTCTTATTGAGTTCCACAAACTTGACCGTGTCTTTTGAAAGATTACCCATTGCTCAAGTCTTTTGTAAACTCGGTACATGGGTTGATGATCTATCCCGTAGAGAGTCTGAAACGGAGCTTTAAGAATGTAGGTCCCAAAAGATTTCCCAAATATGTGTATAAGGGCTATAGAGGGGAGGGGAGGGGAGGGGGGGGGGGGGGTGAACACAACTAATTCTTTATCACACACTTTTTTTCAATGTTTGTATGTTTATATTAACACTTGTTAAATTAGAAACAAGTTTGGATTGCGAAAAGATCCAAACTGAGATGACAGAAGTTGAACAATAGACAATAAACTAATCTAAGACTAGTTACAATGAATTTACTCACTAAGGCTCAATCACTGTTTATAGAAGACACAGACAGAACACCTTGAGATGGAACAACTTAGACACACTCAGCTATTTTACTCTAAGTTGAAAGCAAAACTTGCGAGCAAGAAAAACACACTTTGTTTTGCAATGCATGTTCTCGACTTGTGGATGTCTTTTCACTCTTTATCTTTTTTTTGTCCACAGCTTTACCTTAAAGTGGAATGTCAACTTTAGACCTTTACTCTTCAGTGTAATGCTTTTTGATACAAGAAATGGTCTGTCACCCATTTGATATATCTGTTTTCTCTTCATGCTTCAGAGCAGCTTTGGCAGAACTGCCAGCTTCTGATTTTCCATTTTGTCTTGAGTTGTAGACTGATCTTTACGTTCAATACTTTGCATGAGGACATGGAAACAAATTCCATAATGTATAAAACCTGTTAACAAAGAACAAAACACAATCTTCAGTCAAACCTGTTCAACAGACAAGAACAGCTTAGACAGTTTCTGTCAAACCTGTCCAAAAGTTATGAACAGCTTTAACAATCTGCCAAGTTACAACTAATGTAACAGTGTAAACAGACTTAGGCTGATTTGGCAAATCACTTATCAGGTTTCAATAAGGCATTAAAAAGCCTTAAATTTTCGCTTTAAGTGAATAAAAAAGGTTTGATTATAAATCTACCCCTATGATATAGAAAGGTTTGATTGAGGACTTTTTGTGCCTAACAATCTCCCCCTATTTGCAATATTCAGCCTAAAGCTGACTTTCTCCTTTATCACTATGCATATTTACATTACAGTTGCAAAGAAGAAGTTACAACATATAAGGAAAGTAAAAGATCAATTTATACATGATGAAAATTGTTTGAACAACACATGTTCACAGAGTACAACATTTGTACAAAAACAAAGTACAACAAATGTACAATACAACTTCAATTAATTGGATTGTTGACGTTTGTAGAAAATAATGGTAAGCCTGACCAACTAACGTTGAACTTCCATTCTTTATCTACGCATCACTTGTAGATGGGCTTGATTCCTTCTCTTGTTCTTTCTCCAAATCAGCAGCAGCTTTGAGAAGTTTTTCTTGTTCTAGACCAGCCTACATTTCTTTTATGGCTTCAAAACTTTCTACCTCTTGTTTCAGTGGTGTAGTTACCTTGTTCAATCAATATTACAATCTCCTCAAGCTCTGAGTCCCTCTTCTATCTTCGGGGCTGAATCTTGGAAGTACCCATGATCATATGTTCTAGAATTAAACCCAAACATTTCACCATTTCCATCAGTTTCCTTACAAATGCCCTGACAGTTTTAGTACTTTCAGATTTTGAACTGCTCAGGGCAACTGCAAGCTCAACCCATTCTCTGTATCCCATTCAAGTTATATCAGCTGCTTCATATGACTCTAATTTAGGGCAATCAGCACCAAAGCTTGAGATCTGTAGCTTCCAAGGATGATTCTTCCTTAAGATGGGGACAACTTTAACAATTGTCTCCTTGGCAATTCTTCTTTCAGCAACATCAAAGAACTTCTTTCTTGCCAAGTTGTCAAAATGGAATTGGGTTCTCACAGATGAAGGAATGGAAGACATAGCTTTTCCTTTGGTTAAAGAGACCATGGAGCTTTCTCCTTCTCAACATCTCTTTCACTGTCTGTTTCCTTGGCTGCTTGCTCCAACTTCTTTTGCACTACCAAGGATGACTTTTTTAATTTCTTTGCCTCCTTGGCAGCCGAAACTTGAGCAGCTTTCACAGAGGCCGCTTCCTCTTTTGTCTCAAATAGCTCAGTATGCTCTTGTTTCCACTTATAATAGGTTTCAAGTGGAATTTTCATTTCCTTGGCTTGAGCCTCATCATACTTGAGCTGGAGCGGTCTATCAACCTCTATATCCACAACAACTTTGCCTTTTCCTTTGGCTGCTGTGGATAAAGCTATTTGTTGGGTACAATTATAAATAGAGTTGAAAACAATATTTTGTAATAGTTTAGGGTTGGTTTTGTAATTACTTAATAACTGTGTATTTGAGTATATATAGGATAGTTGTGTTCTGTTAAAATAGGTGAGGATAACAGATTACACGAACAAGGAGACTAGTAGAATGATTGCTTATCAAGAAATGTCAAGAACATTCATGTAATATCTTTCTACTCAATTAAAGCATTCAACTGATTGTGTTTATGATTAATGTTCGTGAGTTTAATGTTGTATGAAATGCATGAAATATGAAAGTACAATTGGTATCAGAGACTAATATGGCAGAAATTGATTGAATTTTGATTTTGATTTTGAAAAAGTTGGGTACTGTTTCATTCATCATTTTTTTACGAAAATCACAGAATCTTCAATGGTCCTTTATTTTTTCGATGAAATGTCTTGATTCTGGAATCGAATGAGGAGCTTTTGAAATCGAATCTGTTGATATATGTTTCAGATCATAAGTCAAAACACACAAATCTTAATTGATAATTTTTGGATTTTTGGAAAAAGTTTGTGTTCTTGAAGTTTTTGATTGATTTTTGGACTTTTGATCCGAAATTAGGCAAAGTTGTTTCACAAAATTTGTTTCTTTGTTAAAAACGCACACTCGATTATAATTTGAGGTCATTTGGTGAATTTTTGTTGAAAAATTGTGTTTTTGAACTTGATTTCTAACAGCTTTTGATCAAACTCGGGCAACTCTATGTTCATAGCTTTGATCGAGTTTTACAAAGAAGCATTCGAGTTTGATCAATGCTTAAATCGAGTTTTATAAAGTGGTAATCAAGTTTCATCAAGTATCATTCGAGCTTATCACTTCATTGACCAAGTTTCATACTTCATATATCCGAGTTTCAAGCTTCTTTAATCGAGTTTCAAACTGTATCATTCGAGTTGCAAGATTAAATCATTTGAGTTGGTTGCCAAGTCCTTCGAGTTTTGCTATGATTCATTCGAGTTTTAAATAGACTAATTCGAGTTTCAGTGTCACATCACCCGAGTTTAATTTGTAACTCAATCGAGTATAGTGAAGGCTTATTCGAGTTTAAAGTAGTTTTTTATCGAGTTTCAAGCTACTTCATTCGAGTTTTGAGCTACATCAATCGAGTTTGATTATTATACATTCGAGTTTCATCCCATATCATTCGAGTTTTGACTGTTTGACCATAGCTGTTTAAATTGGTCATAACTTTTGACTGGAACATCGTTAGAAGGCCTACAATATGTCAAATCGAAGCTTGAACCGAGATCTACATTTCAAGGCCCAATTCCACTCCAGGAAAAAGTTATGGATATATTTCTGTAGAAAATCTAAAATTTCAACGTCAAAAAGTCAAATCAGAGCTGATTTTTAACAAATTATTCATTCAAGATTCATTTTTCTTCAATCAGATTCATTCAAATATTCATAAGTCCATAAAAGATCTTGGAAGTTCATTTTTCTGCATTTCATAATGGTGTTTGAACAATTTTCAAAGTCTGAGCTGAGTGTCAAAATTACTGAATCTGAAAAAATTTGTAAGAACAATTACGACATTCTCGTTCAGCTAAATACTGATAAACATTTGGCGTTACGTGACGTACAAATGCTGAATGAAGAAACTCAGAGCTTAAAAGAAAAACAAAACTCTGAGAGTTGTGCTCATCAATTGAAAATATCTGAATTACATAAAGAACTTGATGAGCTGAAACAATAAAATTTTCAGAATGCAACTCAACTGAAATATCTTTTGCCTGAAAGATCTGATCTTTACTAGAAAGTTAAAGATCTTGAAGAATTACTTTCTAAGAAAAATCATACTGATCAAAATTGTGTTTTAAACAAATCGGAAGAACTTTTTGCTCTTGAAAAAGAGTTGTCTTTAACTAAAGATTCTCTTGAGAAGGTAAGACATGAGTTCTTACTGAAAGAACAAGATTTTAAAACACAATCTAAGTTGTTTGAAGATGAAAGAAAGATGGTTTTAATACAAGAACAATCTTTTAAAACTGGTTTCCAATCATTTGAGAAAGGATTTGAAGAAAATAAGATCATAGCTACACTGTGTCGGCTGGGTAATCAACATAATCTATCAAGCCCTAGGTGACTTGATATTGAAAAAGACGTCATGGACCCAGTGACGCATGCACTTAACCCCACCAACTACTCAGTTATTTCTCAAAAGATATTTGTTTCAATAATCACGGAGATATAACACATTTCTATCAATATATCATTAGGATATTATTGATAGTGAAACAAGGAAGACATTAGCTCCGGTCTCCAATACCATTTGATGCACATTGTGTCTAGAGCTGATTATATACACCTTTACGACACATCGAGTTTGACAGTCTGCGTGACTATAAACTTCTAGTCCAAAGTGACTAAGCCGGAACAAATAAGAGTGATTCTTTCAAGATAAAGGATTTCACGATGACTATTTAGAAATCCTACAAGTGTTAACATCATGCCAGCGCTGAACGTAGGTCACATAGATTTTGTCTATTGTGCAAACAGAAATCCAATGTGGACCTGGACTCATTATCTCACAAAATATATGTGTTTCATTTTCCCCAAAGTTGAAAAGATTTGTTTTTGTTCTGAAAAGATGTAGTTTCAATTCGAGGTGGAGTGAAATTTTTAAGGGGGAGTGAGATATATTTGTTTAGTATAAATTGTTGTTGTATTTCTTCTACTATATATTCAATGCATTAATGTCTATGAAGACTTTTGCATGATGTTCATAATTCTTTTGATCATCATGAGGGGGAGAAAAGCTAGAGTTCCGAGACAACGGTTGAGTAGATTGAAGACAACTGAAGACAATTGAACAACTTATCAAGAAAATTGATCAAGGGAGACATTCAAAAGATATTCAAGATTCAAGGGGGTGTGCGTTTAAAGAGAAGATCAGAGATAAAGAGCCTTGAAGATCAGAGAGAGACAAGTGAAGACCATAACATTTAGAGATCAAAGAAAAGAAGAAGATTCAAGAAAATAATCAAGAAAAGATGTTAAAGAATCCCTGTAAAGAACTTTAATTAAAAAATTGTCTTCATCTCTAAAGGGGAGATTGCTGCGTACAGTTATAAATAGAGTTCAAAACAATATTTTGTAATAGTTCAGGGTTAGTTTTGTAATTACTTAATAATTGTGTATTTGAGTATAAATAGGATAGTTGTGTTCTGTTAAAAGAGGTGAGGATTTCAGATTACACAAACAAGGAGACTAGTAGAAGGATTGCTTATCAAGAAATGTCAAGAACATTCATGTAATATCTTTGTACTCAATTAAAGCATTCAACTGATTGTGTTTATGATTAATGTTCATGATTCTATTTAATGTTGTATATAATCCATGAAATATGAAGTTACACTATCTCTGTTTCTTCCTCCTCTGATGATTCCCAGACAACTTGTCTTTTTTTGGCTGGGCCTGTCCTCAGAATTAAGTTCCTCCCCTTAGATGGTGTATGGCTTGGAGACTTAACCTGAGTAGGCTTAGCTGTTCCAGAAACATAAGATGTACCTGAAGCATCACCAGCCGTTAGATGACCTAGTGCTTGACCAACTGATGCTGATTTCTCCATAGAGGGAGATGAAGATTTCTCCCCCCTTAGACTTCGTCTTTGAGGCAGATTTCTTCTCCCCATTTGAAGAAGATGGCACAGAGCGTTCAACATCAGTGCTGCCCAAAGGAACAGATCTAGTAGGCCTCGCAGCAGTAGGTTTGGGAATAGGTTAAGAAACCACCAGTTTATGCCCTAAGAAAGCCAGGTTGTCCTTAACCTCTGCTAACTGGGAAAGGGAATGGCTAATAGAGGTTGATTGAGAGTTGGTAGTGGCTGAAAGAATAGAAATGGAAGCCCTGTCAGTGTCACTGAACATCAGACTCTTAAGCTGTGCAAGAGTTATTTTGATGGATTCTTGCACATCTTCAAAGCCTGATGCCACAGAGTTGGACAGAGATACCACTAAGGTATTCAAAGAGGCTAAAGTGGAGGGCAGAGAGATAGAACAGGTTTCAGCTATACTTGACAGTTGTTGAGAAACAACAGCCAAGATGGACATAGAGTCCTGTTGATTTGAAAAGAGGGATGAGAGGAAATTGGGGAGTTGTTGTAGCTGTGTAGAGCTGAGAGGAGTAGTCAGGTTGGGGGGAAGGGGATGGAAAGGATGACTTGAGTGAATCAAGAAATCTAGCAAGCTGTGTGCAGACACAGAGTCTGCAATGGTAGAAGGAAGGGAGGACATTGAGTTTTCTAAAGAAGTAACCTTGTTGGTCAGCACATTAAGTTGTTCCTTCAAGGAAAGGTCTTTTGGAGATGGAGGAGTATGGGTGAAAACTGAAGATGGAATTTGCATTTGGGGAAGGCCTTCACCAGAGTTGTTCGGTACCCTGAGGATCACCAGGCTGGGTTGTTCGTCCTTTAGCAGCTGTAAGTTCACCACGTCTACGGATCGGATCAAGGCGCGACGTCGTCCAACTAGTGCGAAATCCTTGTTAGATGCTTAATGAACCGATCACGCACAGAACACAGAGCCGAACACAATGCTAGCCAATAGGAAATTGACCCCACAAAATGTATTGCTCCTAAAACTCTCTAAAATCGCTTCTAGTTCGTCTGCTAGCTTTTACGGACACCAAAACTCGTATTTCTCAAAAGTCTCTGAAACTCACTGAATAAGTTCATATTATAACACATAAGTTTATGCAAGGCCCAAGCCCACAAACTTACGAAGTTCAAGCCCAAGCATATACGAACTTAGGCAAGCTAAGTTCGTACGAACTTGTGTGACCTAAGTTCGTGGCCTATGCCCTTAAGAACTTATTCTCACATCAAGAACTTATCTTCAAAATCATGAACTTAACATGCAAATGTAAACATCAGACACAATCATGATCAAACATACATGACTGGTATTAATAAAGCCTTATCTATTAAATATGACTATCTATTACATTTCTAGACTGCTATCGTCACACAAGGTATACCAAAAGACTCCCCCTTGACGATAGCTTCTAGTTAGATATTCATTAATCTATAGAACTAGGCTTATTTAAACTGCTACCAGCGTGTAGTCCCTGTTCAACACAAAATTTAACTACTTTCTAGTATTTCTTGGCTTCTTAGCTCCAACCTTCATAAAAATATATTGGCTGCTCATGAAGCTTCAACAAGTCACCCTGAGAAAGGTTTACCAGATGCAGAGGATCATATACCTTCAAAATAACTTTCTCATCTTCAGAACCCAATATTGCTGCAGCTGTCTCGTTGTCAATGTACCACCAGTGCATGTTCCTCAGAATGTCTTGTGGCATGGTCTTCAACGTAACCTTCCTTAAGCACTTAACTAGTTTATAATACATCTTCATCCATGGCCTGCCTGTCAATGGATCTATCCTTGATTCATTCATGACTCGCTTCCCTGATCTTGGCTTAATTCTCTCAAATCTTCCAGATCGACCCTCTTTTCTGATAATCTTTGCTATGACTTCAGCATACTGGTCGTCTCCCAGATTGATCAAATCTTTCCATGCCATCTCTTTATCTTCACATTTAGGCAACGAATTAAAAACTTTAATCCCTCTCCTGAAGTACTGTAGCCCATCTCTTTTTTTCAGCCCAAATAGTTGCAGTTCCCTGTAAAAGAACCATCTTAGAATCCCATCAGATAACATTCCTGGGCTAGGCAGCTTCATTTTCTCCTTTACTGCCAATTCTGCCTTTTTCTCTTCCTTCTTGAACCACAATCTCCTCTTTTCCTCTTTGGTTAGCTCTCTGTCAGTTGTATCAGATTCTAATTCATCATAATCTGATGATTCTCAACATATCATTGTCTATCACCTTCTGATTTTGATTCTCATATAGCTCCGTGACAGGTTGCTTTTCAATGACCACTTCATCTACTTCATCATCTTCATCTTTTATCACCTCATCATCACACTTCAAGTCAACTACATATTCAGGAATTAATTCTCCTTCTTCAAGGTCTTCCTGATCTATGTAATCTTCAAATTCAAAACGTATCTCATCTTCCTCTATGTCCAGCAAGGCTCCAATTAACTCCTCTTCATTTACATCTGTAGCCACGGGAGCATTGCCTTTATCTCTCTCAGCCCAGACGTCAAACCAGACTCCTCCTGAAATGTAGCTTGCTGAGCAGTCTATTATGAAAGATCTGCTAGCTCACTTGCTTTGTTGGCAGATGGGTCATCTTCCTCGTCTTCTCGTCTCTTTCCCCTCAGCTGAACTACTCTCCACCTGAGCACCACGATCTTTCAAAATCTGCTCTAGGAGGGCATGTAGTGTAGTTATTTGTTTTTGTTGAGCCGCCACAGTTTTATCTAACTCAGCATTGTGTTGATCTAACTGGGCATTAGGTTGATGTAGCTCACTGACTGCTTTGGATAGCTGGAAAATTTGGACTGTTTGGAAATCAACTTACGTTGTTAGTTGATTGAAGGTCTGGGCGTCTGGCGGTGGAAGAATATCCTGAATGTTGTTCCCAAAAGGTTTTCCTAGTATGTTGTTCTAAGCTGTAGAGGGGGGGGTGAATACAGCAAATTAAAACTCAACACACTTTTCTCAATGTTTGTGTATATTATCAACAAGTGTTAATTATAAACAAGCTTGAATTGCGGAATGGTTCAAGCTGAGATGACAGATACAACAGATGTTTAACTAATCTAAGACACACTCAGACTAGGTATAATGAATGAACTCATTAAGATGAACTTACTGTTTACAAGACATAGATGGACAGCTCGAATAAGAACAGCTTGGACACACGTTACTGTTTACTTCAAGCAGACTTGCATGCATGAAAAACACACTTCTATGCATGATCTGAATTTCTCACTCTTGGTTATCTCACATCCTTAGAAGCTTCCTTTTATGCTCTCACTGAGAATCTTAGTGAAGCTTCCTCATTGGACAAGGAGATAGTGGGATGTCTTTCCAAAAAGACAAAACAACTTTTCTGCACATTCTAATAAAGCAGACCTGTCTCTACATAGCAGAATCTTTGACTTTTCCTTTTCGTCTCTGTTGCAGAAGGCTTTAACCAAAAGAGGAATGTCAACTTTGAACCTTTCGTATTCTGTTAAGGCCATTTTGATATAACAAATGGTCTGTCACCCATTTCAAATATCCACATTGTCTTCATGTAACAAAACAGCGTAGGCAGTCTTCCTCGTCTTCTCGTCTCTTTTCCCTCAGCTCATCACCTTTACAACTACTCTCCACCTGAGCAGCACGATCTTTCAAAATATGCTCTACGAGGGCATGTAGTGTAGCTATTTGTTGTTGTTGAGCCGCCACAGTTTTATCTAACTCAGCATTGTGTTGATCTAACTGGGCATTAGGTTGATGTAGCTCACTGACTGCTTTGGATAGCTGGAAAATATGGACTGTTTGGAAATCAACTTACGCTGTTAGTTGATTGAAGGTCTGGGCGTCTGTCGCTGTTGATGTTGATGTTAATGGAGTGGTGGCGGTGGTTGATGATGGAACAACGGCGGTTGATGTTGATGGCACTTCTTGAGATAGGCGTTAGCGCTTAGCTCGTTGTTGCCTTGCAACCAACGCCTCTTCTTCTACTACAAAATCTTCGTCTTCATCTTGAAGTCTGAACGCTGGTCGACGAACTTTTTGTCCCCGTACTACGAGCTGAGTTCCATGAGTATAAAATGCAGTGGAGGGATATTCAGCTTCCCTTATATCTCGCTCAAATTCTGAGTCCGTATCAGACGCATACTCAACAGCCACCTCTGATGGTTCTGGCTGGTAATTCTCTGTATCTTCAAAGATATTGTCCATGGCCTCAGGCGGTGGAAGAATATCCTGAATGTAGTTCCCAAAAGGTTTTCCTAGTATGTTGTTCTAAGCTGTAGAGGGGGGGGGGTGAATACAGAAAATTAAAACTCAACACACTTTTCTCAATGTTTGTGTATATTATCAACAAGTGTTAATTACAAACAAGCTTGAACTGCAGAATGGTTCAAGCTGAGATGACAGATTCCACAGATGTTTAACTAATCTAAGACACACTCAGACTAGGTATAATGAATAAACTCATTAAGATGAACTTACTGTTTACAAGACATAGATGGACAGCTCGAATAAGAACAGCTTGGACACACGTTACTGTTTACTTCAAGCAGACTTGCATGCATGAAAAACACACTTCTATGCATGATCTGAATTTCTCTCTCTTGGTTATCTCACATTCCTTATAAGCTTCCTTTTATGCTCTCACTGAGAATCTTAGTGAAGCTTCCTCATTGGACAAGGAGATAGTGGGATGTCTTTCCAAAAAGACAAAACAACTTTTCTGCACATTCTAATAAAGCAGACCTGTCTCTACATAGCAGAATCTTTGACTTTTCCTTTTCGTCTCTGTTGCAGAAGGCTTTAACTAAAAGAGGAATGTCAACTTTGAACCTTTCATATTCTGTTAAGGCCATTTTGATATAACAAATGGTCTGTCACCCATTTCAAATATCCACATTGTCTTCATGTAACAAAACAGCGTAGGCAGTCTTCCTCGTCTTCTCGTCTCTTTTCCCTCAGCTCATCACCTTTACAACTACTCTCCACCTGAGCAGCACGATCTTCCAATATATGCTCTAGGAGGGCATGTAGTGTAGCTATTTGTTGTTGTTGAGCCGCCACAGTTTTATCTAACTCAGCATTGTGTTGATCTAACTGGGCATTAGGTTGATGTAGCTCACTGACTGCTTTGGATAGCTGGAAAATTTGGACTCTTTGGAAATCAACTTACGCTGTTAGTTGATTGAAGGTCTGGGCGTCTGTCGCTGTTGATATTGATGTTAATGGAGTGGTGGCGGTGGTTGATGATGGAACAACGGCGGTTGATGTTGATGGCACTTCTTGAGATAGGCGTTAGCGCTTAGCTCGTTGTTGCCTTGCAACCAACGCCTCTTCTTCTACTACAAAATCTTCGTCTTCATCTTGAAGTCTGAACGCTGGTCGACGAACTTTTTGTCCCCGTACTACGAGCTGAGTTCCATGAGTATAAAATGCAGTGGAGGGATATTCAGCTTCCCTTATATCTCGCTCAAATTCTGAGTCCGTATCAGACGCATACTCAACAGCCACCTCTGATGGTTCTGGCTGGTAATTCTCTGTATCTTCAAAGATATTGTCCATGGCCTCAGGCGGTGGAAGAATATCCTGAATGTAGTTCCCAAAAGGTTTTCCTAGTATGTTGTTCTAAGCTGTAGAGGGGGGGGGGTGAATACAGAAAATTAAAACTCAACACACTTTTCTCAATGTTTGTGTATATTATCAACAAGTGTTAATTACAAACAAGCTTGAACTGCGGAATGGTTCAAGCTGAGATGACAGATACAACAGATGTTTAACTAATCTAAGACACACTCAGACTAGGTATAATGAATACACTCATTAAGATGAACTTACTGTTTACAAGACATAGATGGACAGCTCGAATAAGAACAGCTTGGACACACGTTACTGTTTAGTTCAAGCAAACTTGCCTGCATGAAAAACACACTTCTATGCACGATCTGAATTTCTCACTCTTGGTTATCTCACATTCCTTAGAAGCTTCTTTTATGCTCTCACTGAGAGTCTTAGTGAAGCTTTCTCATTGGACAAGGAGATAGTGGGATGTCTTTCCAAAAAGACAAAACAACTTTTCTGCACATTCTAATAAAGCAGACCTGTCTCTACATAGCAGAATCTTTGACTTTTCCTTTTCGTCTCTGTTGCAGAAGGCTTTAACCAATAGAGGAATGCCAACTTTGAACCTTTCATCTTCTGTTAACGCCATTTTGATATAACAAATGGTCTGTCACCCATTTCAAATATCCACTTTGTCTTCATGTAATAAAACAGCGTAAGCAGTCTTTTGCAGCATCTGTTTTCCACTTTGTCTTCGACTTTGTAAACTGGTCTTGTATGTAACACCCAAGTTACCACAAACAGTACATGTCATAATTTCTTAAAGTACATTTCATTAAGTAATAAATATTACTATTGTCTGATACCACAGGTCCAAATACCTGATTCAAGTTGCTTTAAGATACTTAATTACAAAATATATAAAGATATGATGGTGGTCTATACTAGCTTCTATAATCTTCAATCAGAGTGCGGAAGATTGAACAAGCTACTCGAGACCGCAATAATCTTTACAAAATAGGCATCAGCAATAAGTCCAAAAGTCTACAATCATCAAGTATCCAGATTCACTTAGCCTGGGACGAACTACCTGCTATGGTCTTGCCCTTATCAGCTTTTCCTATAAAGAGAGTTGTCATGACAGAGTAAGCTAACATTGCTTAGTGAGTTAACAGAGTTCCATTAGCTTCCACACACATATATATAATACTATCAGCTCATGTCGTCAAGTCAACACGTCAGAGACGGCAAAAGATTTGGTAGATTAGCCCAGTCAGTATTCCCATGTGTAAGGCCGAAGCCCTACAGGAAACGTATGGAAACAATCAGATAGGAAAGGAATCTGCAGAATTCCTTCCTGTGAATGGAGATCTCACATTCGATCAGAACAGTAACATGCAGTATGCAGATGCACATGTATCAACAACTAGTAATCAGCAAGCATGCTAAGTATTTACATAGAAAGTAAAAGTGAACATGCAGTTCAAGGCATATCAGATATCTAATTTCAACAATGTCAAAAGTAAGTTCCTATCATACAATAAAGTATTCAAGAAACAGGCAGCAATAGCAGATGTTTCCATACAATTCAGTAACAATCACCAATAAGTATTGAAACATATGCATGTACTTAATGTAATCTGTCACTCACAGTAGTCCTGAGCAATGTAACTTATTCAATTTGTGCTTAACGAATTAAGCCGTCCAATTTACTCTATCAAACCGGCTGGTTCCTGCAGTTCAGTTTCAAGTCTGGCATATCAATGTCAAGTTTATAACATGATCTATATAACCCTAATTATATACTTAGGTTATTATCATGTCTTGTTGTCGAGTCTGTGGTAGTTCCTAATGTCCCAGAGTGAGCCTATTCTTATCATTGGTCAATTAGGTCAACCAGAACTTCTTTAGGTCTATACAAGGGTATAAACTTCAGTTCTTATTAGATTACTATAGATTTATATGATTTACAGAAATATGGTCTTAATACAAAGCCAATCATAATATTAGCAAATCAAATCATGTTGTTCACATTCTAAGGGTTCATAACATTAAAACATATATTTTCATGTTTTAAGATTTAGTCCCAAAGTCGAGGGTTCAGATAGTACATGTTTAATTAATTGAGCATAAAGTGGTCATGAATCTATAAAACTTGTGAATTTTATAGTGATCACAATATGAGTTGCTTTTCAATTTAAAATCATGCACAAAACATAAGGACGATCAAGAACTTGATCTGATTTACAATTAGTGCCTCCCGAACATAGATAGCTTCGAATTTGGGGTTCAAATTTAGGGAGATTCGAATTTAAGTAGGTAAATTCGAATTTAAGAGGTTAAATTCGAATTTAAGGTTGATTTAGGGGATAAATTCGAATTTAGGCAACCAATTTCGAATTTTGGCAATCAATTTCGAATTTAGGCAACCAATTTCGAATTTTGGGAGTTAAAACCGAATTTAAGGGGTTAAATTCGAATTAGGGTTCGAATTTAGGTATTAAATTCGAATTAGGTAACTAACTTCGAATTTAGTCCCTTTGCATACCAAAAGTCATTAATTTAATCAATTTCGAACCTATTCTGATGATGAATTCGAATTTGTTCATGGTTCTCTCGAATTTGTTCTTCTTGTTCATCAATATTCCAGGTCTTTAGCAACTAAAATTGAACAAAAATGAGGGAGAAACAGTCACTAACCTTTGTCCAATCTATAGCATTCGATTATAGACGTTTTCCAAGCAAAATCAGGTCCTAAACGAGAGCAAATCAACTTCGAATGAAGAGAAATTGAGCAAATTCGAATTTGCTCTACAAAGCCGAAACACAAAGAAAGAAAAAGAGTCAAACTGACCTCAAATCAGAACAAAATCGAACATGCAATGGCAGATTATGGTAGAGCTCGACGATATCTATCCGATGACGTATAAATCACGAGAATCCGATGAGCCGTTTAGGAGAAAAGTTAGAGAGAAGTTGAGATTGTAGAGAGAGAGAGAGAGTCTCAAGAGAAAATTCTGAATTTTTGCTAAACAAATTCAAGGAGATGGGAGGCTCTATTTATAGGAAATAGAGAAAAATCTGATTTTCTACTAAATTTCTGGAATTGACCATTATTACTCTTAACGAATCTGATTTGCATTTTCAGATGCAAATAATAGCAAGGAGGTTCTAGTTTTACTAGAATTATCTTTTTAGACTAATTTTATTCATTTTAGTCCATTTTGTCATTTTCAAGTCTTTAATTTGTCAGTTAGCTAAATTTAATTATTTAAATTTATTTCATCTAATTTTGGGCATGTTTTCATAATTAATTATAACTTAATATAATTAACCATCTATAATGCATGTTTTCAGCTAATTACTAATAATTTAGTCAAAATCATTTAAATACCCATGGTTTGGTGCTGTAATTTATATTTAATAAATTACGGGCTGTTACATTGTAGTCCAAAATAATACATGAGGACTTGGAAACATATTCCATAAAGTGTTTAGCCTGTTCACAAAAAACAGGTTGTAATCACAAAGAACAGAACACATAGTATTTGTTCAAGCTGCTCACCCGAATAGAGCAGCGTAGACAGTTTATGTCCAGCCTTTTCAATAGAATAGAACAGCTCGGACAATCTGCCTTAGTTGCAACAAATGCAACAAGGTAAACAACTTTGACAAATATTGCAAATCACTTATCAGGTTTCAATAAGACATTAACAAACCTTAAATTATACCTTTCAAGTGCATCAAACAGGTATGATTAGAAATATCCCCCTAAGATGTAAAACAGGTTTGACTGAGGCCTTTTTGTGTCTAACAATCTCCCCCTATTTGCAATAGTCAGTCTAAGCTGATTCTATCAATAATCACTGTATATTTTTACAATACACTTTGCTGAAATAAGATTACAACATTTAAGTAAAGTAAAGGATCAGTTTATATATACTGATTTTGATTACAAACAACATATGTTCTTACAAGAGTACAACTAATGTACTAAAGTAGATAACAACCGATGTAATAGAAATATTACAACTAATGTAGAGTACAACATATGTAAAAATAAAATTCAACATATTGGACTGTTGATGGTGGGATCAAGTAACGGCAAGCCTGTCCAACTGATGGACAACATCCATTCTTCATCTACTCAGCAGCAAAAGGACCTCCAACCTGTGGTGGTTCTTCTCCTTCAAACATTTGATCGAAATGCTCCCTGGTTTCTTCAATTTCCTCCAATTAATTTCTTAGGAACATGAAGTTGGGATGTTGAAGCTCTCCTCTCTCATGGAACCCTTTGAGCTGTTCCCAGATAGCTGCTCTCCATCTTACAGATTTTTTAAAGGAGTTGGCAAGTCTAAAAGCAATGAGCTGCTTAAGTCCAACATTGTGCAATTCTGATGCTCTCTGGAAACACTTTTTCTTTGATAGGGGATCTACAAAAAATACCCCAAGCTCAGGTTCCTCTATCAGCTTGTCTTCCTCTTTTCCACTCCACTAGGCAGCCCGTCGTCTACTCCCTTGATCTCAACAGCTACATCACCTTGATCAATCATTATCAGGAGTTCTTCCAACTCAGTATCCTTTCTCCTCCTCCTGGCATTTATCTTGGGTTTAACCACTGAGGTACCCTTGATTTGTTTTTCTGTAATCAGGCCAAGATTCTTAACTCTCTCCATTAACGTTTTGACATATTCCCTGATAGTATTAGAAGTTTCAGACTTAGATTGGCTCAGGACAACTGTTAATTCCACCCATTCTCTGTATCCCATTTGAGCAACATCAGTTTGTTCATATGCTTCCAGTTCCGGACCTTCAGCACCCATTCTGGTTATCTGTAGTTTCCACTGTTTGCCTTTCTTTGAAATGGGAACAACTTTGACTATTGTCTCCTTGGCAAGTCTTCTGTTTGCAACATCAAAGATCTTCTTCTTTGCCAAGATGTCAAAGTGAATTTGGGCTCTCACAGAGAAGGATGTTGGCTTAGACTTGGTCACAGAGACTTGAGCACCCTGATCTTTTTCTCCTTCCTTCTCAGCCACCGACTCTTTGGCAGCCTCTAGCAGTTTCCTTTGGACATCCAAGGAAGGCATTTTAACTTTTCGTGCCTCATTGTATGCAAAGGCCCTTGCAGCTTTAGTAGAGGCTTCATCTTTCTTTAGCTTTTCAAAGGCTCTAAGTTGCTCCTCTTTGTATTTATAATAAGTCTACATAGAAACACACATTTCTTTGTCCCGAGCCTTATCAAATTTCAGTTGAGCAGCTTTGAGGTAGTCAGGGTCTACTGAGGCTTTCTTCATTCCTTTAGCTGTTGTGGTTAGGACAGCTTCAGGTTCCTCTTCCTCTTCTTTTTCTGTTTTCTACAGTATTAGATGTCTCCTTCTGCTTGGTCTGCCCCCAAAAATGGATTCCTCCCCCTTAGATGGAGCAGGGTTTGGAGATCCAGCCTGAGTAGGCTGAGCATCTTCAATTGTTTGGGAGACATCCACAGTAGGACCTGTTTGTGAAACACCTGCTACTTGTCCCACTAATGCTGATTTCTCCTTAAAGGGAGATGAAGTTTTCTCCCCCTTAGACTCGGTCTTCGAGGCAGATATCTTCTCCCCCTTTGAAGGAGATGGCACATAGCCTTCAACAATGGGTCTGCCTGAAGAAACGAATTCAGCAGGCTGGGCAGTAGTTTTGGAAGCAGGTTTCGAGCCAACAAGGCTATGCACTAAGAAAGCCATGTTGTTCTTTACCTCTACAAGTTGGGCAAGACAGGTTTGAAGAGAGGCAGATTGGGAAGTAGCAAGAGATGACAACTGAGAGATGGATTCCATGTCAGAAGCTGTGAACAAAAAACTTTGAAGTTGTGCAAGATTTAATTTAAGAGAATCTTGCATATCATCAAGGTTTGATGACACCGATGTTGACAACGTGGAAGGAAGAGTATTTGTGCAAGTGTTAAGGAGAGTTGACAAGTGTTGGGAGACAGCTGCCAGAGAGGACACAGAGTCCTGTTGGGTAGAAAGAATTATGGATAGGGTAGTGGAGAGTGTTTGTAACTGTGCAGTGAGTGCAAGCAGCTGTGAGGATTAATCAACTTGAGGAGGAGGGGTTGGAAAGGAAGTTTTGAACGAATCAAAAAATTCCTTAAGCTGAGCGGACATATAGTCTGATATTATAGAAGGTAGGGAGGTCATGGAGTTTTCCAAAGAACCAACTTTGTTGGTTAGCAAAGAGAGCTGATCCTTAAAAGGAAGATCTATGGTGGATGGAGGAGTATGTGTGGATTGTTTGGATTGGGTTGATGGTAAAGAATGAGAATGTGATGATGATGAGGTAGGTGTTTGAGGATTTGTAGGGGAAGGCAGGGAGACTTTAGAGAGTAATTCTAGAGCCTGGGCATATGTGAGATGGCCCAGCTTGGAAGAGTCAAGGGAACCTTCAGCAGTGGCTATATCTGCATCATGAGGTGAAGAGGTAGGGGTTGGTGGCCTTTCAGATGTTGCTTGTGTTGCAACACCTTCATTGAGACCTGAGGTGGTTCCCTCAGCTGTACCTTGGTTTGTAGATACCTCTTCATGGGGAGAGGGGATGTGCATTTCAACATCAGCAGTGGTGAAACCTGCTGATGGAATTTGCATTAGGGGAGCAGCCTCACTAGAGGGATGGTCCATTCCCTCAGGTTCATCAGCTTGGGATGAGGGACCTTCACCAGTTGTTGGGTGTACAACAGCTGCATCACTAGGAGCAGATGTTTGAGGTTGATCTGCTGGATGGTTTGTTCCAGCAGCTTTGGAACCTCGTGTAGACTCAGATGGTGTAGGAGAAGTATGAAGTGGAGACTGAGTGGACACAGTGTGGAGTGGAGTGGACTCCTGTCTTTCAATACCCTTGGCCTGTTGGGAGGCTGGGATAGTGAATATGGTAGTCTCCTTTTGTACAACTGGTTCCTATTAGGATGAACCAAAGGGTATAGGATGACTCTGGGTTAACTCATGTTGGAGTGAAGCCTTCTCCAAAGGTGCTGATCTTTCTCCCAAAATACGAGAAGCAGCAAGGTTTGCTTCTTTTTCAACTGACTCCTGTTGGGAGGGGTCAGAGGGGCTAGTTGAGGATGATGGCTTCTCTTTGGCTAAGGATTTGCGTCTGTTGTATGATTTGACGGATGAAGTGGAGGATGGATGCTGTGGAGAAGTGATGAGGGATTCTATTTGGACTGGAGATGAGAATGGGTCAGAAACAGGGGGGTTAACCTGTTCCATGGTCTCAAGTGTCACAGAGGCACCAGCCACAAAGGCTTCAGGTTCAACAGATGAACCAGGGTGAGAAATCTACTCCCCTTCAGCCACTGAGGTTGATGGGGGCAGACTTTGACTTAACTATTTTAGCCTTCTTAAGGACAGGCTCAGCTTCAGTGGATTCCAGGCCCCTTTTGATCACCTTGGGCCTGGATTTGGATTTTCACTTGGGAGTAGCCACTGGATCCACCCTCACAGCAGAGGGTCCTTCCACCAAACAAGTAACCTCCTCATTGGTGTAGAGAGAGGAGGTTCATTGGGAATAACCGGAGTATAAAAGACTCTATTCCCAATGACAAGGAATGCAACAGTAGTTAACAGGGGCTGAGAGTTGTAGAGTTGCTCACCACGGACATGTTTGAAGATGAGGCTTAGAAACCTTGGAAATCTGACAGCAACTGGGTGAGTTTCTTGTTGTACCAAGTTCCTCGGATTCATGAAAATCCAGCAAGCCATGTTCAGTGTAGTCCCATCCACAAGCTGTAGGACTATGTGGGTTTCATCTCTGCTAAGCTGGTCAAAGGAACCAACCTTGCTGCTAAAGCACATCACCACTGAGGCAAATAGGAAGCTGTATGTAGGTGATAAGTCCCTTCTTAACAGAGTGGCTCCAACTTTGGGTTCTGCTACACCACAGAAGCGTAGCAGATTCCCCATCTGATCATTCTCTGGCTGTGGCTTGTCGTATGTTTCAGCAACAAGAAGATGAAGGACTTCCCTGAGAAGAGCATTGGTTATCTCAATGGTCTGAGTCCCAATGAGAATGGTTCCCCTTATGGTTTTGGTTGATAGGTCATAAGCACAGGTGTACCAAAACTCATACACCATCTCCTGGTACAAGACTCCAGGAGATGCCAGTCATAGCATAATGCAGGGGGTGAACTTGTAGAAACTCCACTATGTTTTCATAACCTTTACCCACATAGTTTTTTGGAATGGTTAGTTTGGCAATATAGTTAGTGGGGTTCAAAGTGAGCATCGTGGTGACTGAGGGATGTTTTTCAACATCATCACCAACGAACACTGGAAGTAGGGGGTTGTTTTGGTGAGCCATTTGAGAGTAATGGATTGAAGGATACTGGAACGATTTGCCATGTCAGTGGGTAGGAGAGAGAAAGGTTTGGGCGGTTGATTTGAAGTGTTCTTTAATGGAAAACGGAACGATTTGCCATGTCAGAATGGTTGTGACACCACTTGAACCTTTTTAACTACTAACACACGTTAACAAACATTATCCGCAGGTAATTAAGTTAAATAAATACTGAAATTAAGTAACTTAATTATAAAGAAAGGTAATTAAAACTAATGTTCTAAGATGTTGTTCAAACCTGTGATGAGCAGGCTTCATCACAAGCTATTCATTCCTCAAGCTGTTCATTCAACCTATGCAGCTATATGAGTACAGGAATCTGTACAATAGCTGATCAGATTACAAGACAATGTCTTGTATGACAGATTGAGAGAGTGAGCAGGTTGAAGGTTTGTTCAATAGAATAGGTTTTAAGTTAAAACTTATTTTGTCAAGCCTGTTATACGTCCAAGCTGTCCAAGTTTTCAAAGATTGGCTAAGTATAGGACATGCAGAGCCCGTTCTGTGTAATCTGTTCTGAGAAACTTGAGCAGTTTGAGACATACGATCTCTTAGAGCATCAATGACATTTAGTCACTTTTATTTTACATGCCCAACTTGCTTACAAGGTAATTAAACCTGTTTTCATCAAGAGGCTTGGTGAAAATGTCTACAAGCTGTTTATCCGTGGAAATAAAACTTACCTTCACATTACCTTTCTGGATGTGATCTCTGATAAAGTGGTGTCTGACTTCTATATGCTTTGTTCTAGAATGACACGCTGGATTGTTGGAGATAGTTATGGCACTTGTATTATCACACAGAATAGGAGTCTTCCTATATACAAGACCATAGTCTTCAAGCTGATGCTGCATCTATAGAATCTGCCCACAGCAGCTTCCAACAACACTATACTCAGCTTCAACAGTAGAAGTAGAAACTGCGTTCTGCTTCTTGCTACACCAACTGATCAACTTACCACCAATGAGTTGACATCCACCTGTTGTGCTTTTCCAGTCTAACCTGCAGCCTGCAAAATCAAAATCTGAATAACCTATTAGTTCAAGACTTGAGTCTTTGGGATACCAAAGACCCAAACCTGGTGTACCCTTAAGGTATCTGAAGAGTCTTTTTACAGCAGCTAAATGTGATTCCTTAGGATCAGCTTGAAACCTAGCACATAAACTGGTAGCAAACATAATATCTTGTCTACTAGCAATTAAATATAGCAAGCTCCCAATCATGCCTCTGTAAGCTATTACTGAAACAACTTTACCACTGGCATCAGCATCAAAGTTTACATTGATTGCCATTCGGGTTTTGATAGGAGAACTTTGATCAAATTTAAACTTTTTCAAAAGATCTAAAGTGTACTTTCTTTGATTGATGAAAATTCCAATTGAGGTTTATTTAACCTGTAATCCTAGAAAGAAAGTAAGTTCACCCGTGATACTCATATGATATTTAGATTTCATGAGTAGTGAAAAGTTCTTGCATAATTGCTCATTAGTAGGATCAAATATTATGTCATCCACATAGATTTGAACAAGCATAATATCAGACTTCACCTTCTTTATGAACAACATGGTATCCACTTTACCTCTGGAAAAACCATTGCTCATAAGGAAATCAGTTAGAGTGTCATACCAGGCTCTAGGGGATTGTTTTAGACCATAGAGGGCTTTGTTCAACTTATTGACAAAACCTGGATGATGTTTATTTTCAAAACCTGGAGGCTGCTTGACATATACTTCTTCTTGCAGCTTGACGTTCAAAAATGCACTTTTGACATCCATTTGAAATACCTTCATGCTTTTGTTGGCAGCATAGGCTAGAAACAAACGAATTACTTCTAACCTGACCACTGGAGCAAATGTTTCATCATAATCAATGCCTTCTTCCTGTCTGTGGCCTTGAGCAACTAGTCTTGCCTTATTTCTAATAACATGACCTTGCTCATCCATATTGTTCCTGAAAACCCATTTGGTGTCAATTATCGTTTTATCTTTAGGAGTAGGGACCAGCTTCCATACTTTGTTTCTCTCAAACTGATTGAGCTCTTCTTGCATGGCAGTGATCCAATTGGCATCTTTTAATGCTTCATCCACTTTCTTAGTCTCCATTAGGGACACAAAGCTAGAAAACATACAAAAGTTTCCTAAGCTGTCCCATCTTGTTTGTACCCCTTTGTTGATACACTTATTCACACAGGATGTAACAACATAGTCATCATCATGTCCATTGTGGTTAACAGGTTCCACTCTGGGTGTAGTGGAAACTTTTGAGTCCTTTTCATCATTGATGGAATGCATGAGATCATGAAAGCTGAATTTTCCTGAAACTGATCCAGGCACAACTTTGGTGGAAGCACTCCTAGACTCCTCAAAGGTGACATTGATAGATTCATCTATCACCTTTCTTTTGTAGTTGTATACTCTGTAGGCTTTAGAGATAGCAGAATATCCAACAAACACACCTTCATCAGCTTTGGGTTCAAATTTTGCCAGCTTGTCTCTTTGATTCAGAATGAAGCAGGGACATCCAAACACATGAAAATAACTAATATTTGGCCTTCTCCCTTTGATTAACTCATAGGGAGTCTTGTTGAACCTTTCACCACTAAGGATCTGTTTTGAGTGAAGCTGGCAATGTTGACAGATTCAGCCCAAACTGATGAAGGTAAACCTGATGCACACATCATGGAAATGGCAGCTTCAATGAGAGTTTGTTTATCCTTTCAGCAACTCCTTTTTGTTGTGGAGTTCTTACAGCTGAAAATTTTTGTGAGACCCCTCTTTCTTCACGGAAATCCTCAAGAGTACTGTTTCTGAATTCAGTACCATGATCACTTCTAAGCTGCTTAACTTCAGCAGAGTTTAGCATCTGCATCTTTTTGATAAACCCAATAGTTTCTCTAGTAGCCTCTTCTTTGCTCTTCAGAAATATCACCCTTGTAAACCCGGAGAACTCACCAACCTTTACTAGAGTGTATCTTCTACCTCCTAGACTTGGGACACTGACTGGTCCAAACAAGTCCATGTGGATTAAGAAGAGAGGAGTATCAATAGAAAAATTATGCTTGGATTTAAAAGATGTTTTTCTCTGCTTGCCTTTCTCACAAGTTGTGCAGAGTTTATCCTTAACAAACGTTATAGAAGGCAAACCTGTTACCAACTCTTTCTTACAGAGTTTGTTGATATTCTTGAAGTTCAGGTGTGATAGCCTTTTGTGTCGTAACCAGTTCAGGTTTGCATTGCTTCTGGAGATAAAGCAGGTTTCAGTTGTGGGATCAGCAGATTTCATGTCCACAACATATACACCTTTCTTCCTATGTGCACACATCACAACTTTGCCTTGGGAATCCAATATGTAACCCAGGTGCTCATCAAAATTAACCTTGTAGCCAGCATCACATAGTTGCCTTATGCTTACAAGATTGTGTTACAACCCAGACACATAGGCTACTCTTTTGAATATAGTAACACCAGCTTGAAGGGCTCCATATCCTTCTGTGGATCCCTGAACATTATCACCAAAGGTGATTTTTGGCCCTATTTCAGGCCTGAGATCACTCAGCAGATCCTTGCAACCTGTCATGTGGCCTGAGCAGCCGCTGTCCAAGTACCAAACCTGGGATGGATGTTTAACCTGCAGGGTGTGATGGGAAAATATTAGTTATTTTTACGGGAACTCATCATAGGGATGAGTTCTCCTTCTTCGTCAACATTTCTTGATGGACCAGTAAGATCAACACTAATATTTCCTATTTGGATTGTATCAGCTTGGATACTATCCTCATTAACCATGTTACTTCCAACACTGCTGGTTTTTGCAATGTTGGAACTAGCAGTGTCAGCAGGCCTCATGTCCTCAGTTTCAGGACATTCTTTGGCCATATGTGTCTTCTTCCCACATTTATAACATTTTCTCTTTTTAGTCTTTTTGGAAGAAGTACTTCCAGAAACACATCCTGGAACATCTTTGTTGAACTTCTCAGCAGGTTTAGCAAACATATTACTATTTTTAGAAGAATCAACAGTTTGAGTAGAAGGCAGAACAGAAACAGCTTTACCTGTATCCTCTTTCCTCTTTTTAGGAGGACAGATTTAAAATACAGGAAGTTTGATTGGCTTTTGACCTTCCACAGGGTTGGGAAACTTATTCCCAACTTTCTCAGGTTGAGCAATGGCTTGCCTTTGCGCTTACTGAGATGTCATGGATGTTTCCTATCAACATAATCACTGCTTTTGGTTTTGAAAGACTTACCTTCACTTATAACTAATTTTCCTCTATGATTTAAAAACTTATTTGAAATCATAGCAGATTTACTTTCAACATCAGACTTACCGTTGTTGAAAGCAGGCTGCTTACCTTTTGAAAACGTTTTCTCAAAATGTTCAGCATCAAAAGGATTAACAGGTCTCTTACCTATTTGTTGAGACTAGCTTACCATTTATTTTCTGATTGAAAGTACTTGGAAGCGCACCAAGAGTGGATAAGTCTTGTTCCAGATAACTTATCTCAATAATTGAAGCTGCTTTTTCAAGATCCCCTCCAAGATAGGCTTGGATTTGAGCTGTAATCTGTTGACTGATACAATGATTGACTTTCTCTGCAGATTGGCACCAAGAGTCAACAATTTTTTGAAGCTTGGCACGCTTTGTGTTTGTTTCTCTCTTTTCTTCTAATAAAATGGAATTGATGTGTTTTAATCAAGTTCAGTTTCCAACTTATGGAAGTTGTCCAGTTTACTAGTTTTTATTTGAAGATCAGTTTTCAGCTTGGAGATTTTAGACAACAAAACATTATGCTTCTCAATAGCAGCTTTAAGATCAACAAGCATATATTCAAACATTTTAACTTTTTCATCAGAACTGTAATCCATAAAATTTTGTACCTTATACATCATTGTTGGGTTCCAATTCTCCAATCTGCGGAGAGCCTCAGCTTCAGCCAGGTCTTGTTTGAAGTAGCTTGTTGATGGGACATAAGTGTTGGCCATCAGACAATTGTTATCTTCTTCATCTGATGATGAATCAGATTCCTCCCAGTCACATGTCTCAGCCATGAGTCTTTTTTGCTTGTAGGAAGCCACTAAGTCCTCCAACTTTCTCACCTTAGCCATGGCCAATAGGTACTTAACCCTGTAGCCATCGTCCTTGTTTGTGTTGTATGGTTTGGATGATGAGCCAACAACTTTAGACACACAGTCAGCAGGTATACGGCCTATTTTGCCACATTTAAAGCACTCAGTCTTAGTTTTGTCAAATGCCTTCTTTTTTATGGCACCTAACTTCTTCTACAGCATTTTTCTACCAAACCTCTTCTTATTGAATTTTCTGACAAGCATTGCAATCATTTGCTCATCATCAAATTCAATAAGATCTTCACAGTCTTCCTCTTCAGACAATTCTTCCATTTCATCATCAGCCTGTTGATCAGCTTGTGTGAACACATCACACATCTGACCAGCAGGTTGTCTCACGCTGGCCAGTAAGGCAGCACCTCTTTTGGACATTTCCAAGCCATTTATTTTTTGTTGCCTTGACTGCTCATCATTTAGTAAGGACCCATACAGATTTAAAAGATCCATACCTTTGTTGGTGCCTAAGTTTCTTATGATAGAAAAAATAATTCCATTCTTCAGGCATAATGTCCAAAAACTTGTTTACCAGAGTTAAGCTGTCCTTGGTGATCCCAACGGCTTTGAGATCATTAATTAGAGCAGTGAATCTGGTATAGGTTTCAGTGAGAGACTCCTTTGGCTTTGCAAAGAAGAGTTCATACTATCTAACAAGATTGTTGATACTGTTATCCAGTGTGATAGTGGGACCATCATAGACGGTACACAAAGTATCCCATATCTCCTTTGCAGTCTTCGTTTTCTCAACCTATTTGAACACATCATCAGGAAGAGAAATAACTAGGTTGTTCCTGGCCTTTGCATCAAGAGCAACCAACCTTTTGTCTTCATCAGACCATTGAGCTTTTGCCTTTTCAAAGGTTCTGATTTAATGAACAACTCCTTCAGCAGTAGGAGTGATAGTAGTGACAGAAGTTTGCACATAGGGACCTTCCATTACTATCTCTGGAAGTTGTACATCCAGGTTCTCTAAGTAGAGCATCATTCTGCACTTCCAACCAGAGGTATTCTGATGATTGAACTTGGGGGATTTCACCATTGAACCATTGTCATAGTAGGAGGAAGAGCTGGCAGCACTGTTATCCATGGGAAAATAGGGAGAATGAGAGATCTAGAGTTAACACACACTCAACCTGGCTCTGATTCCAATTGTAGGTCCCAAAAAGTTTCCCTAGTATATTGTTCTAAGCTGTAGAGAGGGGACGCATACAGCAAATTACAACTTAACACACTTTTCTCAATGTTTGTATATATTATAAACAAGTGTTAATTACAAACAAGCTTGAACTTCGGAATGGTTCAAGCTGAGATGACAGATACAACAGATGTTTAACTAATCTAAGACACACTCAGACAAGGTACAATGAATACACTCACTAATATGAACTCACTATTTACAAGACACAGACGGACACCTTGAATAAGAAAAGCTTGGACACAAGTTACTGTTTTATTCAAGCAGACTTGCATGCATGAAAAACACACTTCTATGCACGATCTGAATTTCTCACTCTTGGTTATCTCACATTCCTTAGAAGCTTCCTTTTATACTCTCACTGAGAATCTCAGTGAAGGTTCCTCATTGGAAAAGGAGATAGTGGGATGTCTTTCCAAAAAGACAAAACAACCTTTCTTCACATTCTGATAAAGCAGACTTGTCTCTACATGGCAGAATCTTTGTCTATTCCTTTTTGTTTCTATTGTAGAAAGCTTTAACCAAAAGAGGAATGTCAACTTTGAACCTTTCATCTTCTGTTAAGGCCATTTTGTTATAAGAAATGGTCTGTCACCCATTTCAAATATCCACTTTGTCTTCGTGTAACAGAACAGCGTAGGCAGTCTTTTGCAGCTTCTGTTTTCCACTGTGTCTCCGACTTTGTAAACCGATCTTGTAGTCCAAAACAATACACAAGGACTTGGAAACATATTCCATAAAGTGCTTAGCCTGTTCACAAAGAACAGGTTCTATTCACAAAGAATAGAACTGTTAGAACTTGTTTTGTTGATGAAATAAAAGTCTAGGGTTCAAAGTGTAATTAGTTCAAAGTTGTAAATAACATATAAATATAAACTTTGAATTTGTATTAGAATAGATCTGACATTGTAATTCATATTGCACCGAATTTTTGGAAAGGAACCCAGGTCAACAGTAACCGTTCTTCATCATTTCCAATCTGTAATTGTCTTTGTGATTATTACAATCATTCAGTTAGTTGTTCTTGATCTTGTTCTTCATTGTATTGCCCTTAATTGTTGATTGATAAGTAGGATTCACAATTGGTATCAAAGACTTAGGGTGATTTTTTTATTGAAAACTGAAATTTCGAAACTGTTCTTGACATTTTTTTTTTTCGGAAAATAGAAAAATCAACTAGGGTTTTAATCCAGTTGCTTGTTGGTTTTGATAATTAGATCGAAGGAAGGTCTTAGGCAATCGATTGGATTGATCATAAATTTGTTTTGAATTTCCAAACACAGAAAAAGATCTATTGACTTTTCAGAAAAATTGAAAAACCTAGTGTTCTTCACTGTTTCATTGAAAAACACGTACTTAGATCTGTTTCTGGACAAAATTCTTTCAGAAAACATGTTTCAAATTAAAAAACTTACCTTCGATATCAATTTGGGTTCAATTAGGGCATTTTTTACAAAATAAATTGAAATCCAGACTTGAAATTGTTGAAAAACACAGAAACTCAATCAAACTTGTGTTCTAGTGTTACTCGAGTTGAACTCAAGTTTCAATCAAGTTGAACTTAAGTTTCAATCGACTTGAACTTAACTTTCAATCAAGTTGAACTTAAGATCTATTCGAGTTGACTTGCATTCTATTCGAGTTGACTAGAAGGTTCATTCGAGTTGGTTTCAATCTTCAATCGTGTTGTTGAAAACAAGTTTAAATTTTCAAAACATTAATTCGAGTTGACTATAGCTTTGATTGAGTTGGCCATAGATTTAATCGAGTAGTCTGGTACTTAATTCGAGTTGCATCTTACTTGAGTCGAGTTGCATATTTACTTGATTCGAGTTACAACATACTTGATTCGAGTTGCATCTTATTTGATTCGAGTTGCATAGTTCTTCTAACAGTTGATTTTCTTATAGATTCGAGTTGAGTATACCTTTGTTCGAGTTTTATACATTCATTGATCAAGTTACTCAAATCCTTAGTCGAGTTTGTCATCTTCTTAATTCCAGTTTCAATTCATATTCCTTCAAGTTTGATCAATTTTTAATAGTTGATCAACTTTTTTCAATTTCAATCAAAATATCATTCGATATTGGAAGATTCATATTCGTCAATCATCATGTCTAAAGACGCACTCGCAATGTGGTCGGAGATAAAACCTCCAATTCTCTACCGCGGAGAATACGCACAATGGAGGGAAAGATTTCTGGAATTTGTCAGTTTCCACCCTCTCAGAAGAAATGTTAAAGTCATTGACTGACGGACCAGCTGTGTTCCTCGAAACAATTCCTGCTGTACCCAACGGAAACCCTCCAATACCGGAAAGAACAGTTGAGGTAACAAACCTGACAGAAGCACAGAAACGGAGAAAATTTGGAGATAAAATAGCAAGAAAGTTGTTACTGATATCTATCCCTAAGGACATCTATACCTGCTTAACAAACACTAAGATAGCCAAACCCATATGGGATGAGGTGTGTAAGCTGATTAGGGGATCCGACAGGGCAGCTACCAATAGAGCAAGGAATAGTTGAATGACGTTTGAGAATTTTAGAGCAAGAGAGGGAGAATTGCTAGAGAACAGGTACTTGTGAATTGTCAGCTTAGTGAGTGAGATGAAAAGTAATGGTGTTACTAAGTCCAATATAGACATAAACGTCAAATTTCAGAAAGTACTTGCTGTTTGTCAGCTTAGTATGCAATGATCATCCAACAGACAAAAGACATTGAGGAAATGGATTTCCATATGGTATTTGAGAACCTTAACAACTATCAAGAGGTTGTTTTAAGGAAAATGTCTGGAAAGAAGAAAGCAGAAAAAGATTTCGTTGACCCTTTAGCTTTATTGACAGATAAGAAATACAAGTATAAGTTGAAGAAGGAAAAACGGGTAGTCATAAGCAGCAGTTTTTCTGAATCAGACTCATCAGATTCATTAAAAGATTCTGAGATAGAAGAAATGAAAAGGCAAACGGCCTTACTCACTAAGGCATTTCAGAAGAAGTTCTACCGAAAACCCGCCAATAACAAAATGAGATACAAGACTTGCTCAAGAAAGTTTGATAAGAAAGAGAAATCTGAAAAGTCAAGTAAAAGCAGTGGTAGAAAAGCCGATAAATATGACAAATCTGAAAAATCAGCCAAGAAAGATACAGAGCAAAAAGGCTACAACTGTGGCAAGCCAGGACACTTTGCCCGAGAATGCAGAATGCATGTAGTCAAAAACTCTGAATACTACACAAGAAAGGCACTTCTAGCCAAAGAAAAAGAAGCTGGCAAAGCTCTAATGGCTGAGGATGATCATTGGTTACAACTATCAGAGGATGAAGACATCTTGGATGAAGATGAACAAATCTGCTTGAAATCAGAGGTTTTCAATGAATCACAACTGAGTGAGTCGCAATGATTGCAGAAGATGAGGTATGGGTTGGGTTGACGGATGACGAGAATGATGAAAAGGAAGAATCTGATGAGGAATTGACTGAAGAAATTGCGATGATGGCAACAGGAAATGTTGGCTGCAGCAAAGACAAAGAGATTGATCAATCAGATTCAGAGAAATCAGATAGTTCAGAAACACCGAAGGTACATTCTAACTCTGAATCTGAAAATGATGATTCCTGTTTGCTTGAAGAAAAACTAACGCAAATGGGTTTCATGCTAAAGAAATTTGAAAAATCCTTAAAAGCAGAAAATAAAAATACTCATTCCTTGGAAAACAAGCTAAATCAAGAACATGCGTTAGTATTGGAGTTTTCCAAGGATATAGCATTAGCACTACGAGCAGTATCAGATTTGCAAGATAAAACAAATGAACTTCAATGTAAAATCCAAGAACTATATAACAATATATCTGACTTAAAAGAAAAACTGAATTTGGCAGAATTAGAGGCTTCAAATTATTCTGTAAAATATCATGCCATTTTTGAAGAAAGAACGAAACTTTATGAGAAAATAAAGACATTGGATGATGAGTTTATCAAAAGAGGTCAAAGAGATCAAACGATCTATTTAAATCAACCAAAAGATACTAAATTTTATAATTCTAAATATGGTATTGGTTGGAATAATTCATATCTGACAAAGGCTATTTCAAATTCACCTACTATATATGATGTCAGATATATGAATTTAGGATTACAAATGAAATTTATGAAAGCATCAGATGAGATAGAATCAAGTGAAGATTCAAAAAGACTAAGATCTGATAAAATGCAAAATTTTGTTGATTATAACAGAATAAATGAATCAAATAAAAATACTTTCATTAAAGAGGAGTATATTCAGACATATTCTGAAAATGGTTTATCTGAATCTGCTACTAAATCTCAAAAGTTATATTTACCAGTTTCAATTCTTGAAAAGATAAACTCTGATCTCGAATTGAAAATAGAAAATTTTGAGACAGAAAATCAAACTCTTAAGGCTGAACTTAAAACTCTGAAACAAAAGTTACAAAACAGCCTGAAAACAAATCAATATCAGATCAAACATCTTCAATTCCACTTGATTCTATTAACTCTGAAAAGGACTTTGATCTGTACATGAACTCTGATTTTAAATCATTGGAAGAAGTGTTTGTTAAAATAGATGAGTTTCTAAAACCTTTACACAACAAACAAACTGACGACCTTAAAGAACCTGTTAGAATTCTGCAAAGAATATCTACAGATTCAAGGGAATCATCTGAAAAATCACCAAGTTTACAATCGAAAAAGGAGAAAACAAAAGTTACTTTTGTGACTCCTACTTATGAAAAAGGTGAATCATCTTCCACGAAGGACTCTATTGCACTCAAGGTCCAAAATTCAAAAGGTAAGAGACCTTTATAGAAGAAACAAGTTTCCAAAATCACTAATTCTCGTGTTTCTTATATGTCAGATTATATTGTGAAAGGTTGAAGCAAGAATGGAGAAAGAAGCAGAAAGAAAAGAAAAACAAGAGTGGAGAGTGAAGGAAACTGTTGTTACAGATAGAATTAGACAATTTGAAAAATCTGTCTTAATAATAAATTTAAAGATAAATCTTGTATTAAATACTCTCGGACTACTTTAATTGCTTTAAATTATGTTGCTTGTAAATCAATGCATGCTAAATCTAATACGCTTGTATGGCTAACAAAGAATAATGACCCATCTTTTAAACAGAAAAAGGTTCCAAAGCAACAACTTTCAAAAACAGTTCCACATCGAACTGTACAAAAGTGGATCCAAAGAGAACTATTAAAAAGTGGGTACCTAAAATAAAATACATATCCGATGCGAAAAAGCATAATTCAACTGCATGATTTACCAAAGTCAAAAGTACCCAACTATAAGTGGGTACCTCATGTTTTATTTCGTCTTATAGGTAATTCATGTATGGTACCTTGACTCCGGATGCTCAAAGCACATGACCGGACAGAGAGAAAGACTTGCTAACTTTGTAGATAAGTTCTGTGGGACGGTCAGATTCGGGAATGATTAATTCTGTCTGATCAAAGGTTATTGTCACATCCTTGCTTTAAAACACGCTTGCTTATCCCAGGAAATAACAATAAATGCATAAAGCTAAATAAAATATTACAATAAGTCTTGCACTACACGTGCTTCAAGGTTACAATACTAAGTTGCTAAAAACATCACAATTAAAAATAAAAGCAGCTACCCAGAACCCAAGGCATCATAAACTATACCACAAGCTGAAAATGAGCTAAGTCCTCTGGGCAGATCAGATAATAGACCTAAGCAGAAGGTCCAGCTTGTTCTTTACCTTTTCCTGTAAAAATTGTAAGTAGCAACTGTAAGCTAATGCTTAGTGAGTAAACAGATATTCATGAATGCATGTAAAATATGAGGCGAAAGTGCCTAAAAAGGCTGTTATGCTTGTTTGCTTGCTTGCTTGCTTGCTCATTTGCTTAATACCCAGAAAGAACGCTGCACAATTGAGACATTTCACGCAGAACGGAGATGCCACCACTATGGGTTTACCGCTGACAGATGATCAATCTGTGATGCGGGGCTAGCTACCCGCATAATGCTCAAGGGATAGTGGTGAACATCAGAATTGCTTGCTCACTAAATATAATGCTTATGAGATGCACAAAGAAACGCTAACACAAAGTTTGCTGTATAGTATGCAGAACAATAAACAGATAGCAGATAAATATGCATATTAATAGATCAAATGTAAGATCCGGCTAAGCTGGGCATCACCTGTACCACAGTGTTCGCCTTCACTCACAAAAGTCTATTGAATTCCAAAGAAGTCACATAGAAGCAATTTATGTCTCAATTTCATATAAAACATGTAAACAAGAATAACTGTTACTCACTGTACTGAAAATGCTTTGAAACGCTCTGAAATACTTGCTCGGGCTTATTTATGCTTTAAATTGCTTTATAACGCTTGCTCTTGCTTATCTAGGCTTTTAATATATTCTGGCACTGGCTTTGACTCGCAACTGGGCTAAACGGCTTATGTATAATATCTGAAGTTCAATATTACAGAACATGTGCTAAATTAATATTGCTAGCTCAATATTCCAACATCTATAAGCCATAGCTTCTAGCTAAATATTTTGCTATTTATTTTGCTAATTTATGCGTTGTTCGTAAATTTTATCAATTAGATTCGAAATTTAGGGGCTAGATTCGAATCTGAGCATCAGACTCGAAGCCAGACTCGAATCTGAGTATCAAACTCGAAGCCAGACTCGAACAGGGGATTAGATTCGAAGCCTCATTCGAATCTGAAGTTAGATTCGAAGGCAATCTCGAATCTGGTGATTAGATTCGAATCTATGATTCGAATCTAGCCCTATTCGAGCCTGTTCTATCTATTTTCGAGTCTGTTCTACATATTCTCGAGTTTGTTCATGAGCTACAGCTTTACACTTGCATTTTCAAGCCTAAAATCATAAATAAACTAAGCAACAAGCCTCGGTTTGATTATATTATACATAATCTACCATATTTTAGCTAAAACTCATACAAAACCAGCTTTAAATCGCCTAAAATGATAAACTCGAATTTGTAGCTTCAAAACCGAAAGTGCAGAAAACGAAAAGGGAATTTCTTACCTCAAAACCGTATGAAATCACGCATGCAATAGCAGATTCGTGTTCTACTCTTCGAGATCTTTCCGATGACGTATAGAACACGAGATTTGGCCGGTCGGTTTGGGAGAAAAGCTAGAGAGAAGTTTCGGGTTAGAGAGAGAAGCTCTGGAATTTGCTAGAAGGTTTTTGCAAAAGTGAGAAAATGGAGCACCCAACTCCTATTTATACTAAATCTCGAAATTACATCATTTTACGCAAATTGCTCAAAATACTTAAAAATAAAAATGCAAATAAAAGGCAAGGTGTTATAGTATGAGCCCACCACGCTTGCACTTCGTCCTCGAAGTACCTAAGGCTCAAACAGATGCGGATATCGAACTCTCATGTCTTCCTCAGATTCCCAGGTCTGAGAAATTCCGTGAGAAGTCCTCCACTGCACCAACACCATTGCTACTTCTCTATTTCTCAGCTTCTTCATCTTTGTCTCTAGAATAACCTCAGGCTCGTCACATTGCAGTTTCTCGTTAATCTTGTAAGTTAGATGATCGGCCCACTTTTCTCTGTCATCTTCTTTGCACTTCCTAAGCTGCGACACGTGAAATACAGGGTGTATGTTGGACAGTTCGCTCGGCAAGTCCAACAGATAAGATTGAGTTCCAACACGCTCGGTGATCTTGAAAGGACCAACGAATCGTGGTGCTAACTTGCCACGCTTGCCGAATCTGAACACACCTTTCATCGGCGAGACTTTTAATACAACATAGTCGTCCTTCTGGAATTCTAAAGGCTTATGGCGTCGGTCGTGGTACGATTTCTGTCGAGATTGAGCAGTTTCCAATCGTTGACGTATGATTCGGATCTTTTCATTTGTCTGCTGAAGTAGCTCGGGACCGGCGATTGGTGCTTCACCGGCTTCATGCCAACACGTAGGAGTTCGGCACTTGCGTCCGTATAAGGCTTCGAAAGGTGCGGCTTTGATGGATGAGTGGTAACTATTGTTGTAAGAAAATTCTGCTAACGGCAAGTGGTCATCCCAACTACCGCTAAACTCAAGAACACATGCCCGCAGCATGTCTTCGAGTGTAAGGATCGTACGCTCACTCTGGCCATCAGGCTGTGGATGATACGCTGTGCTCATTCTGATCTTAGTGCCTAATCCATCTTGTAATGCACTCCAGAACCTCGAAGTGAATCGGCTGTCGCGGTCGGAAACAATTGACAAAGGCACACCGTGTCGTGTAACGATCTCGTCTATGTACAACTTGGCTAGTTTCTCAAGTGAATAGTTTTCGCGAATCGGAATGAAATGTGCGACTTTGGTTAGGCGATCCACGATAACCCATATTGCGTCGTGCTGTCTTCGTGTAGTCGGCAACTTCGTCACAAAGTCCATAGTTATGTGATCGAACTTCCACTCGGGGATCGGTAAGGGCTGAAGACTGCCGTAAGGCTGCTGATGCTCCGCTTTGACTAATCGGCATGTAACACAATTATCAACATATTGGCCTACGTCTCTTTTCATACCGGGCCACCAATATTCGGCTTTTAGATCGTTGTACATCTTGGTGCTGCCAGGATGTACCGAGAAGTTAGAACAGTGGGCTTCCGAAAGAATTTTCTGTCGAACATCACCAAATTTGGGAACCCAGACACGATTTTTGAAAAGCTTCAAGCCATGAGGGCTATCGGTTAAGAACTGAAGTTGCCCTTTCATGTCCTCAGAGTTGAGGTTTTCTTCTTTTAGGGCTTCGGCTTGAGCAACGAGAATTTCATCGATCAAAGTTGATGAAAACGAAGTATGAGTCAAGGTATAGAGACATTTAGCAGAGTAGGATTTACGACTCAATGCGTCGGCCACCACATTCGCTTTGCCAGGGTGATAAAGAATATCACAATCATAGTCTTTGATGAGTTCCATGGAGCGTCGCTGGCGCATGTTGAGCTCCTTCTGGCTGAATATATACTTAAGGCTCTTGTGATCCGTATACAGCTGACATTTGGTGCCGTAGAGATAATGCCGCCATGTTTTCAACGCAAAAGTCACAGCAGCAAGTTCAAGGTCATGAGTCGGATGACTCTTTTCATGATCCTTAAGTTGGCGAGAAGCATATGCTATGACTCTGCCTCTTTGCATCAAAACACACCCAAGCCCTTGATATGAAGCATCGCTGAAGACTACAAAGTCTTCATTACCTTCAGGTAAGGCCAGAATAGGCGCTTCGGTGAGTTTCTGCTTTAAAGTTTGGAAGGCGGTCTCTTGAGCTTCTTCCCAAATAAAGGGAACATTCTTGCGAGTAAGAGATGTAAGAGGCATGGCTAGTTTTGAGAAGTCCTTAATGAATCGACGGTAGTAACCCGCCAATCCCAAGAAACTTCGGATCTCAGTAGCTGATTTGGGAGCTTCCCAATTTTGAATGGCTTCTATCTTAGAAGGATCCACAGAGATTCCTTCACCAGATATCACATGACCAAGGAATTGTATCTGATAAGATACAAGATTTTGCAAGTTAACGCTGAGCATGAATTTAAGAAAAGATAAGCTTAAAAATAAATAAATCGAGATTGCAAGCACCTGTCGCAACCAAAATTCGCATTTAGAGAACTTGGCGTAAAGTCGCTCCTTGCGCAGCAACTCTAGCAGCTCTCTAAGATGCACAGCATGCTCAGCTTCAGTTTTCGAGTAGATGAGAATATCGTCTATAAAGACGATAACAGACTTATCGAGCATTGGTCTACAAACGCGGTTCATCAGATCCATGAACGCCGCAGGAGCGTTTGTAAGGCCAAAGGGCATAACAAGAAACTCGTAATGCCCATATCTGGTACGGAAAGCCGTTTTAGGGACGTCTTCTTCATGAACTTTGAGCTGATGATACCCAGATCTAAGATCGATCTTTGAGAAGTAACTGGCTCCCTGAAGCTGGTCGAAAAGATCGTCTATTCTGGGCAATGGATATTTGTTCTTTATTGTTACCTTGTTCAACTCCCTATAATCAATGCACATCCGGAGAGTCCCATCTTTCTTCTTAACGAATAAAACAGGAGCTCCCCAGGGAGATGAACTTGGTCGTATGAGTCCCTTGTCAAGCAATTCTTGCAATTGCTTCATCATTTCTTGCATCTCAGCAGGTGCAAGTCTATAAGGGGCTCGAGCAATCGGTGCCGCGCCGGGCACTAAATCAATTCTGAACTCCACCTGACGGTCTGGTGGGAGTCCAGAGATGTCCTCGGGAAAGACATCTGGAAATTCAGAGGCTATCGGTACCTCGGCTAAAGTTTTCTTTTCAGACTTAGCATCTATTGCATATGCTAAGTATGACACGCAACCCTTAGCTATATGTTTCCTAGCTTTGACTACAGAAATTAAACATAAGTCACCTTTCTTTCTGTCACCATAGATGCAGATACTGCGGCCATCCGGTGTAGTGAGCTTTATCAACTTCTTCTTGCAGACAATGTTGGCGTCATGATGATCAAGCCAATCCATACCGACGATGACGTCGAATTCGTGAAAGTCCATAGGAATGAGGTCAAGTTGGAACGTGCAATTATCTAACAGAATTATGCAGTCGCGGTAAATTTTATCGGTGGACACGCACACGTTACTGGCCGTTTCGATATCAAATATAACAGGCAGAGTTGTCGGAGTAATTCCAAGCTTAGATGCAAATGCACTTGATATAAAAGAGCGATTGGCTCCTGAATCGAAAATAACTCTAGCAGGGATAGAGTTAACAAGAAACGTACCAGATACCACATCTGGTATTTCCTTCGCTTGCTCGGCTGTTATTTGGAATGCGCGATTCTGACTCCTAGTTGGCTCGTTACGGCGACTAGAACCTCCACGCGATGCGCTATGTCGGGCTGGTTGATTTTGTCTTTGCTGTTGTTGTTGATGTTGTTGCTGAGGTCGGTATTGCTGCTGCTGCAATCGCGGATGATGCTCTGCACTCGGGTAAATCATGCTGAACGGATGCGTACATGCATGCTCATTATGTCCAGGGCGTAAACAGTTGTTGCAAACTTTAACTCTGTTAGGACATTCTTCACTGCTATGTCCTATTTCGTTGCACACATAGCACCTCACATCATTGGGGTTACAACGCCCAATGTGTGACTTCTGGCAGCGGCGACACTGCCTCGGCTCAGAATGTACCGCATAAGATCGAGTTTGCTGTGCCGTAGGCGAGCTGAACTGTCGGTACTGAGACTGCTGTGGCTGAGAATATCTGGATGAAGATCCAGAATAGCTTCCGGTGCGCGATTCCTTGGGCGGTGATGGACATGTCGGGTTAATAGAGGAAGTAGGAACTCCTCCAGCTCGAATAAAATCCTGCTCGAGAATTCGAGCAGCTTCAACACAGTCAGCATAGTTGGTATATCCCCGGTGCTTCAAGAACTTCTGATACTCGGGATGTAGACCCATAAGAAAACGGTCGATCTTTCGCTCTTCAGTAGCGACTTGATAGTCAGACAACAAGCTTAGTCGGGTGAATTCAATCTCATACTCAGTCACCGATTTGGTTCCCTGAGTAAGAGACATCAGCTTCTCTTCCAAACGCTTCTTTTCATCAGCTGGGCAGTACTGACGAAAGAAAATAACCTTCAATTCATCCCAAGATAGGGACTTAATCCAGTTGGCTCCGTGCATGTTTTCCTGAGACCTCCACCACATAACAGCGCCACCCTCGAACAGTGTTGTAGCGAAGCTGACCTTTGATTCTTCAGCACAGTCACTAATGAGAAATATCCGCTCGATGCCAGTGATCCACTCAAGCGCTTCGATCGAATTTGCAGCACCCTTAAAAGGTTGAGCTCCGCAAGCCTTGAAATAACGAAAGTTGCAGCCCTTAGGAGGGACTACAGGGGCTTCCTCCTCGTCGGTGTCGTCGTTTCGGCGTCCAGTGTCTTCATGCTGCTTCTTCTGGCGTTCTTCCCTTCGCCTAGTTTCGGCTTCATCACGGGCACGAAACTGGTCTTGCAAAATTTTAGCTTGACGCTCGTTGTTTTCATTGAGCATCGTTTGCATTATTTGCATGATCTGTTCAGGAGTGAGTCCACCTCCAGCTCCTTCACCAGATCCAGACATGTTCTGAAATTATATAAATAATACTTGCATAAGAATAGGAATAACTCCTATTCTACCCCATTTCCCAATTCCTAAAGCAAAGTCAAAGCCTATCTCAGGTCAAGTTAAAGCCTAGATATTCGAAGCTAATATCTTTGCTTAAAAGTTTGAGTCCAAGTGTTATTGCTAACACTTGAATCCCTCAAACTAATGCTCTGATACCATCCTGTCACATCCTTGCTTTAAAACACGCTTGCTTATCCCAGGAAATAACAATAAATGCATAAAGCTAAATAAAATATTACAATAAGTCTTGCACTACACGTGCTTCAAGGTTACAGTACTAAGTTGCTAAAAACATCACAATTAAAAATAAAAGCAGCTACCCAGAACCCAAGGCATCATAAACTATACCACAAGCTGAAAATGAGCTAAGTCCTCTGGGCAGATCAGATAATAGACCTAAGCAGAAGGTCCAGCTTGTTCTTTACCTTTTCCTGTAAAAATTGTAAGTAGCAACTGTAAGCTAATGCTTAGTGAGTAAACAGATATTCATGAATGCATGTAAAATATGAGGCGAAAGTGCCTAAAAAGGCTGTTATGCTTGTTTGCTTGCTTGCTTGCTTGCTCATTTGCTTAATACCCAGAAAGAACGCTGCACAATTGAGACATTTCACGCAGAACGGAGATGCCACCACTATGGGTTTACCGCTGACAGATGATCAATCTGTGATGCGGGGCTAGCTACCCGCATAATGCTCAAGGGATAGTGGTGAACATCAGAATTGCTTGCTCACTAAATATAATGCTTATGAGATGCACAAAGAAACGCTAACACAAAGTTTGCTGTATAGTATGCAGAACAATAAACAGATAGCAGATAAATATGCATATTAATAGATCAAATGTAAGATCCGGCTAAGCTGGGCATCACCTGTACCACAGTGTTCGCCTTCACTCACAAAAGTCTATTGAATTCCAAAGAAGTCACATAGAAGCAATTTATGTCTCAATTTCATATAAAACATGTAAACAAGAATAACTGTTACTCACTGTACTGAAAATGCTTTGAAACGCTCTGAAATACTTGCTCGGGCTTATTTATGCTTTAAATTGCTTTATAACGCTTGCTCTTGCTTATCTAGGCTTTTAATATATTCTGGCACTGGCTTTGACTCGCAACTGGGCTAAACGGCTTATGTATAATATCTGAAGTTCAATATTACAGAACATGTGCTAAATTAATATTGCTAGCTCAATATTCCAACATCTATAAGCCATAGCTTCTAGCTAAATATTTTGCTATTTATTTTGCTAATTTATGCGTTGTTCGTAAATTTTATCAATTAGATTCGAAATTTAGGGGCTAGATTCGAATCTGAGCATCAGACTCGAAGCCAGACTCGAATCTGAGTATCAAACTCGAAGCCAGACTCGAACAGGGGATTAGATTCGAAGCCTCATTCGAATCTGAAGTTAGATTCGAAGGCAATCTCGAATCTGGTGACTAGATTCGAATCTATGATTCGAATCTAGCCCTATTCGAGCCTGTTCTATCTATTTTCGAGTCTGTTCTACATATTCTCGAGTTTGTTCATGAGCTACAGCTTTACACTTGCATTTTCAAGCCTAAAATCATAAATAAACTAAGCAACAAGCCTCGGTTTGATTATATTATACATAATCTACCATATTTTAGCTTAAACTCATACATAACCAGCTTTAAATCGCCTAAAATGATAAACTCGAATTTGTAGCTTCAAAACCGAAAGTGCAGAAAACGAAAAGGGAATTTCTTACCTCAAAACCGTATGAAATCACGCATGCAATAGCAGATTCGTGTTCTACTCTTCGAGATCTTTCCGATGACGTATAGAACACGAGATTTGGCCGGTCGGTTTGGGAGAAAAGCTAGAGAGAAGTTTCGGGTTAGAGAGAGAAGCTCTGGAATTTGCTAGAAGGTTTTTGCAAAAGTGAGAAAATGGAGCACCCAACTCCTATTTATACTAAATCTCGAAATTACATCATTTTACGCAAATTGCTCAAAATACTTAAAAATAAAAATGCAAATAAAAGGCAAGGTGTTATAGTTATGGGAGTCTTGCGTACGATAAGATTATAATTCAGAAAGTCTTCGACTTTGACGGTCTTGGTCACAACTTGTTCAGCATTGGACAACTCTGCGACAAAGGATTAGAGGTCAACTTCAAAGCTAATCGGTGCAGCATAAGATTTGGAGAAGGAAAAGAAATCCTTGCAGGGAACATGAAAACCAATTTGTACTCAATTGACCTAGCCCCAATAAATCTGAAGAAGGATGTCTGTTTAATGTCAAAAGAAACATCTAAAACATCTTGGCTATGGCATCGTCGTCTTTCACATCTCAATTTTAATGAATTAAGCAACCTTGCAAAAGGTGGGTTAGTTAAAGGGCTACCAACTCTCAAATTTCAAAAGGAGCAGTTGTGCGCCGCGTGTGAAAAAGGAAAGATGACTAGAGCTTCACACAAATTCAAAACAGAACACTCGTCAACGAGAGCACTTGAACTGATACATATGGATCTGTGTGGACCAATGAGAGTACAGAGTATTGTAGGTCCCAAAAGATATCCCAAGTATATAGCTTTAAGCTGTAGAGGGGGGGGGGGGTGAATACAACTATTTAAAAACTACACACTATTTTCTCAATGTTTGTATGTATTATTAACAAATGTTAATTACAAACGAGCTTGAATGCGGAAAGGTTCAAGCTGAGATGACAGATACAACAATATGTTTAACTAGTCTAAGACTGACTTAAACTAATTACAATGAATACACTCACTAAGAATCACTCACTGTGTTTACAAGACTCTGAGGAACAGCTTGAACAAGAACAGCTTAGACACTGAGCACTGTTTTATTCAAGCAGACTTGCATGCATGAAAGACACACTTTGAATGCACGTTCACTCTTGGTTTCAGCACTTAGCTTTTTGGCTTGATCTTTCAATCCTTGGAAGTTTCTTTTTATACTCACTCAGAGGATCTAAGAGAAGCTTCTTCATTGGACGGAATGAAAAAGGTAAAGTCTTGTTGAAAAGACAACATAAACTTTACTACACATTCTGAAAAGCAGACTTGTCTTCATGTGGGCAGAACTTTAGTTTTTTCACTTCCTTTAACTAAATAAGGAATGTCAACTTTGTGTTTTTCTTCCTTTGTAAAGGCCTATTTTGATATAAGAAAAAGGTCTGTCATCCTTTTTCAAATAGCCTTTTGTCTTCATGTAACAGAACAGCTTGGGCAGGCTGAGCAGTTCTGATTTCCACTTTGTCTTCGACTTTGTAAACTGATCTTGCAGTAAAAAACAATACATGAGGACTTGGAAACACATTTCATAAAGTGTTTAGCCTGTTCACAAAGAACAGATGACTTGTAAACTGTCCAAGCTGCTCACTAGTGTAGAGCAGCGTAGACAGTTTATGTCCACCCTGTTCAGCAGACTGAACAGCTTGGGCAAAACAGCCTTTGTTGCAACACATGCAACACATAGAACAGCTTCATGCTGATATTGCAAATCTTTTTCAGGTTTCAATAAGGCATATAACAGGCCTTAAATTCAACCTTTAAAAGGATCAACGGGTTTGATTAATAATCTCCCCCTCAGATGCAGAACAGGTTTGACTGAGGCCTTTTTGTGCCTAACAATCTCCCCCTATTTGCAATAACCAGTCTAAGCTGGCCTTATCAAAAGTTACTATATATTTTTACAGTACATTTGTTGAAATAAAATTACAACATCAACATAAAGTAAAAGATCAGTTTATATATATACTGATTTTTGATTACATTAGAACAACACATGTTCTTACAAAAGTACAACTGATGTACTGATGTATATTACAACTAATGCAAAAGAGAAAATTACAACATATGTAAATAAAGTACAACTAATGTACATCAGATTTTGGACTGTTTTTGTTGGGAGCAGATAATGGTAAGCCTGTCCAACTGATGGACAGCTTCCATTCTTCACCTACCCAGATGGTAGATGGACTTCATCACAATGGAGGGGGACCTTCAAACATCTTCTCAAGTTGCTCTCTAGTACCTCAAGTTCTTGAATTTCACTTCTTATTATCATAAACCTGGGATCCTCAAATTCATCTCTTTCATAACAGCCTCTGAGCTGATCCCAGATAGCTGCTCTCCACCTACTTGACTGCCTGAATGAAATTGCAAGTCTGAAGGCTACAAGCTGTCTCAGATCCACTTTGTATAGATCTGATGCTCTCTGAAAGCATTTCTTCTGAGATAATGGATCTACAAAAAAGCTCAGGCTCTTCAATGATCTTGCCATCTTCAAACTCAATTCCACTAGGCAGGCTGTGATTAACTCCTTTCATCTCAATAGCATAGTCACCTTGTTCTATATGAGGAGTTGTTCCATTTCAGTGTCCTTCCTTGTCCTCCTGGCCTTTATTTTTGGTTGTGTCACATAGACACCTTCACTGACTTCTTTGGAGATCAGGCCAAGATTCTTCACTCTCTCCATCAGCTTCTTGACATATGCTCTGACAGTCTTAGCAGTTTCTGACTTAGACTCACTCAGAGCAACTGCCAGCTCAATCCATTCTCTGTATCCCATTTGTGCAACGTCAGTGTAGTCATATGTTTCTAGTTCTGGGCCTGCTGCACCCATTCTGGTTATTTTCAACTTCCACTGACTGCCTTTTCTTGATATGGGCACAGCTTTGACAATTGCTTCCTTAGCAAGCCTTCTATCAGCAACATCTAGAAATTTTCTTCTTGCCAGGTTGTCAAAGTGAAACTGAGCTCTAGCAGAAGGCACTAAAGTTTTGGTCACTGAGACCAGAGCACCTTTTTCTTTTTCAGCTTCCTTCTCTTCTGCTGATCACTTAGCAACTTCCAAAATTTTCTTTTGCACAACCAGAGAGGACATTTTAACTTTCCTTACCTCTTGAAGTGCAAAAGACTTAGCAGCTTTGGCAGATTCTTCTTCTTTCCTTAAAGCTTCCAGGGCTTGAAGCTGTTCTTCTCTAAACTCAAAATATTTGTGCATAGGAAGACCCATTTCTTTGGCCTTGGCTTTGTGAAATTTAAGCTATGCTGCTTTCTGCTGCTGAGGATCAGTTGCTGCGTTTTCTTTTCCTTTAGCTGCTGTAGTGACACCAGCTTCAGGACTTTCCTCCTCCTCTTCTGCTTCTTCTAAAATTAGATGCCTCCTTCTGCTGCTTGGCCTGCCCTCCGGAATGAATTCCTCCCCCTTAGACTGAGCATGGATTGGAGATTCAGCCTGAGTAGGCTGAGCAGCGTGGGAGGCACCCTCCAGTGTACCTGTTGAAGCTCCTGCAGGTTGACCACTGAGTATTGCAGGCACTGATTTCTCCTTAGGAGAAGAAGTTTTCTCCCCCTTAGACTTAGACTTCAGGGCAGATGACTTCTCCTCCTTTGAAGGAGATGTACCAGCACCTTCAACACCTGGTCTTCCTGAAGACACGAAGTCATCAGGCTTGCCAGCAGTTTTGGCAGCAGGCCGGGGGCCAACAAGGCTATTCACTAAGAATGCCAAGTTGTCCTTCACCTCTGCAAGTTGGGTAAGACAGGTTTGTAGAGAAGAGGATTGGGTATCAGCAAGGGAGGTCAGCTTAACAATATTTTCCCTATCAGAAGCTGTGAACAACAAACTATGAAGCTGTGCAAGATGTATTCTAGAGAATCTTGCAAATCAGCAAGGTTTGATGACACAGAATTTGATAGGGAGCCAATGAGGGTATGTAAGCTGGCCATAGTATCAGGAAGTGTAGAGTTGCAAGAAGTTAGGAGAGATGACAGCTGTTGAGAAATAGCTGTCATGGAGGACACAAAGTCCTGTTGTAGTGAAAGAATTGAGGAGAGAGATGTGGATACAGTTTGCAGCTGTGCAGTGAGTGCAAGCAGCTGTGGAGAATTATCAGTTTGTGGAGTGGCAGGGAAGGAATCCTTGAACAAATCAAAGAACCCCTTAAGCTGTTCAGACACAGAGTCTGAAATAAAAGAGGGTAGAGAGGTCATAGTAGTTTCTAAAGAACCAACTTTTTTGGTCAGCAGAGAAAGTTGATCCTTCAAAGGCAGGTCTTTAGGAGATGGAGGTGTATGCATTGATTGTTTAGATTGGGTTGATGGAGAAGATGATGTTGCGGCTGGTGTATGAGGATGGGATGGAGAGGGAAGAGGAACATTTGAGAGAAGCTCCATAGCCTGGGCAAAAGTAATGTGGCCCAGCTTGGAGGGGTCAAAGGGTCCCTCAGCAGCGGTTGTAGCTGCATCATCAGGAGAAGGGGTTGATGTTGGGGGCCTTTCAGATGCTGCTTGTGTTGCAAAACCTTCATGAAGGCCAGTGGGTGTTCCCTCTGCAGTGCTTTGGTGTAAAAGCACCTCATCATGGGGAGATGGGATATGCATTTCAACATCAGCAGTGGTGAAACCTGCTGATGGAATTTTCATAGTAGGAGCAGCCTCACCAAAGGGATGGTATGTTCCCTGAGGTTCATCAGCTTGGGTTGTTGGTCCCTCAGCACCTGTTTGGTGTAGAACAGCTGTATCATGGGGAGCAGAAGTTTGAGGCTGAGCTGCTGATTGGTCTATACCAGCAGTGTGGGCACCTCGTGCAGACTCAGGGTGTGATGAAATTTGAGTAGGGGACAGTGTGGACTCAGTATGGAGTGGAGAGCGCTTTTGTCTTTCAATATTCTCAGCCTGTTGGGAGGCTGGAATAGTGGAGGTGGTTATGTCCTTTTGTACAACTGGTTCCTGTTGGGAGGAACCAGAGGGTCTAGGCTGACTCTGGGTGGACTCAGGTTGGAGTGAAGCAGGCTCCAATTGTGCTGAACCTTCTCCCAAAATAGGAGAGGCAGCAGGGGTGGCTTCTCTTACAACTGAACCCTGTTGAGAGGGAACAGAGGAGCTGGTTGTTTGAGCTGGTTTCTTTTTGGTTAGGGATTTTCGTTGGTATTGGAGGGATGAAGTGGGTGATTGTGGAGAGGTGAAGAGAGGTTCAGACTGGACAGGTTTAGAGACTGGGTCAGAAACAGGTGGGTTTACCTATTCCATAGTCTCAAGTGCCACAGAGGCACCAGCCACAGAGGCTTCAGGTTCAACGAATGAACCAGGGTGAGGAGCCTGCTCCCCCTCAGCCACAGAGGCTAAGGGTGCAGACTCAGACTGAGCTGTTTTGGCCTTCTTTTGCACAGGCCCAACTTCAGTGGTTGCCATGGTCCTCTTAACAAGTTTGGACCTGGCTTTGGATTTTCTCTTGGGAGCAGCTTCTGGATCCACCCTCACAGCAGAGGTCCTTCCACCAATCCTAACAACCTCCTCATTGGTGTTGACAGAGAAGGCTCATTTGGAAGTACAGCAGTGTAGAAAACTCTTTTCCCTATCACAGGGAATGCAGCAGTATGAAGTAAAGGTTGAGAGTTGTACAGGTGCTCACCACAAATGTGTCTGAATATGAGGCTCAGAAACCTGGGGTATCGAACAGCAGCTGGTCTTGGCTCTTGCTGCACCAGGTTCCTCAAGTTTAGGAAGATCCACTTAGCCATGTCCAATGTAGTCCCATCCACCCGCTGTAGGACTATTGGGATTTCATCACGGCTCAGTTGGTCAAATGAACCAACTTTGCTGCTGAAGCTCATCATCACAGAGGCAAACAGAAAGCTATAGGTAGGAGACAAATCCTTCCTCTATAGCGTAGCACCAATTTTGGGTTCTGCTACACCACAGAAGCGTAGCAAGTTTCCCATCTGCTCATTTTCACGCTGGGGCATCTCATATGAATCAGCAATGGGCAGATGAAGAACCTCCTTGAGAAGATCAATAGTGATCTCAATGGTCTGAGTCCCATTGAGAATAGTCCCTTTGATGACTTTGGTGTTGGGGTTGTAGGCACAAGTGTACCAAAACTCGTACACCATCTCCTGGTACAGGACACCACGAGTAGCAGTCATGGCATAGTTCAACGGATGAACTGTCAAAAACTGCACCATTTGGTCATAACCTTTCCCCACATAGTTTTTGGGGATTGTGAGATTGGCAATGTAGTTAGTGGGTTTGAGGGTTAGCATTGTGGTGACTGATAATTGTTTCTGCACATCATCACCAACAAATACTGGTAGGAAGGGGTTGTTGCTGTGAGCCATTTTGAGAGTAGGGAAAGTAGCAGAAGCACAAGACACTTAGTCGAATTTTTAGGGTTCTTAGAAGGTTTATGGTAGTAGTAAGGAAGACGAAGATGTAACAGTATGAGGTATTTATAGGATTTGAATGTGAGTGGGTATGAGAGAGAAACATTTAGGCGGTTGATTTGAAAAGGTCGTTAACGGAAAACGGAACGGTTGTCCATGTCAGACCGTGTGTCAGACCACTTGAGCCCTTTTTAATCACTGACACACGTAACCCACATTATCCGCAGTAATTAAGTTAAATAAAAACAGAAATTAGGTAACTTAATTGTGAAGAAAGGTAATTAAAAACTGTTGGTCTAAGCTGTTGGTCAAACCTGTGATGAGCAGGGTCATCACAAGCTGTTCATTCTTCAAGCTGTTCCCTCAACCTGTTCAACCATGTAGGAACATGTTGTGTCTAATGGCTGATCAGGTTACAAGACAATGTCTTGTAAATCAGTGTTAGAGAATGAGCAGAGTGAAGAGTGGACCATCAGACAGGCTGGACGAGTAAACTGTTGTTGTTCAGCCTGTTGTATGTTCAAGCTGTTCAAGGATTTCAGAGAAATGGCTAAGTACAAAACATGCATAGCCTGTTCTGTCTAGACTGTTTTGAGAAACTTGAGCAGTGTGAGACACACAAGGTCTTAGACCTTTGAGGACTCTTAGTCACTTTTGTTTAACATGCCTAGCTTGCTGACAAGGTAATTAAACCTGGTTTCATCAAGAGGTTTGGTGAAAATGTCTGCAAGCTGTTCATTGGTGGAAATAAAACTTACCTCCACATTACCCATCTAAATGTGATCCCTGATGAAATGATGTCTGACTTCAATATGCTTTGTTCTTGAATGAAACACTGGATTGTTGGAGATTGCTATGGCACTTGTGTTGTCACACAGAATAGGAATCTTCCTATACACAAGCCCATAGTCTTCAAGCTGATGCTGCATCCACAGAATCTGTCCACAGCAGCTTCCAGCAGCAATGTACTCAGCTTCAGTAGTAGAAGTAGACACTGAGTTCTGCTTCTTGCTGCACCAACTTATCAACTTACCACCAAGGAGTTGACACCCACCTGTTGTGCTTTTCCTATCTAGCCTGCAGCCTGCAAAATCAGAATCTGAATAACCCGTTAGTTCAAGGCTTGAGTCTTTGGGATACCAAAGACCCAAACCTGGTGTACCCTTCAGGTATCTGAAGATTCTTTTAACAGCAGCTAGATGAGATTCCTTTGGATCAGCTTGGAACCTAGCATATAAACAGGTGGCAAACATAATATCAGGTCTACTAGCAGTTAAATATAGCAAGCTCCCAATCATACCTCTATAAGCTGTTACTGAAATAGCTTTGCCACTGGCATCAACATCCAATTTTACATTGGTTGCCATTGGGGTTTTAATAGGAGAACTTTGATCAAATTTAAACTTTTTCAATAGATCTAAAGTATACTTTCTTTGATTTATAAAAATTCCAGTTGAGGTTTGTTTAACCTGTAGTCCTAAAAAGAAAGTAAGTTATCCCATCATACTCATTTCATATTTGGATTTCATGAGTAATGAAAAATTCTTGCATAACTGCTCATTGGTTAAAGCAAATATTATATCATCCACATAAATTTGAACAAGCAAAATATTAGATTTCACTTTCTTTATGAACAGTGTGGTATCCACTTTACCTCTGGAATACCCATTGCTCATAAGGAATTCAGTAAGAGTGTCATACCAGGCTCTAGGGGCTTGTTTGAGACCATAGAGAGCTTTGTCCAACTTATAGACCAAACCTGGATGATGTTCATTTTCAAAACCTGGAGGCTGCTTGACATAAACTTCTTCTTGCAGCTTCCCATTCAAAAATGCACTCTTCACATCCATTTGAAATACCTTAATGCTCTTATGAGCAGCGTAGGCTAGATACAAACGAATTGCTTCTAGCCTGGCCACAGGAGCAAATGTTTCATCATAATCAATTCATTCCTACTGTCTATAACCCTGAGCAACCAGTCTTGCCTTATTTCTAATGACATGACCTTGCTCGTCCATTTTATTCCTGAAAACCCATTTAGTGCCAATTATAGTTTTACCTTTAGGAGCAGGGACCAGCTTCCATACCTTGTTTCTATCAAACTGATTGAGCTCTTCTTGCATGGCAGTGATCCAATTGGCATCTTTTAATGCTTCATCCACTTTATTTGGCTCCATTAGTGAAACACAACTAGAAAACATACAGAAGTTCCCTAAGCTGTCCCACCTTGTTTGTACCCCTTTGCTGATATCACCAATTATTTGATCATTGGGGTGACATCTGATCCACTTAGGATCATTCTTGAATGAGGATTCTCCTGAGTTATCAGCAGCTTCAGCAGGTCCTGTTGAACAGCTCTCAAGATTTTCAGACACATTGTTGTCTTGAGCCTGTTCACCTGTTGAACATGACTGACCACTGTTGAACATATCAGCAGAGGAACTAGGAAAATTAGCATTGATAGGTTCAGGACATGTAGTTGTAATTAGATCAGTACACTTATTCACACAGGATGTATTGACATAATCATCATCATGCCCATCATGATTAACAGGTTCCACACTAGGTGTAGTGGAAGCTTTTGAGTCCTCTTCACTGTTTGAATGCATTAGATCATCAAAGTTTAATTCTCCTGAAACTGATTCAGGAACAGCTTTGGTGGAAGCATTCTTGGACTCTTCAAAGGTGACATTGATAGATTCATCTATCACCTTTCTTTTGTTGTTGTACACTCTGTATGCTTTGGAGATAGCAGAGTAGCCAACAAACACACCTTCATCAGCTTTTGGTTCAAACTTTGCCAGTTGGTCCCTTTGATTCAGAATGAAGCAGGGACAACCAAACACATGGAAGTAACTGACATTTGGCTTCCTCCCTTTGAGCAGCTCATAGGGAGTCTTGTTGAACCTTTTCACCACTAAGGACCTGTTTTGGGTGAAGCAGGCAGTGTTAACAGCTTCAGCCCAGAATGATGAAGGTAAACCTGATGCACACAGCATGGTTCTAGCAGCTTCAATGAGAGTTCTGTTTCTCCTTTCAGCAGCTCCATTTTGTTGTGGAGTTCTTACAGCTGAAAAGTATTGAGTGATTCCTTTCTATTTACAGAAGTCTTCAAGAGTACTGTTACTGAATTCAGTACCATGATCACTTCTAAGCTGCTTCACTTGGGCAGAGTTCAGCATTTCCATCTTTTTCACAAATCTAATAGTTTCTCTAGTAGCCTATCCTTTGCTCTTCAAGAAGATAACCCATGTGTACCTGGAGAACTTATCAACCATTACTAGAGTATATATTCTTCCTCCTAGACTTGGGACATTAACAGGTCCAAACAAATCCATATGAATTAAGAAGAGAGGAGTATCAATAGAGAAGTTATGTTTGGATTTAAATGATGATTTCCTCTGCTTACCTTTCTCACAAGCTGTGTAGAGTTTATCTTTAACAAAGGTCATTGAAGGCAAACCTGTCACCAACTCTTTCTTACAGAGATTGTTGATGTTCTTGAAGTTCAGGGGTGACAGCCTTTTGTGCCATAACCAATTTAAGAATGCATTTGTTCTTGTGAGAAAACAGGTTTCAGTTGTGGGATTAGCAGATTGCATGTCCACAACATGTACACCTTTCTTTCGTTGAGCACATAGCACAACTTTGCCTTGGGGATCCAATATGTAACCCAGGTGCTCATCAAAGTTTACCTTATAGCCAGCATCACATAGTTGACTTATGCCAACGAGGTTATGCTTTAGCCCAACCACATAGGCTACTCTTTTGAACACTGCAGCACCATCTTTAAGAGTTCCATATCCCTCAGTGGATCCCTGTACATTGTCACCAAATGTGACTTTTGGCCCTTTTTCTGGCCTGAGATCACTCATCAGGTCCTTACAACCTGTCATGTGCCCTGAGCCGCCACTGTCCAAGTACCAAACCTGGGATGGTTGTTTTTCCTGCAGAGTGACAAGAAGAATATTAGTCATTTTTAGGGGAACTCATCACAAAGATGAGTTCTCCTACTTCATCAACATTTGTTGATGGACATGTGATATCAACACTAATATTCCCTATTTGAATGGTATCAGCTTGGATACCACTTTCACTGACTGAGATGTTTCCAACACTGTTTATGTTAGCTGTGAGGGAACCATCAGAGTCAGTAGGCCTTATGTCCTCAGTTTCAGGACAGTCTTTGGCCAGATGTGTCTTCATTCCCCATTTATAACATTTTCTCCTTTTAGCATTTTTGGAAGAAGACCTTTCAGAAACACATTCTGAGTTATTTCTGTTGATTCCATCAGCAGGTTTAGCAAACTTGTTACTTTTTGATGAATCAACAGCTTGAGTGGAAAGTTCAATAGCCACAGCTTTGTCTGTCTCTTCTTTCCTCTTTTTAGGAGGGCAGATGTCAAAGATAGGAAGCTTAATTAGCTTTTGAACTTCCACAGGTTTAGGAAACCTATTCCCATCTCTCTCAGGCTGAGCAATGGCTTTGCCTTTGCCCTTCCTGAGATGTGATTGATGTTGCCTATCAACATAATCATTATTTCTAGTTTTGAAAGACTTATTATTATTATTTAAAACCAGTTTACCACTATGATTAGAAAACTTATTTGAAATCACAGCAGGTTTGCCTTCAATCTGAGACTTACTCTTGTTAAAGGCAGACTGCTTACCTTTTGAAAACTTATTTTCAAAATGTTCAGCATTAAAAAGGATTAGTATGCCTTTTTACATCAGCTTTAGACCCAAAGCATGTTTTGTCAACAGGTTTGGTGTCCACAGCTGCAGTTTTGACATGCTTTCCTTTCTTTTGCTTGTGTGAATCAGCAGAGCACTTAGCAAGCTTATTTGATGGAAAACTTATTTCATCAGTAGCTTTTGAGCTAGGTTCACACGAGCTGTCAGTGTTTTGAGGCCTGACAAACCTGTTTGTTGAGATTAATTTACCATTCACTTTTTGAATAAAAGTGGTAGGAAGCTCACCAAGAGTGGACAAGTCTTCTTTTAAATTATCAACCTCAACAATGGAAGCTGCTGTGTCAAGATCCCCTCCAAGATAGGCTTGGATTTGTGCAGGAATCTACTGACTTATGCAGTGGCTGACTTTTTGTGCAGATTGGCACCAAGAGTCAACTATCTTTTGAAGCTTATCATGTTTTATATCTGTTTCTATCTTTTCTTCTAGTAAAATAGAATTGATGTGCTTTAATTCATCAAGTTCAGTTTCCAACTTATGAAAACTGTCCAGTTTACTGGATTTTGTTTCAAGATCAGTTTTGAGCTTAGAGATTTCAGATAATAAAACAGTATGCTTCTCAATAGCAGCTTTCAGATCAACAAGCATATATTAAAACATTTTAACTTTTTCTTCAGAACTGTAATCCATAAAATTTTGTACCTTGTACATCATTGTAGGATTCCAGTTCTCCAAGCTGCTAAAAGCTTCAGCTTCAGCCAGATCCTGTTTGAAGTTGCTTGTTGATGGGACATCAGTGTTGGCCATCAGACAGTTATTATCTTCTTCATCAGATGATGAATCAGACTCCTCCTAGTCACAAGTCTCTGCCATAAGTCCCTTTTGCCGGTTAGAACCCACTGACTTTTCCAACTTCCTCAGCTTAGCCATGGCCATAAGGTACTTAGCCCTATAGCCATCATCCCTGTTTGTCTTGTGTGGTTTGGATGATTGACCAACAGCTTTTGACACACAGTCAGCAGCTATGTGGCCAGTTTTGCCACGTTTGAAACACTCAGCTTTGGTCTTGTCAAATGCTTTCTTTTTTACAGCATTTGAACTTCCTTGCAGCATGTTTCTTCAAAACCTTTTCTTGTTGATCCTTTTGACAAGCATGGCTATCATTTGCTCATCATCCAGTTCAGTAATATCTGCATTGTCTTCCTCATCAGACATTTCCTCCTTGTCATCAGCCTGTTGATCAGGTTGAGTGAACACATCACTCACTTGATTTACAGGTTGTCTCACACTGGTGACAAAGGCAGCACCTTTCTTAGATATTTCCAAGGCATTTCTCTTTTGTTGCCTTGACTGCTCATCATTCAGTAAAGATCCATACAAATTAACAAGATCCATACTTTTTATGGTACCTGAATTCCTTAAAATTGTAGAAAAATAATTCCATTCTTCAGGCAGGACGTCTAAGAACTTGTTTACCAAAGTCAGGCTGTCCTTGGTGATCCCAACAGCTTTGAGATCATTTACAAGAGCAGTAAACCTGGTGTAGGTTTCAGTGAGAGTCTCCTTTGGTTTTGCAAAGAAGAGTTCATACTGTCTAACAAGATTATTAATCCTGTTATCAAGTGTGATTGTGGGTCCATCATAGACGGTACACAAAGTATCCCACATCTCCTTTGCAGTCTTCATCTTTTCAACCTGTTTGAACACATCATCAGGTAGAGAGATGACCAGATTGTTTCTGGCCTTTGCATCAAGGGCCACTAGTCTTTTGTCTTCATCACCAATTGAGCTTTTGCTTTCTCAAATGTTCTGATTTCAGGAGCAGCTCCTTTAACAGCAGGAGTTATAGTTGTAACAGAGGTTGGCACATAGGGACCCTCCATTACAATCTCTGGTAGTTGCACATCCAGATTCTCTAAGTAGAGCATCATTCTGCACTTCCAACCAGAAAAGTTCTGATGATTGAACATTGGAGGTTTGCCCATTGAGCCATTGTCATAGTATGAGGAACTTGCAGCACTGTTGTCCATGGAAACTTTGGGAGAATGAGAGATCTAGAATGACACACACTCTAAACTGCTCTGATACCATTTGTAGGTCCCAAAAGATATCCCAAGTATATAGCTTTAAGCTGTAGAGGGGGGGGGGGGGGTGAATACATCTATTTAAAAACTACACACTATTTTCTCAATGTTTGTATGTATTATTAACAAATGTTAATTACAAACGAGCTTGAATGCGGAAAGGTTCAAGCTGAGATTACAGATACAACAGTATGTTTAACTAGTCTAAGACTGACTCAAACTAATTACAATGAATACACTCACTAAGAATCACTCACTGTGTTTACAAGACTCTGAGGAACAGCTTGAACAAGAACAGCTTAGACACTGAGCACTGTTTTATTCAAGCAGACTTGCATGCATGAAAGACGCACTTTGAATGCACGTTCACTCTTGGTTTCAGCACTTAGCTTTTTGGCTTGATCTTTCAATCCTTGGAAGTTTCTTTTTATACTCACTTAGAGGATCTAAGAGAAGCTTCTTCATTGGACGGAATGAAAAAGGTAAAGTCTTGTTGAAAAGACAACATAAACTTTTCTGCACATTCTGAAAAGCAGACTTGTCTTCATGTGTGCAGAACTTTTGTCTTTTCACTTTGTGTACTGTTGTATTGCCTTTAACTAAATAAGGAATGTCAACTTTGTGTTTTTCTTCCTTTGTAAAGGCCTATTTTGATATAAGAAAAAGCTCTGTCATCCTTTTTCAAATAGCCTTTTGTCTTCATGTAACAGAACAGCTTGGGCAGGCTGAGCAGTTCTGATTTCCACTTTGTCTTCGACTTTGTAAACTGATCTTGCAGTCAAAAACAATACATGAGGACTTGGAAACATATTCCATAAAGTGTTTAGCCTGTTCACAAAGAAAAGGTTCTGTTCACAAAGAACAGAATACTTGTAAACTGCCCAAGCTGCTTACTAGTGTAGAGCAGCGTAGACAGTCTATGTCCAGCCTGTCCAGCAGACTGAACAACTTGGGCAAAACTGAATTTGTTGCAACACATGCAACACATAGAACAGCTTCAGGCTGATATTGCAAATATTTTTCAGGTTTCAATAAGGAATATAACAGGCCTTAAATTCAACCTTTAAAAGCGTCAACAGGTTTGATTAATAATCTCCCCCTCAGATGCAGAACAGGTTTGACTGAGGCCTTTTTGTGCCTAACAAGTATAAACAAGATCGAAACGTTATGTGTTGGTAATAGTCGATGACTACTCTAGATACACATGGGTTTTCTTCCTGCGTTCCAAATCTGATGCTACCGAAATCATAATAGACTTCATCTGAAGAATTCAAGTAAAGTTGCAGCTTTCAGCTCAGACCATTAGATCAGATAACAGGACAGAATTCAAGAACAAATCTCTCGAATCGTTTCTGAATTCTGTGGGAATAACACATCAATTCTCAGCCGCTCGTACTCCACAACAGAATGGTGTCATTGAACGAAGAAGTCGGAGACTAGTGGAATCTGCAAGAACGATGCTGACGTATTCCAATCTTCTGTTATTTCTAAGGGCTGAAGCCATAGCAACAGCTTGTTTCACGCAGAACCGATTAATAATCAATAAAAGATTCGGAAAGAGTCCATACGATTTAATAAACAAACGAATACCTAGTGTTAAACTTTTCCATGTCTTTGGATGCATGTGCTTTATATTAAATGACAAAGACAATTTGGGAAAATCTAGTAAAAAAGCTGATGAAGGCATCTTCATTGGGTATTCGAAGGAATCGGTAGCTTTCCGGGTTTACAACAAGCGGACCAAGACAGTCAATGAAAGCGTGAATGTAAAATTTGATGAAGGCGTAGTAATGGCTTCTGAACATACCAGTTCAGGACCCAACCATAACAAGCCGATTTCTATGATGTCAACTGAACAGAGTGCAGATAATTCAGATTTAAATAAACTGTTCGAGAATTTCTATGAAGACTACTTTGAAAAGTCCAAAACTAATGTTTCAAATTTTGTGCCTGACAGGATTACCGAAGATCCAGTCGTAGTCTCGGACTATTCTCAGCAACCCATTTCCGAAGAAACTGGAGAAGCTTCAACGACAGATGTGCACTTATGTACTGCTAATGTACAACCCATTCAACCTCCAGACTCTTTTGAAATCCCCTTACCATCTGAAAACTCAGAAACCCCTATCTTAGATAATATACCATCTAACCCCCGAATTCCCTACTTAGACTTAAATCCCAATCAAGACCAAATTCAATCGTATCCACATACCTTTAAGTGGACAAGAAATCGGCCAACTGGAAATATCATTGTTGATCCTTCTGCATCTGTCCAAACCAGAAGAGCAACAATAAACGAGTGTTTATTTTCAAACTTTCTCAGCAAAATTGAGCCAAAGAATGTTAGAGAAGCTCTTCTGGATGCTGATTGGATTGTGGCAATGCAAGAAAAACTGAATCAGTTCGAAAGGTTGAAGGTCTGGAGATTCGTAGAGCGACCTAAAGATAAATCAATCATTGGCACGAAGTGGATTTTCAAGAATAGGAAGGATGAACATGGTGTCATCATTCGTAACAAAGCTCGCCTCGTCGCCAAAGGATACAGTGAACAAGAATGGATCGATTATGAAGAGACCTTCGCTCTGGTTGCAAGAATGAAGCTATTAGGATGTTTCTAGCATTTGCTGCTCATAAAAACTTTACAGATTACCAAATGGATGTAAAAACTGCGTTTTTAAACGGGGAACTAACCGATGAAGTGTATACATATCAGCCCGAAGGGTTTACTGATCATTCGAAGCCTGATCATGTATATATTTTAGATAAATCCCTGTATGGCCTTAAACAAGCACCACGTGCTTGGTATGATGCACTTTCAACATACTTGTTGAAATGTGGATTTAACAAAAGTGCAGTGGATACTAACTACCCTGTTTATAAAACGTCAGGGGCCAGATATTATAGTAATTAAAATATATGTAGACGATATAATATTGGGTCTACAAATCCTAAATTTTGCAAGAAATTCGCTTTCTTAATGTCCCAGAAATTTGAAATAAGCATGATGGGAGAAATACATTTTTTTCTTAGGTTTACAAGTTAAACAACTGACTGATGGAATTTTTATCAATCAGTCCAAATATATTCAAGACATATTAAATAAATTTAACATGGTCAATAGTACTCCTATTAAAACTCCAATGGCTCCGGATTAAAAGTCCAAACTCGATGTGGACATCTCAGGGAAACCTGTAGATGTAACTCATTATCGAGGAATAATTGGGTAATTAATGTATTATTTTAACTTCAAGTAGACTTGATATTATGTTTGCTACATGTGTTTGTGCTAGATATCAGGCAAATCCAAAAGAATCATATTTAGTTGCTGCTAAAAGGATATTAAGATATCTGAAGGGCACACCAAATCTTGGTTTGTGGTATCCCCGGAAATCTTCATTCAATTTAACTGCTTTTTCTGATGCTGATCACGCAGGTGATAAAATGGACTGAAAAAGTACATCAGGTGCAGTTTAATTCTTAGGTGACAAACCCGTCTGCTGGTCATCCAAGAAACAACACTGTGTTTCATTGTCTACAGCCGAAGCAGAATATGTTGATGTCTCATCATGTTGTTCACAAATGTTGTGGATGAAGAGCCAACTGCGAGACTACGGGTTTACACCACAGAAGATTCCGATATATTGTGATTCTCAGAGCGCAAATGCTATAGCATGTAATCCAGTGCAACACTCAAAAACCAAAAACATCGACATCCAGTATCACTTTATTAAGGATCATGTTGAAAATGGTAATATAGAGTTATATTTTGTTCCTACTGAATATCAATTAGCTGACTTATTTACCAAAGCATTCGGTTTAATTTTTTGGTATACAAGTTGGGTATGTTGAATCATTAGATTTAACAATTCAGTAGTTACAAATTATAATTGTAAATCTACATTTTTTATTTTGATCTTCATTTGATGTAAAATTCATGAATTTTAAAATGTTAAATTTTTTCAGAATTTAACAGATCTGGATTGTCATGTGCATGGGGAGCAGTAAATAATTTTATCTGATTTCGAGAAAATTTGATAAATTTTATATGTTGTTTTGTAGAGGGAGCAGACATGAAAAATAATATATACATGTGAGGGGAGCTGAATTGCAAACATCAAGGGGGAGCATTATATGTTTTTAAATTTTTTTTGATATATTTTTTTATTGTGTTTTGTTACTTTTAATTTTAGTTAAATTTTTTTTGTTTGTTTTTATTTTTGAATGTAATTAAATTCTTTTTAGTGTTATAAATTTTTTTTTCTATTAATTTTGTTATAATTTTTTATTGGTTTTAATTTTTTTTGGAAGGAAATTTTGTTTTGTGTGAAATAAGCTTGAAATAAATCAACATAATACAAGAAAGTGGGTCGGGTACCTTTGTTTTTTGAAAATTTCAACTATAAAGTTGAAATTCAAATTTCAATTCAAATTTTTCGAAACATCTACCACTGTTCACTTTCTCTCTTTTTTCCTCACGAAGTAACTTTAAGATACCTAACAAATTCCAAAAAGATTTCATCTCGTTCTTACTTTCAGTTATTAATTGTGAGTATCTTTCTTAGTTTCATGTATTTTTTTATGTAGGTTCTATATTTCAGTCTATTATTGTTCTTATACATATCTGTTCGTAAATCTGTTTTTTGTGTTCATGGGTTTTTTTAAATTTTTGTAGTGTTAATATGAAATTAATAGTGTTTTGTATGTGGATTATCATTGTGAACTTGAATCTCAAGTTTCAAGGTTCAATTTAAAACACACTAACAAAAAATTGAATTTTTTTATTCAAAATTTTCCGAGTTCTAATAATACTGAAAATTGGATTTTTAACAAAGAAGTTTTTGCATCTGAACAAAGTTCAGTAAACAAAACTTATCTGAAATCAGTTTTCGAGTGGGACTCATATTTTTAATCAGTGAAAAAGTCCATGAAATAAAAATTTTGAAAATGAGTGTGTAAGGACTTGAAAATATTTTCAAGAACATTTTCTCGAATGAAAGTATAATCGAGAATAAATTCAGTTTAATTCGAGTTGGATGATACATCACCCGAGAAATGTTTAGTTCAATTCCAGTTGATCAATAAGTCAGTCGAGAAAATTCAAGTGTTATTCGAGTTGGACTCATCTTTTAATCGAGTCCACTAAAGAGATATTCGAGTTGAACTAATTCCAGAACTTTGAATCTATTGTTTTATTCGAGTTCATTCGTATTTCATATGAGTTGAGTTTATCCTTAGATTGAGAAATTTCATTTGATATTCGAGTTGACTAGTGTCAGGACTTAGAATTTTTTCAAAACAATTCTCGATAAGTTCTTCATTCGAGAAAGGACTCCAATTCATTCGAGTTGAGTTGTAAGTCATTCGAGGAATCTTCTACTTCATTCGAGTTGGTACTTAGATTCGAGAAATACTCTACTTCATTCAAGTTGGTACATGGTCACATTCGAGAACTATTCTACTTCAATCGAGTTGGTTTTAGTGTCATTCGAGGAGTTTTAAGAGTCATTCGAGTTTTATACTCATTATTTTTTGAAAAAGTGTCTAAGTGTTGGGAATTTAAATTTTTAAGAAAAATGTCACATTTTTCAAAAAATTGTTTAAATATGTGTTTTTCTAACATTGGTCTCTGAAAGATCGACTTTGGAATCCTATCAATAATATTTTCATATTATTGTTTGGAATCCCGATGCTTTAAACTATTAAGCACATATTTTTATAATTTCTAGCAAAATGTTTTATTTTTCTATTTTGCAGGATTTCATTTGTTTATCTGTTGAATCTAACATGCTTATTATTTTTCACAGGTTACAAATGGCTTCAAAAGCTCAATCCCAACCCTCAGACTCCCATTCTTCATCAAACCACACCCTCGTATCTAAACTCGTTCGTTCCGCATCAGTCACTCGACCTTCACCATCTACCCTCATTACTGATAACCAGCTAGTCAAACCTAGATACTGCTTACCACTCAGAGATAATAACCACCATCTTGATACCAAAGTCATCAAAGTAAGCCATCCAATCATCGTAGATATTCTCAAAGGCCATCCTTTGGGATATCTTCTTCAATAAAAACCCTCCATTCCTCAAGTGTATCTTCAACAATTCTTGCATACCGTGAAGTTTGTTCCCGCTGATGGTAAGCATCATTTCAAGGTTACCATCGATCATTTAAAACCAAAATCACTTTAGCCAGACTCAGGCACAATCTATTCCTGCCCCGTACGTAGAATAGATAAAGTAAATTTTCTAGAATTAGCCGACTTTGAGGATTTTGTATCAGATGAGGAGTTGGTCCATGATTTAATCTGTTTGGGATATTCAAAGCCACTACCTAAGAGTCAAAGTTCGATTGCAATGGATTGAATGGTGAATGGTACACTCCCTTTGGAATCATTAATCAGTGCATGACGTCATGGCATAGCTTTTAACAAGCATTATGACTATGCACAGTGCATATGGGAGGACCTCAAAGAAGTTGCGCTGGCCAAGACAACGAATAGATCAAGGAAATTTGTTCCTTTGCAACATTTCATTCAAATCCTAATAAGAGGCATTCTCAGGGCAAATGAAAACATACCGAAAAGATCCAGCTCTCAATGTTGTCCTGATTATGTAATGATGAGCTTACACGAAGTACCAGATTCTCCTAATGCCAAAATCATGCCTATTCCAGAAGCATTGTTAAAATATGCAGATCAGGAGAGTGAGAATGTGAGGCTTTATAGAATAGATCACGCTCCCATAGAGACCCAAGAACCGGGTTCTCTAAACCAAGGAGTTGTAGGACAGGAAGAACTTCAGCATGGGGCTGAAGTTCAGGGAAGCCTAAGAGTGTCTGAGGGAGAAGAAGTTGAAGTGAGGGGTGGTGAGGGAGATGCTAGTAGCTCCGATTCTGAACGTACCTTGTCAAATATTAACGAGGGAGCTGCGGAAGGTGAGGATTATGATGATGATGATGATGAAGGTAGTCCTGATCATGATGAGGGAGGTGCTGCATTAGTTGATATTGTAGATATAGCTTAGCAGAGTGTGAGGGATGTACAAAGGCCATAAAGTCGGGACAAAGCCATATATGTTGTTAGCTCCCAACAGGGAGTTAGCATTGAAGAAGTCAGTATCCCACTGACGATTGCACACCCCACCGGCCACTCAGTCTCCTCTCAACAGGAGACTGTTTCATTTGAACACCGGGATGAAGCTCAACTGCTATTCGATAATCCTTTGGATTTGATGGATATTGAAACCAATACACATCTGCCCGAGTGTACGACTTCTTTTCCTGCACAGAGTCTAGAACCATTACACACTAGGACACTTTGCGTCTACTTCATTTGTTGAAGTAAGTGGAGTCGAACTCAGTGTCACTGCCGGAACAACCTCGAAAAAAAAGCATTCGTTGCTCCGTCACTTGAAGAGGTTGGAAGTCCAGTCAAAGCGACAACGACGCCATCTCTGAGCACTGGCCACGCAGAGGTTCTTTTTACAAGTTCCACTGTTATGTCAACTGAAAGTCTAAGTGACCCAGTAGTTACTCTTTCCCATTTCGTGACTGAATTAACTTTATCTCAAGCGTTGAATGTTGTTTTTGCTGGTGTGAATACTCATGCTACAGCTCAATTATCTGAAGTTATGGCTCAAATGACGAATATTGATAAGTTTTTGAAAGGAAAATCTGTAGCAGAAGAGTCAGTGAAGCAACCAGATCCAAATCAAGCTATGGCAGAGCTACGAGATTTTGGTTTTGAGCAATTTGATGAAATGAGAGAAAGAATGATAGGGTTGGAGAGTATAGTGATAACGGCTTTGTGGAACTTATCAGAACGTGTATCAGCCGTCGAACAGACATGCAAGGCTCAAGCTTCAGCACCTAAAAGAAAACATGACGAGCATGATGATGACTCCGATGATGCTCCTCATGAGGGGGAGAAGAGGAGGAAGCTTTGTGAGCCAACATCTGGTCTGTTAATGATTACTTATCCAGAGAAAGAGACTGAGGGTCAAGAGAAAGGTGAAGCAGGAAGCTCAAAAGAACCTGCTGATGTTCAAGAAGGACAGAAATTGATTCTTTATGAAGATGTTCCTGTTCCATTGAGCATTTAGTCAAAGTTTTATAATTTCAATGAAAATGAAGACTCTCATGATGATATTCAAGAGCAAGTTTCAATGATTGAGAATGTTGCTGAGAAGGTAGTAGAGATAGAAGAATCAGATGATGATGATGTCATTGAGTTGACAGATGTTGCAGTGAGAGCTGACAGAATAGAAGAAGAATAAGTGTTAGTACAAGAAATTCAGAAAGATGATATACCTATACCAACGGTTGAAAAGCTTGAGGTTACGGTACAAGTGACAGAAGAAGAATTTGAACCATTCCCAGTTGAGAGTTTTATTCCTCTAGTTATGAAAGAAGTTAATGATTTTGAATTTATGGAGAGATTCTTTAACAAATATGTCTTAGCGAATGAATCGCAAAGACAACATCAACTGAGGTTCGAAGCTCAAAGAATAGTTCAGAGAGAAATTGATAATATGTTGTGTATTTTGAATGAAGAAGAAGTAAGAAAGAAAAGGAAAAAGGGTTTGGAGCTTACATCAAAGAAATCTGCTGAGTATACAAGAAAAGAAATAAATTGCCATATCTTGAAGACTATCTTGAGAAGAAGTTTTTTTGCAAAAAGCAAGCACCGTGCACATTTCTGAAATTGCTTAGAGTTTTGGAGCCGAATATACCTAATCTAGTGAATTATGCAAGTTTTCATCAGAATAAGGCACAAAGTGCAGAAAAGGTTAGAAATGAGTTTCCAATAGTTGATCTGATAAAGATTGAAAAGGACAAATTTGTAAAGATATTTTATCCTACCTTCACGGTTACAAGATCTGATGGAAATACGTACACATTCACTGAAGCCAATATGTTTTGGATGAACTTGGTGGATATTGAAGACTTGTTTGACGAATTGTGTAGAAACAAAAGGAATGAACACTGTAGATTTGCTCTGAAGACCTTGTTTCATTTCATGCATATTAAACTCGTTCTTATGTCAGTTTAGGATCTTCAAATCGGTGTTGAAAGAGGGATGCGAAAGATAAATGTAACTCCACCGAATAGGGAAATCAAGTTTGCTGGGGAGCTGAAAGAGTTTCAAGTTATTATGGTGAAGCGTCCAGTTGTAATTTACAAAGATAAAAATCGAAAGCTAAGAGCTATGAGGCGCATTGAATTAATCAGTTTTGTGATGGAACACTCCAGAAGGTAATGAGTGGGATGAAAGGAAAATTAGCTGCTGATCAGAAGAGGAAAACTAAAAGAGGAGCCCTCAGTGCTAATCATATGAAGCTCATGGTAGAATTCATATCAAAGATAAAGTGGAGACTTGCCAACAGAAAAAGTGTTAGGAATTTTGAGATGAAGTTGGGGCTGACAAGATGAAGACTTTGCTTATTTCATCAAAGGGGGAGATTGTTAGAACTTGTTTTGTTGATGAATTAAAAGTCTAGGGTTCAAAGTGTAATTAGTTCAAAGTTGTAAATAATATATAAATATAAACTTTGACTTTGTATTAGAATAGATCTAGCATTGTAAATCATATTGCACAGAATTTATGGAAAGAATTCTAGGTCAACAGTAACTGTTCTTTATCATTTCCAATCTGTAATCGTCCTTTTGATTAATACAATCGTTCGGTTAGTTGTTCTTGATCTTGTTCTTAACTGTATTGCATTTAATTGTTGATTGACAAGTAGGATTCAAAAGAACACTTAGTATTTGTCCAAGCTGCTCAACCGGATAGAGCAGCGTAGATAGTTTATGTCCAGCATGTTCAACAGAATAGAACAGCTTGGACAATCTGCCTTAGTTGCAACAAATGCAACAGGGTAAACAACTTTGACTAATATTGCAAATCAGTTAATAGGGTTCAATAAGGCATTAACAGGCCTTAAATTATACCTTCAAGTGCATCAAACAGGTTTGATTAAAAATCTCCCCCTAAGATGTAAACAGGTTTGACTGAGGCCTTTTTGTGCCTAACACTAAATTAATTCCTCAGTAATGGACTCTTGTGCCGCTGCCCCTTGAGCAAAAATTTCTTCCAATGTTTCCTGAATCGGGTCAACCTGAGCTACCGATGTGGTAGCTACAGCTGTCGCTGCTATTTGAGGGTTAGGTTGAGCTGGAGCAACCGAAGCTTGTGCTGGTGCTTGCTGTTGGGGCTCATCATCAATCCAATCTTCGGCATTTGGTGCGGCGAACTCTGGATCTATAATTGCTCCGAACAGAGGAGTCATATGGGCCCTAACTTGATCTGCCCTTCTTGAATTATGTGTCTCGCAGTTAGCAAAAATGCGCTTATCGATTGCTACCACAACAACGACCAAAGGTTGCAGATTCGGCAAAAAATGTATGATGATCATCATCACAAACCTAGGATATAACAAAACCGTTCCCGGTTCGATGCCATTATTTGATGTACGAATTCTCCAAAAAAGAAGAAGGGGAAACTGAAGGGCTTGTTGTACACCAATGATATCATCCCCGATTGTAACTTGGATGTCATTGTGTCAAAACCTGCATTATTTGGCGCAAAACAAACAAGCATAACATGCGTTAGGTATCGCCACTGGCCTATCAAACCACTCTTCACGCAAGAGGCTTTTGCCAAATCTTGTGCATATCTCATTCGCTGAAAGGCCGATTGCTTTATTCACGCTGGAAAATCTATCGGACCATCCTCTTGGTCTGCTAACCCCAACTGAAGAATCTCCCTCAGACTTTTAGCTGAAAACGAAATCCCTTGTCCATTGACGGTAGCCCTCAAAACCGGAGGCACTATGGAACTATCGACGTGCAAAGTTCCCCAAAACTGTCGGATGTATTGAATGATAAGCGTTGGGTTGTGGGTCAACACATATGCAATTCTTGAGCGGGTCAAAAACTCCTAAATTTCTCTATATTGTTGCTCCTCATCCGCTTGGAGGTCTATGCTAATGATCATATTATTCTTATTGAAGAAAGCACGATCTGCCATTCCTGCACACACAGTAAATAGTAAAATTCTGAAAAATTTAATTTTGGAAAATTTTTTAAGTCATTCGAACTTGATTAATTTCGAACGAACTTAATCACCTTCGAACATAGGTGTAAATTCGTATGAAGCAGGTGCCCTATGAACTTGTGTAAGTTCGAACCCTCGAACTTGTCAGTCTACGAACTTGTAGATATTTTGATCAAAGTTCGTGACCTTTAGAACAAGTTCGAAGTCAACACTTTTAAGTTCAATCTCATGATTTAAACGTTTTTAGACTTAAATTACTAATGAATCTTGTCCTAATAGGTTGTAATCGAGGTTAATTATGTTTTATTTTAAGTTTTATAACCCTAAACTTTGTATTGTTGAATACTTTGCTTCCGTATATATTAAACTCAAAATATTCGACTTTAAACCATCAAACCAGTCCAAAACATCACTTACTTAGTGATTTGTGTTACAAAACCACAAAAGGCAAGTGTATGTTCGAGAGAATGTGTGGATCTTCGTGGAACAGTTAGCAAAATCGAGAATACGACAAGTTCGTAATCGCCTTAGCAAGTTCGAGATCGCCTGATTAAGTTCGTGTGAATGTAAGTTCGAGAGTATGTGATTGTATTGAATGGGAATGCCCTATTTATACCCTCACTGTGTCTCAAACTTAGCTGAATAAGTTTGAACTTATCCTAAGTGTGTTTGAACCGTGGAACTTAGGTCTAGTCCGAACTTAAGTGAATTTTGAAAATCTTTGGATAAATTTAAACTTTTTCAACTTTTCGAAACTTTTTCAACTTTAAGAAAACTTTTTCAACTTTACGACTCCCTTCACACTAAGCAATCAGATTATCAAGCAATTTTGTTTCTCCAACTAAATTGCATCCTAGTAAATGACCTCGATCCTATTTATTTAAAAATAAAGTGATCCAAATTAAAAATAAAATAAAATAAAATACAATAAAATAAATTATCTAAGAATGAAATTAAATTGCAATAATTTAAAGATAAAAACACATTAACTGAATATTATTGCGAGAGTGTCATAGAAGGTTCAATCAGATAGCTTTGTCAACGCATTTTCAGTGTTGCACTTTCACACTTTGGAATTTTTTTATTCCTTTGGTTGTTTGTCGTAACTTACACACCAAATCGATTGGCGGTATGTTTGTACACTTAACACTTAGGATTTTCCTTTGGCCTTTTTATTTATTAAGAAACTACCTTACGTGTCCCATACTTAGACATACTTCTATGATTAAGGCAGACATACACTGATTATGACTTTTTGGTATTTCCAAATCATCTTTAAAAGGCAAACGTCGGACACAGTTCTGTATTTACATACAACAGAGTGTCTTAGTTTGTCTTAGGGTAGAGCATACTTCTTTTAATTTAGCAAGACAGCAGTGACAGGTCTGTACTTACGTACAACAAAGCGACATATCTTGCTAGTTTAATTCAAAACAGTGGTGACAGGTTTGAACTTACGTACAACAAACCGACACGTTTTGACTTCCTTTGCGTTATAAAACTTGCTCTTTATGAAAGATGTATTTTGATGAATCCATACATCCCCCAGATTAATTTGCATACCTCATTCATAATAATTATCTGTGGCCCTCGAACATAGAAATTAAGACCTTTTGGTCATACGTCTAAGTTAGTTACACATATGACATTTCCTTGATTGTTTTATTAGCTTTTGTGAAATCCTTCATGTTTTATGCCTACCAACATATCAGACCAGAACATGTATATCAATTAGAATTTTTAGTGCATTACATGTGAAAGTTTAACTCTTAGAGTTTGCTAGACTGTGCAATTTCGTCACTTTGAACCTTAGACTATAAGACTTCTCTCAGTTTTCAATATTCTATTTTTTTTGAAAGTTTTATGGTTTTCTCTCTTTTTTTCTTTTGTTTTTCCCTTTTAAGTATTATAACTAAATGATAAACTAATAGGTTAAAAAATATTTAAAAAGAAAGAAAATCTACTAAGGTCTGGTTAATCTAGATTACACATTCCATTTAGTTGGACTAACAACTCACAGCGTGATCTATCAAATGCTTTTGTGAAGAGATCCGCATTGTTGTCTTCCGTTGGAACTTTTACCAATTTAATCAGGTTTTTTTCAGCACAGTCACGAATAAAGTGATGTCTTATGTCTATGTGCTTAGTCTTACTATGCTTTACCGGATTATTTTTTATGGCAATTGTTGACTGATTGTCTATCCTAATGGGAGTATGAGTATAAGTGAAACCGTAATCCCGCAATTGTTGTTGAATCCACAGAACCTGTGAACAACAACTACCAACAGCTACATACTAGGCCTCGCATGTTGATACACCTACTAAAGTCTGTTTCTTGCATTGCCAGGACACCAGTCTCCCTCCTAGGAACTGACAACCACCCGTCGTTGACTTTCTGTTCAAGCTACACCCTCCATAGCCTGAATCCATGTAAGCTTCCAATTCCAGATCTCCATCAGCATGATACCAAAGTCCCAGCTTCAGTTTCGACTTCAGGTATCTTAGAATCCGCGACACAGCCTTCATGTGCATCTCCTTAGGGTTATCTTGAAACCTGGCACAAATACAAATAGCAAACATTATATCAGGTCGAGAAGCAGTTAAATACATGAGTGACCCGATCATGGCCTGATATAAAGTCGGATCCACATCAGTATCACTGTCTGTACCCGGTCCGAGATTATGATTGTCTTGTATAGGTTTACTGAAGTGTGTCGTAAGCTTTGTTCCTTCCGTCCCGAAGCGCTCTAATATATCACAAACATACTTCGTCTGATGAATGAACATACCCTCTTTTCGTTGTTCAACTTGTAAACCGAGAAAGAAGTTCAGCTCTCCCATCGCACTCATCTCAAACTTTGGCTTCATAACCTTCTAGAAATCTTTGCACATTTGTTCTTTTGACGATCCGAAAATGATGTCGTCCACATAAACTTGTACCAGTATGAAATCTTCACCTTTCCTCTTAACGAACAGTGTACTATCAATTCTCCCTCTCTCAAACCCATTGTCTAAGAGGTGAGTAGACATGTCTCGTACCATGGCCTAGGTGCCTGATGTAACCCATACAGAGCCTTATCCAATCTATATACTCTGTTTGGATAATTGGGATCAGTAAACCCAGACGATTGCTCAACATACACCAACTCCTTCACTTTTCCATAGAAGAAGACACTGTTGACGTCTAGCTAATATACTTTGAAGCCTTTGAAGGACGCGAATGGTAGAAACAATCGAATAGCCTCAAGCCTCGCTACTGGAGCAAACACCTCATTATAATCAATTCCTTCTTCTTGGTTGAACCCTTTGACCATGAGTCTTGCCTTGTTACGAGTAACTATGCCCCGATCATCCCATCGACTTGAAGATTATCTCCCAAATTAGACCCTATTTCGCCTAATGGGGGTCTAACTTCAGACTATTCAACATCCTCCTCGTGATCACTGTCTTCTGAGGCTGAATTGTTTGTCTGATTCTCATTCGTAGGCAACAAAGGTTCATCATGAGTTGGGGGTCCATCTTCTGTCGGTATATTTTCAGATGTCGTGGGAATGCTCGAATTTGGAAAGACTCTACCGTCGTCCTTCTGTTGATTGGACCGAAGAGATCCATATGCAGCAAATCGAAGATGGAAGCGATTGAATTCTGAGTCTTTGATTTGTGTGACTTCTTATGTTGTTTTTCCTTTTTGCACGGTACAGACTTATCTTCAAACTGAAAACTCTTCATTTGAACACCTTGCACAAAGCCATTTTTCATGATGAAATTCATATTCCTTAAGTGCAAGTGTGCCATACGTCTGTGCCACAGCAAAGATTCGGACTCTAAAGCTTTTGATAGTAAACAAATAGAACCCATCGATGAATCAGCTACCGACATGTCAATCATGTACAGATCATTCACCCTTGGAGCTCTCATCATATTCCACTCTTCAGGTATCTTGAATCCCGGCTTTAGCACTAATGCTTCTTATCGGTAAAGAGGACTGAATTTTGTTTATCACAGATCTGAGAGACACTATTGAGATGGTGATCAAGCTTATCTACATAGTAGACTTGATCAAATCGTCCCATTAGTGACTACTCCTGTTTCAGTGATATTGCCTCCTTTATTCCCAGCAAATGATACGAACCCTTCGTTCCCACTCTTGAAGTCCGTCAATAGACTTCTTTCCCCAGTCATCTGACGAGGGCAACCACTATCTACGAACCATTTGTTGTTAAATCCTGTAGTTAACTCCTGCACATGAAAGAAAACAAATTAGTTATCACGGGGAACCTAAGCCATGACTGACAAGGTAATACCATTCTCGTCCACATACTTAAACTCTTTCAAATACCCAACTCTCCTTTCAGGTGACTTGGGTTTTTGATTAGGAACCTGTTGTGGAGCTGAGTGATTAATATTCACTCTTGGACTCTGGGATGTCATTTGCTGTGGAGCCCTAGAGTAATTTCGCCTATAGTGCATTTCATTGTGATGGCTTTACCTGGTGTCTGATGTCTGTTAGGAGTATGAGACCTAACTGGAGTATAACTCATCTTAGGGGTAATATTCCTAATGAGTGGTTGTGGTCTGAAACTTGATTGACTAGGGACTCTATTTTGTGAATTGGTCCTAAGTCCTTCAAGTTGTCTGTTTGACACCGTGTTTGTTTAGTACCTACTCGAGATGTTTCATTCGAGATCTTCTAAGAATGTTGAGAACTACTTGAACTTGCAATACTAGGCATTGATTTTAAGGCTTGTTGTTCTTACTTCCCTACAATAGGTGTAGACTCAGGTTTCTTATAGGGACAACTAGAAGCCAAATGACCTTTTTCATGACATCTAAAACCTGACATTTTGTCAATAGGCTTCTTATAGGCACTCTTTGACTTAGGAGTCTCGCTAATGTCCTATGCCTTTGTCTCAACTACTGTGTTCAACATCTCTTGGTTATTATCACTCACCGTTTTTCCCTCTTCTAGTTTTGCTTCACTAGTAGACTACACAAACTTAACAGTTTTCTTAACCTTAGGGGTTGTTGATGACACCTTAGTGGTTGATGCCTTATTAGTGTCAGATACTATTACTTCCTCTGATTCAACCTCTTCATTGGTCTTATCCTGAGGGAGAGGCACATAGTTACTATTGAACGGTGGCGGGACATCCTTATATCCTAGGCCCACTGGTTTCTTAGACTGTCTCTGCGACTTAAATATTTATCCTAGGTTCAGAGATGACTTCCTAAACTTTTCAAGTTTACTATTAGCCTCTTCAACCTTTACCCTAGCCTCAGCTATTTCTTTATCTTTCAGTGAGATCTCTTTGGTCAATGACTCTATATGCTCATAAATTAGCTCATTCCTAACACACTGCTCACTCAGTTTGTCTTTCAGAGCTACTACATCTTGTGCATCAGCTTTCATTCAAGCACTAAGATCTTCCTTAATAGCAGACTAGCATTATCAAATTTTAAAGATTAGATTTGAGCTTTCATGGATGCATGTGATTCTAGCATTAGGTTCAATTTATCATTTAACGTAGTACATAAAACACGTAAATCATGAAACGTAGAAAAGTTAAGAGATACATTTTTTCGATCAGATTCCTCGTTGTCATTTGAGCTGCAAACTCAAGAGTTGTCTGCTCCTCAGATTTTTCCAATACCAATGAATTTGTATCGGACTACTGGGTGTCCTCCTTTTCTGCTTCAACTCTACCATCAGTCTCATTTACCTCAGCCATAAAAGCTCTGGAATTAGGCTCATGATGGGAACTCTAATCATAAGTACCGTCTAGCTGTCTGTTAGAAGACACATTCGTTAACAACCCAGCTATTGCAGCTTGATTCCCTGAACTACTGGAAATCTGTCGTCCCTGATTCTGATAGTTCTCAACCTTCGGTCTTTGACATTCTCTTGCAAAATGTCCCAACCCCTGACAATTGTAACAAATTACCTTTGACTTATCACCAAACATTATTACTTACACTCAGGTTCCTTCTAGTTCTCTTAATAAATCGTTTAACCCTTTGCATGACCAAGGCCAGTTGCCATTGCAGGTCCATCTGCTCTAAATCGTCTGGATCTACCTGATCACAATGCTTCTCCCACAGATCCGGATCGTGGATTTTACCTTGAATGCAGTTGCTATATGCTGCTACAAATGAAGCTAGAAGGTTTAGATGCTCCTCAGCTGATTTAGCACTCATAGGCATTTTGGTATAAGCTTGAGAGGTTGATCCTAAATGATGTGGTTTATCTTCCGGTTTTGAGAACCCTAAGAATGCCCTACCACTAGATTCTTCAGCTTCAACTGGTATATCTTTCTCTTCTCCAAAAAAGAACGCAGTAGCCCCCGACTTCAGTTCACTAGAAGTTGATGATTTAGATTTCCCGAAGTACATTTCAGAATCTTGTACTTGATCAAATTCCCTCTCCTTTTTTTGTAACTTAAAGTTATAGGCTCTCAATGTTCCAATTACTTCTTCCAGAGTAAGTGTTTCCAACTTTCTTCATCATGTTTTATCAGCATAGTGTACATCTCCCACTTTGCTGGTAATGCATCAAGAAGCTTTTAAATCTTTTCTGACTCTGGATACTCTACCCTGTAATTATCAAGCTCTGTCAAATGGTGGTAAAACCTTGTGATTATCATCCAAGGTCTTATTCTTCAGCCATTTGAAGATAGCCAACTGTTGCTTCAATAATTCAGTTTTCCCCTTCCTAACCCTAGGAATTCCCTCACATATACCTTTTCTCCAACGCCTCCCACAGTTCTTTAGAGGTTCGGTGATGTTTAAAGGTGTGCAGAATATCCAAAGGTAATGTCATTCTAATCGACGATAGAGCTCGATTCTCAGCCTCATAAATCTTCTTATCGTCATCTTTCATATTTTGATTGGACAAAACTTTCAATCTGCCCTCGAGCTCTTGTGTTGTGGGAATGTAACATTCATCAATGCATATCCACATACGCATATCATTGAAACGGGCGAAGTCAGCAAATCTATCTTTCCACTAGTAATAGTCTTCTATCTTCATTAGCTTTGGTGGTGAATTGGATTTGCCCACCTCATGATCCATTTCCAAAAACTTATGCAAACTTGACATTTTTGCAAAACTTTTTGTTCACGAAACTTAACTTATTTAATTTTTAAAATAAATTTGAAACAAATCTTTCGAACTTAATTAAGTTTGTATAACTTTAAGTTTAAAATTTGTTTTATAAATTAAATTCGTTTTAAGGCTAAGTTCGAGAACAACTAAGTTCGAAGTACTTAAATTCGTGAAACCCTAAATTGAAATGTCAAGTTCGTGGATGGCTAAGTTCGAGATTCTGACAAGTTCGAACCAAGACAAATTCGTGAAACCCTAATCAGTTAACTTTGATTTGAAGTTCATGTGACACATCCTTCTGTGCCAAAGAGCAGACTCATTAGATGACGCTTTGGATATTAAACAGCTTAAAGTACTTGTTTTGGATAAGTGTTCTGTGTCCAAATAGTAGACATTGTCCTTTCTTGGTGTTCTAAGTAAAACAAGATTTTCAGTTACTTCAAAATCTTTTGATAGGACATTTCATTCAGAGTGTGTGAATAGAACAATATTTTGTTTGTCACACACTTGAGACACAGTTAGTAAGTTATACTTCAGCTGTTCAACATACAGTACATCATTTAATATCATATTACCTGCTTTGACAGTACCTTTACCTGTTACCTTACCTCATTTGGAATTTCCATCAAAAGCAACAAATCCTCCTTCAAAGCTTTTGAAGTTTGACAACCATTCAGAGTTGCCTGGCATGTGCTTAGAGAATCCACTATCCACATGCCATCTTGTCCTATGTTTGTTCCTGTGGTTGCCCTGCACAAGTAAAACCTCAGTTAGTAGTGGAGTAAACCCAAACCAAGTTGGTTTTGGGTTGTCCTTGTGCATTGGCATAACTAAATATTGTTTGTGTCTTTTTAAACATAGTGAGATCCACTGGTGGATTCTGTGAGGAGTATTTAGTTATGACATGAGGTGTCCAAGTGTTCTTTCCAAATTTGTCCTTAATAGTCTCAGATGATCCACTACCAGTTCCAGTTTTTGACTTAGCAGTTGGAACTGGATGTTGAGTGCCAGCAGCTTCAGACTTTGCACTGCCAGTTCCAACTTTTGACTTAGCAGTTTCAACTATTATATTATCAGTTTGAACTGTGTTTTTGCCTTTGGTACACCATACCTTTTTCATGCTCAATTTAGATTTCATTAAAGCTTGTTTTTGATGTACAGGCTGCCTTTTGTTGACTTTTATGAACCTGTGATCAACTGTATTCTTTGGAATTGGGTGACAGGTTTTGAGGCGTTTGAAACTTTTGATTTTTGTGAAAAGACATGTTTTTGAAACACATTCTGTTTTGAAACAGGTGGTTTGTATAAACAGTGCTTGGCCACATGGTTTTTCCTGCCACAGTGAAAACATCTTTTGATTGTTTTGATAGGGGAACCAGTTTTGTGAGACCATAACTGATTCTTGTTCCTTTGATTTCCCCTTACCTGCTGCTGTGTGGGAAATTTTTGAACACCATGCTTTTGGCATGTGCATACTGGAACATTTTTACCCTTTTCATCTGTCTTGGAAGAAGATGCAACTTTATAGTTAGAAGGTACAGAAACATATGGATCATGATTGTATTCACTCAACTTCTCTTTTCCTTTCAAACTGGTGGTTTCTTCCCTCAGGCTGCTGGTTCTAATAGTGTTGGAAACAGGAGGTCCTATAGGTTCACTCATGGTTTTAGAATTACTCTCCGCTTCCTCACTCTTATTGCCTTCATTAGTAACCAATTCTTCTTCCAGCTCAAACTTATCCTCAAGGATAGGATCGACAGTTTGCATCATCTCATCTAATGGTTCATTCACAAGCCTATCAGCAACTTCACTCATAGGATGAATGTATTTATTGTTATAGGGAGGTGGGGTAGCAATATATCCTATTCCTTCCTTGGGATTGAGTTGAGATTTTACCATATCTGTAAATTGGACTTCCATTAGGTGTTCTATCTTTTATTTGGCCAGCTTGAAGCTGCCCAAGTCTATGTTTATAGATTCTACTTTCTTGAGAGCTTCTAACACCTTTTGTTCAGCATCTCCTAATTTCTTATTAAGGGTCTCTATTTTCTCTTTTAGTTCCTTTTTCTCCCACTCATGATATGTTCTATCATGTCCCATCTGAATCTCATTGTCCTTATAGTCATTGATCTGTTTTTCAAGATCCTCTATTGCCTGCAAATACTCATACCTCCTCTCTTCCACCTTAGCTAGAGTTTTACACATGCTTTCATTATGATCTTTGTACTTTTTAACCATATTTTTGCATTCTTGAGAGCAGAGTTTAGTATTTACCTCAGATGGTAGTTCATTGAAAGTAATAGTTGTAGTTTCTGTCATAAGAGCTTGATTCTGAAACTCCTCTTCTGTTTGGTCACTCCAGTCAAAAACAGTGTCTTCTTGAGAAACAAGAGCTTGTGAAGATTGTGTTGGACTGGTTTGTTGGGGTCTTGTTGGCTGCTGACCCTGTGATCTACATTCTCTAGCAAAGTGTCCAACCTTGTGATACTTGAAGCACTCAACCTTTGATTTGTCAAATTCTGGCTTGTCTTCTATTCTAGCTTGAAAGTTTGTTCTGCCAGTCCTTTTATGAAATCGTTTGGCCCTCATAGTCAACATGGCATGTTGCCACTTTCAGTCCATCTCTTCTAGATCATCTGGATGGATTTGTTCCAGATCTTCAGCATTAAGAGGAAAAAGTCCATCACTTGAAACAAATGCCTCATAATGAACTTTAGAAGTGTTGCCATCAGTTCCTGAAAAAGAGTCACAGCCTAATTTTGATTTATCATTTGATGCTGATGATAGTATAGCAGGGTTTTGATTATCAGAGAGGAGTCTCTTTTTATTTTCAATTTCACATTCAAACACTCTCAGGCTGTTGTAGAGATCATCCAACTCTATTTCATCTAAGGTGTCCTTTGTTCTCCATTGTGCAGCATATATTGTCCATTCTTCACCAACAGATCTGAGTAATTTCTAGTTTACTTCAACTTGATTCAGGCTAACCTTAGCACTCTCCAATTCACCTATCAACTTATTGAATCTATCAAAGATTTGAGTAAGATTTTCATTTTTTCCACCTGAAAAATTTTCATACTGCTATTTTAAAAGATCCTTTTGATTTCTCTTTGTGCTAGCATTGCCAGCAAATCTTTTCTCTAAAGCAAGCCATAGCAAATGAGCAGTATAAAATTTTTTAAACTTATGTTGATAAGCATTAGTAATAGCTATCTATAAAATAATGAGAGCTTTAACTTCATTCATTCTAGCCTTTCTCTCAATGTCAGCTTTTGGAGGTGTTCTTTTTGGTTTGCCTTCAGCATCTAGTTCAGGATCAACTACAGGAGGATTTTCAACAGCTTCCCATAGGGCATAATCAATAAACTGAATGTGCTGTTGAATCCTGAGTTTCCACATCTCGAACTCAGTGGGTTTGAGCATAGGCACTTTAAGTCCTTGCCCAGATCCACTACTGCTACTACCAAACTCCATTGCAGAAAAAAAAATATTTAAAAGATGAAAGTTTCTGACTTTGAAAACAAAAAATAAAAATAAAACAGAACATGGCTCTGATACCACTTGTCAAGATCAAAATCTCCTAAGATTAACTGGTTCAATAAATCAGAGTTAAACCAATAACCTTGTATTTGAATCAAAGTCCAATTAAGAAGTTTGTGGAATAACACTTAATTGTTTTTTAAGAAAACTTTCAGAACAATAAAGAACAGATAATCAAAATAAACACAATCAATATCGAAACCTTTATATTGCCAAAACTCTTATTACAATCACCTCAAATCTGTTTGATTAGATGAACAACACAATCTGTTCTTAGGGTTTTTCAACCTTAGAGGCTTTAGAAACTTTAATCAGAATGCAATTACAATATGAAAAACTTAAGCACCACGATTACAAAGAAAATACCTAGTGTATTTTTTTATAGCCTTCTATAGCCTTCTGATTTGTTTTCTTGACGAACTGTGATTTCTCTGGTAGTAGATATTCTTGGAAGATTTTCAAATCTTGAAATCTTCATCACTTCCTGAATTTTAGCACTTTCTGTTATCTATATGGTTAAGCAGCTTGAAATTAATCTATGGCAGCTTAAACTTTTGAACTAACAGCTCGAGTTTCTTAAACTAGCAGCTTGAACTTTGTTATTACACAGAAATACTACTAACAGTTTTAGAAAATCCTAACTAACAGCTTGACATACTTAGGTTATTTCCCAACAGTGCACCACTCTCCAAGATAGCAGGAGAGGATGCAGCAGGGGTTGCTTCTTTTTCAACTGGCTCCTGTTGAGAAGGTCCAGGGGGGCTTTGTGGAGTGGGAAGGCTGATGGTTTCCTTTTTGGCTACGACTAGGTGGATGGAGAAGTGGGAGGTTGTGTTTGGACTGGTGAGTAGACTGGGCTAGAAATAGAGGGAGTAGCCTGTTCCCTGGTCTCAGATGGCAAAGAGCCTCTAGCCACAAAGGCTTCTGGTTTAACAAATGAACCTACGAGATCAGCCTGCTCCCCATCAGACACAGAGACTGAGGGAACAGACTTAGTTTTTTTGGCCTCCTTGGTGACAGGCCCTGTTTTACCAGACTTCAGGGCACGTTTTTCCCTTTTTCCTGGAGCTTTGGATTTTTGGTGAGAGCAGGAGTTGGACTCACCTCATGTATAGACGGTCCTTCTACCAAATCAAGAAGACTCCTCATTGGAGTGGAGAGAGGAGGGTCTTCAGCGGAAATCAGAGCATGAAACACTTTGTTTCTAATAACAGGAAAGACCATACACTTCATGAATGGTTGGGAGTTGTACAAATTGTCACCACAGACATGCTTCAATATGCTAAAGATTGCTAAAGATCCATTTGGCCATATTCAGTGTAGTCCCATCCACAAACTTCAAGGCTATTTGGACTTCATCTCGGCTAAGTTGGTCAACCGAACCAACCTTGCATCTTAAACTCATCACCACTGAGGCAAAGAGAAAACTGTATGTTGCTGCTAGCTCCTTCCTGAACAATGTACCTCCCACCCTTGGTGCAGATACACCACAACATCTCAACATGTTGCCCATTTATTGATTTTCAGGCTATGGTTTATCATATATCTCAACTACAGGAACATGAAGTACCTCGTGAAGAAGAGAAGCATTTATCTCAACAACTTGAGTGTCGTTGAGAATGGTTCCTCGAATGGTCTTAGTAGCAGAGTCATAAGAACAAGTGTACCGTAACTCATAGTTAGTTTCTTGATACATGACACCATAAGTGGTTGTCATGGCATAGTTCAGAGTGTGAGCTTTCAGGAATTCAACCATCGGTTCCTAGCCTTTTCCAATATAATTCTTAGGAATGGTCAGGTTTGCCACATAGTTTGTAGGTTTGATGGTTAATGTGGTGGTGACAGATGGGTGTTTTACAACATCAACACCCAGGAATGCATGTACAAGGGGAGTGCTGGAAGCCATTGTTGAAGTATATGATAATGCACAAGTCTCAAACACAAAGTCTTTTGAAGGTAGTTTGCGTTTTTCGGAAAGTATGAATATATGGAGTCGCAGTAGAAAAGAAGAAGAAGATGAAACAGTGATAGTAGGTATTTAGAGGATTTGAATCTGAGATAGTGGGAGAGAGAAGGGCGGTTGAATTGAAATGTGATGACTAATGGAATGGAACGGTTACCACATCATCATGTTTGTCAGACCAACTTGACACTTTTCTCCACTTAAGCACGTAACACACATTATCCGTAGATATTTAATAGAGATAAATACATAATTTATATAACTTAAATGTGAAGTGATTTTAATTAAAAGTGGATGTTCCAAGTTGTTGCTTAAACCTGTGATGAAAATGTTTCATTTAAAACTGATTAGTCTGTAACCTATTTACAAAACCTGTGCAGTAATTTAATAGCAGGTTTCAATTTGAAACCTGTTCAAAAACTTAATAGATTACTAGGCTTGCCTTGTATGACAGAATATGGAGTGATCAGGTTTCAGGTTTAGACAACAGAGCAGGTTTGAAAGGAAAACTTAGTTTTGAAAGACTTGTTATTTTGTCAAACCTGTTACTTGTCAAACCTGTCCAAATCTTAAAGAGCTGGCTAGGTACAAAACTGGTGAAACCTGTTTTGTCAAAGCAGTTGTTTAAGATTTTACCAGATTTTCTAAAGTAACCTTTGAACATCAATGACACTTAGTCACTTTTATTTAACATTCCTAACTTGCATACGAGGGAATTAAACTTATTTTCATCAAGAGGTTTGGTGAAAATATCTACAAGCTATTCTTCTGTGGGAAAAAAGTTACCTCAACGTTACCTTTTTGGATGTGATCTCTTATGAAGTGATGTCTGACCTCTATGTAAATGCTATTCCCGTAAATGATTCAGCACCTTTGATGATTCTTTCACAATACCCAAAAAGAAACAAGCTCAATAATGGGGTAATAATGAAGAAGACAAAGAGAATATTGAGAGAGAAAAAGTGGCGGCTGCAATAGTGTATTCAATATATTTTCAACAGTGTATTACAAAAGAAACCCTAGGAGCTATAAGTAGCTTCAATTAATTAACTTTGAAGCAATGACAACTTTGGCCCCTAGACTTGTACAATGAAATAAATTACAAGGAAATAAAAGAAGACTAACTACTAAGTAAATAATTATTACAAAACAACTCCCTATGATCGAAATTAAATGTCTAACAATCTCCCCCTTTTCGATCATTTAGGAGGTCCTGGAACTCTGGCATGATCTGTTGATTCTCGGAGTCCAAGGATGACGTCGAAGCGTCTGGTCACTTGTCTCATATGTAGTCATTCGTTCAGGAGGTCAATGCCGCTGAGGGTATCCTGTATCTCCTTTGGTGAGATTCTTTGTTCAGGATCTGGTTGAGCATCAAATTCTTGTACAATCTGTGTTAGAGCAGCTCGAACCAATCGGAGTGTACCATCGGAGTAGCATGGAAGATCCTCAAAGCGCATGTACCTTTTATAGCCCTTGTAATTGACAAAAATGACACTAGGGTCTCCAGAGAGTACAACTCTGAAAGCCGGATGATGGGCTAGAAGGAAGCTATCCTGTTCTGGTGCTCGTACGCCCACTTTAACCAACGCGCTCTTGATCCCCATCTGGAAGTCTCTGAGGCACATAATGATCGAGCGGCGGTTCATGCTTCGAACTAGGGCACCTACAGCAGTCATGTGGGACAGACATTTTTTGATGTGATTTTTTAAGCAGTTGTGTAGAAACTCAACGTCGTCCGCACTTATGAAGTCTAGGTCATTCGCGAAGATGTCATCAGCCGTGCCATCTTCTCTTTCTACTTGAAATGAAGGATAGTAGACTTTGGCTCTTTTGCACATTGTTATGGTTCGGAGTTTCTTTATCTTCGACTTTGAGGCTTTTGACCTTCTTTCCCGGAGCATCAGTTAATAGTTCGGCCTATTCAGCTTTCGTAACATTTGTAAGTTCCATAAGTAGGCGTCTGCTGAAGGATCCAGGCTTCTTTCTGAATAACATTTTGAATCTCTCTTCTAAGTACGGGTTCTGAAACTGCTCCGGGGGAAACTTCTGTAAGAATTCTTTGAGGCCCTGAACGGGGGGGGGGGGGGGGGGGGTTCTTCAATTTCAGACCTTTTAGCTTCAAGAAGCTTTATAATTGTCCCCCGCTGTTCTTGTCGAATTTTGTCCTTTTCTTCTTGAAGCAGTTTTTGAACTTCACCTTTTGAATACTGGCCTACCTAGAATATGTCATCTTTCCTATAAACACCAGGTCCTTCTGGAGTTTCATCAAAGCAATTGACCCTTTTGGTTTGGGAAGGACCTGGATGTTTGGTTTGTTGGACTGGAGGAGGGCTTGGGGATCTTAGAGGGCTTAGGACAATATGGGATTCTTTGAGTGACTGGGAGCTTGAATAGATGAAAAGATTTCTTCTTGAGGGGCTGGTGGTGGTGAGTTTAGGAAGTCAAAGGAAGAGGATGAAGATTTTTTCGTTGGAGATTCGGGTTCAGGCTTAGGAATTATTAAGGGTTCGTTGTCGTCAATATCGGAATCTGAATCAGATACATATATGATTTCAACTTTCTCATGAGCTTCCTCGACTATGGGTTCGTCTTCTATCAATAAATATTCTTGAGCCTCCTGCCTCTGTTCCCCTGACCCCTGAAACTCTGTCCCTTCGGTGGTCTCTGCTCCCCCTATTAACATCATGGGTTCCTCATGCTGAACTTTCTGCCTTTTCTCCCCCTCATGACGATCAGGGTCGTCCCGATCGTCATGTTTCCTTTTCGGAGCCTCTGCCTGAGGACGGCACTGGAGTTCGATTACTGCCAACTCAAGGCGGTCCATTCTTGAATTAATCTGCTCCTGGACTTGTAGAATTAGGCATGTAAGCGCATCGATCTTGTCCGAGAGCTCTGCCAGTTGGTTTTGGACTGAATGGGATCCTGGTGGAGGGCCAGCTTCGGAAGCGACACCCTTACCCTTTATAAGTGAAAGAAGGGCGGTGTGACGTTCTTCGGCAGCCTCCTTTTGGGAGATGGCCGGAGGTGGATGGCGTTGATTGAGCCACTCCGGTCTTCCTTCCGTCATTTCTGGCTCCTGTATAGGACGCTCAAATCCGGAAGTTTGAGGAGCTGCCACTAAAGCAGCTCTTGGGGATGCCACGGAGGCATCGTGCGTTGTGACTTTGTGGGGGGAAGGAATTGTGAATGAAGGAATTGCGGTCACGTGGGGAGGAGTGTGACCTCTTTCAACACTGCCACTCTCCAAATGAGAGGGCGATGGTGTATGAGCTATTACCCCGTGGAATGAAGTGGTCTCCCTTTGAGGGGAAACCAAGTGGGTGGTGGTGGTTATTTCGACCGTTGGATTAACGGTCTTATGAAGGGGAGTCCGGCTGATTGCGCTTAGTTCACCCTCGGATTGAATATCTCTCGCTCGCACGACAGAGACGGTTCTTTCTGAATCTGCCGTCTCTGCTGCCTCACCACCTGCTCCCTCGCTCACCAACACATGCTCCCTCTCACCTATACCCACAGATTGTTGAACTTCCTCCTGAGCTCCCTCATCCTCAGTCATGCTCGCCTCACCTTCGGATTGGCTAGTCTCAGTCGGTTCTGACTGAGACTCATCCGGATAACACTCTTGAATATATGCCCTAACCCGTTCCAACCCCCTTGACCTTATTATCACAGATAGGGGAATTTTCATTATTGGCACTGTAGGGGCCCCCTTTCGCAGAGTTAGCTTTTGAATTGCCACAGTTGGGTAGACGTCTGCCTCTGGACGTTCGTGGATATCGTCATCATTGTGCATGGCGTACTGGATGATGAGCTGCAGAAATCGCTGTAGAGGTATGTATTTTCTGCCTTTCTTGGTTCCCCTCTCCACGTGGACTCTTCTTAATTCCTCGAAAAGGAAAGCAGCATAATGCACATGTTGGTCAAAGGCAAAGCCGGTGAACATGGCTAGTACCTGAGCCGAGGCGGAGTCGTGGCCGGAGTGCTTTTCGGTGAAGCACTTGTTGATTACATCAAAGAGGATCCGCCATTGAGATTGAAGATTTTTGGTGCGGAAATCTAAGGGTTTGGAAAGAGGGCCATCATAACCCAGTGTTTGGATTTCAGCTAAGGTTTCGGTGATGGATGGGTTGGGATCAAAATGTTCGCGGGTTGGTAGGTAGAATTCGGCGGGTAGGTGAAGGATATGGCGGATGGCGGGTATGGTTAGTTTGACTGGAACACAGTCGATGGTGGATGTAAAGTGGGGTTCGGTGTCAGGAAAGTATTGCAACCTGTTCCAGAATTGTTGAAGGTAAATCTGGGGAACAGCAATTGCGGTGGATAAGGCGTAATAGATGGGGTGGCGAGTGAGGATGTCAAATGCTAGGGTTTGGGGTTCCTTGGTTAGGATGGAAACGTCGAGCTGCCAGTTGTGTGGAATAAACTCGACAAACTCAGCGTTGGGGAGGATGGATTGTTCTGGGAGTTGGGCGTTATTATTTGGGATGGGGGGATGCGGTATGGTAAGATTAACAGTCGGTTCCATCATCCTGCAATGGTGCATCAGAGTTAGAATAATAAGACTTTAAATGATAAGGCATTGATGTGAAGTCTAAATTAGTGTGAAATAGAAACTGCCTGATCTGTTTAGCATCGGGTCTTTATTAGTAGAATAAAATTCTACTAATAAAGGCCAAAGTCAATCATTAAGAGACTGATGTTAGATCAGACCGTTTCACTCAAACACTAGCCGTAACTCTAATCAATGGTGCACCGTGATGAAAATATTTTTGTATTTTTTAATTTATAGTGAAAATGCAAAAATGGAAAAAAAATTTTAAAAAAATCATAAGTGTTGGATTTCGGATGGTCCGAATTCGGATGAACAGTGTCATCGAATTCGGATCAGCCCGAAATCCGGATGATGCATGAAAGGGGATGTTGGGGTCCGAATTCGGAAGGTTCATGAAGAAGGACCCAATTCGGATGGATGTAAGTGATGATGCGAATTTGACCCGAATTCGGATGAGGATGTGATGTCCGAATTCGGATGGGATGTGCGGATGGAATGTTATGTATGCAATGAAGACAAAAGATCAAATCCGGATGGAACACAAATTCGGATGAGGACCGAATTCAAATCCCATCCGAGTTCGGATGAACAGGACAGAAACACTTAGGCTTAAATGTAATTTTTTTAAAAATGTGAAGGACCGAATTCGGATCAACAGTGATCCGAATTCCGACCATCAGATGTCCGAATTCGGATCTACAGTGGTCCGAATTCGGTTTAGTTACTTTGAAAAAGTTGAAAATTAGCCTAAGAGGAACATCCGAATTCGGTTGTTGGTCCGAATTCGGACGTCCGAAGATGCATGCAGTAGTTAATGTGTTCATGCAAAAATAAACGTGAACAGTTAACAGTTAACAAAAATGCATAAGATTACAGATCCTAAGCTAAAATTACATAATGAACATTTTATCTAACTGCTACTAAGTAAAAATAACACATTAAGGTACCTAAAATATATATAAACCGAAAAGAAAACAAGAAGAAAAAAATGAGAATCAAACACATAAAATATGAAGTTAAAAACTAAAATAAGGTTAAAAAGAGGTTACCTGACGATGCCGAAGGTAAATGAAGTAAGAAAAATGAAGAAAACCGAAGATCAAAAAGCTTGAAGAGGTAGAAATGGTGGTTTGGCAGTGGGTGTCGTCGAAGAAGGAAGAAGAAGGAAGAAGAAAAGGTTGAACATGAAGAAATGAAATGTTGACCGTTGACCCGACCATTTATAGGCATGCGGGCAGGGTCGGGTCAAAGAGATCCGTGCCCAAAACGTTACATGGGCCGCCGGATATTTCACACAACAAGGAAAAGTTGGGCTTGAAATTAAACTAACTAAAAAGCAAACATTTTACAAAAAAATATTGGCCCAAATATAAACTCTTTTTGTATTTTTCTATGAAATTATAAAATAACATATTTTTGGTATTTTCTTTGACCAAAATAAAATAAGATCAAATAAAATAAAATATTTTTGGCTTTTTGATAAATTTGAAATTTAAAATCTTTTGCTGACCTATTAAATTAAACTTAAAATTAAATTAAAGTATAACCAACCTAAAATTTAAAATTTAACTACAAGAAATTAAAAAGAAACAAAGAATTATAAAACTTAAAAAAACCTAACTATACTCCCCCTCAAATGAATACCGGTTCTTTTCCCTTTGTTTTTCGGATAAAGCTCGTCAACCCTTTTTAGCCATAAAAATATAGAATAACCTGGATATTGTTTGCGTCCCACTCCGTGATGAACAATTCACATAGCAATTTGTCAGGATCATTAATTATTAAAAATGTATACAGATAAGGAAATATTGAGTTTCAATTTTGTGACACAATCCTTAAATTTAAATAACAGATATTTTCTAAAATAAAGAAATTTCAATAACGATAGATTGAAATAGAACTATTTAAGACAATATCTGATATTTAATTGGAAGGCGGATTCAACATGCCGATATGGGATACTAAAAACTGAAAACGAGGTTCGTCCGAAGCTTTAGTAAATATATCCGCAAGTTGATATTCCGTGCCAACAAAATACAACTCAATGTTTCCCTTTTCTACGTGATCTTTAATAAAATGATACCTGATATCTATGTGTTTTGTTCGAGAGTGCTTCATGGGATTGCAAGAGATGGCAATTGCACTTCGAGAATCACAGTAAATTGGGATATTGGTGAGTGAGAATCAATAATCGCGTAATTGTGTTCTCATCCACAGCACTTGAGAGCAACAGCTTGTAGCTGCTACATACTCAGCCTCAGCTGTGGATGTGGAAACACAATTCTGCTTTTTGGAAGACCAACTCACCGGTCTATCTCCCAAGAACTGTATTCCTCCCGACGTGCTTTTTCTGTCAACTCTACAACCTGCAAAATCAGCATCTGAAAAAGCGGTAAGATCGAAATCGGTTCCCTTTGGATACCATAGACCAAGTTCGGGTGTACCCTTAAGATAACGAAAAATGTGTTTTACCGCAGTTAGGTGTGATTCTTTTGGGTCGGCCTGAAATCTAGCACAGAGACATGTTGAAAACATTATATCCGGCCTACTAGCAGTCAAGTACAGTAAGGATCCTATCATCTCTCTGTAAGTTGTATTATCAACACTTTTCCCAGAAGGATCGGTGTCTAACTTACAGTTGGAGGCCATGGGAGTTGCGATACTCGTGCAAGAGTCCAACTTATACTTCTTGAGAATGTCAAGAGTATATTTCGACTGGTTCACAAAAATCCCATCCTCAAGTTGTTTGACTTGTAATCCGAGGAAAAAGTTCTTTTCCCCCATCATACTCATCTCGAACCTGGACTCCATTAGGGCTGAAAAATCATTACAAAAATTACTGTCAGTAGATCCAAATATAATGTCGTCGACATATATTTGTACTAGCATTATATGTGGGCCTTCCTTCTTAGTGAACAGAGTTGTGTCCACCACACCTTTATAGAAACCGGCAGAAATAAGGAAATTGGAAAGACTATCATACGATGCTCGAGGTGCTTGTTTTAAACCATAGAGGGCTTTATCTAGCACATAAACATGTTCAGGTTTATGTGCGTCAACAAAGCCTTGTGGTTGTTCAACATACACCTCCTCGTTAAGTTCACCGTTTAGAAAGGCAGTCTTGATGTCCATTTGGTACACTTTGAAATCTTTGTGTGCCGCGTACGCCAAGAAGATTCTGATTGCTTCGATCCGTGCAACTGGAGCGAAGGTCTCGTCATAATCTATCCCTTCTTGTTGTCGGTAGCCTTTGGCAACAAGTCTTGCTTTATTCCTTATCACAATGTCGTTCTCATCTCGTTTGTTCTTAAAGATCCACTTTGTTCCGATCAATGTACGGTCCTTTGGTTTGGGAACTAACCGCCATACTCTTAGCTGTTCAAACTGGTTGAGTTCCTCTTGCATTGCAACTATCCAATCTGGATTTGTTAGGGTGTCATCCACACGAGCGGGCTCTATCATACTAAGGAATGATGCGAAGAGGCATTCATTAGCAGACGCCCTACGAGTTTGGACTCCTGTTGAAACATCACCAATGATTTGATCTGTTGGGTGACTTCGGGTCCATTTAATCTCGTGTGGAAGGGGTGCTCGGGATGGAACCTATGTGGTTAATGTGGGGATGGATGAAGATTCATGGTCAATGGTTTTAAATGATGGTACCACTGATTCCGGTTCAAAACCCGAGTGTTCAGGTGAAGGAAGGATTGTTGGTATTATATGTGAGGGTATTATAGGAGTAGATTCAACTGCGGATGTGTCGGTGGATGATGTAGATGGATGAGGGTATGTTGATGAAGATGGAGCGGAGAAACTTTGTGGAGCAGTTGAACTGGAAGGATTACCTACATTATTGACAACATTAGACACACTAGCGTTAGGACCGAAAAATTCAACATAAAAAGGATCAAACAAATTTACTAAATCAGAAGAAGAAAAAGAAATGGGATTATTAAAAGAGTCTCCAGGCATTTGAGTAATGCGAGGTCCTGATTGATCAACTTCGGGTGCCAGTTCAGCCAACTCATCAAATGTGACATGCACACTTTCATTGAGTGTTCTGGTTCGGGTATTGAATGCGCGATACGCCTTCGAGTTGGATGAATATCCAATGAAGATCACTTCATCCGCCTTTTCGTTAAACTTCCCGAGGTTGTCTTTGTCATTCAACACATAGCACCTACAACCAAATACACGTAAGTACTTGATAAATGGTACTTTATTCAAAAAGAGTTGGTAAGGAGTTTTGTTAAAGCGCTTATGGATAATGGAGCGATTTTGTGTATAGCATGCTGTTGATACGGCTTCTGCCCACAAGAACGGAGGTAGCTTCGAGTATGTGAGCATTGTACGAGCAGCTTCCACAAGCGTACGGTTACGCCTTTCCATGACCTCATTTTGTTGAGGTGTTCGAGCATCAGAGTATTGATTCTGAATACCTTTGGATCGAAGGAAGCCCTACACTACCGAGTTCTTGAACTCCGTGCCGTTATCTGATCTGATTGATTGCACTGACAGATGTTGTTGGGTCTCGAAACTCTTGGTAAAATCTATGATTTCTTGAGCTGTCTCGTCCTTGGAACGCAAGAACCTGACCTAGGTATATCGTGAATAGTCATCAACGATAACCAACACATACCGTTTCCCGTTTATGCTTTGAGACTGCATTGGTCTGCATAAATTCATGTGAAGAAACTCCAATACTCTTTTTGTTGATGGTTCGGGCTTTGGTTTGTGAGATGATCGTTTCATTTTTCCTTTCTCACAAGCTCCACACAGATGGTCCTTTTCATAGCGCAATTGAGGAAGACCTTTAACCAATTGTTTCGCAGCCAGCTTGTTGATATTATCAAAGTTCAAATGGGATAATCTTCGATGCCACAACCAAGAGTCTTTTGAAGAGGCTTTTAATACTAGGCAAATGTTATCCTTCACTATTAGCTTGGCTACGTCAATGGTGTAGAGGTTAGAGTTTCGGGAACCTGTTAGGATTTCTTTTCCATCCATACTCTTTACACTGCAGTTCTTAGCTCTAAAAGTTACCTCTAGTCCTTTGTCACAGAGTTGTCCTATGCTAAAAAGATTATGTGATAACCCCTCAACATAGTCAACGTCCTTGATGACCAAATTATTTAGAACTAAGTCCCCGTATCCTTTGATGTGAGCCTGATGGTTGTTCCCGAATTTTACCGTTCCGCAATACTGTTCAACTACGTTGGACAGCAATTCTTTTCTTCCCGTCATATGCTTGGAGCAACCCGAATCCATATACCAAATGGACTTGGCCTGAAAAACAAATAAATTCATACAATGAAAATCTATATGCATTCAAACACATCCATTTTTAATTCACAATCAAATCGTGTTCTGAACCGAGATGTTCAGAAAACATGATGAATTAAGACCGGGTCATGGGCTGTGTGCACAGAAGCCAAACGTGTCGGTTTAAGCACAACTGACAAGCAAAAGAACGGGTCCTAGTCCATGGTAACTAGAAGCCATTTCATTGAATAACGGGTCTTGATCAGAAGTGACCAAGAACCATCTGCATAAAGATCACACAACTTTGGGTACCCACCTCAATATGGGTCCCTTTTTGTTAGGAGTTCCAGATTTATATGGCACGTGTACAGTTTTAGGAACCCATTTAGCATTTGTGTGTGGTCCGGATGCATAACCCTTTGGAATCCATTGAAGATTCGATTTATTGGGCTTTGGAACCTTAGGCGCTGAAATTGCCTTTGGTTTTTGTCTTTTTGAGACCGTTTTGACCGTTGCTTTGGTTTTGGGCCTTGGCAACGGACAAGTCTCAATTTTATTTGAGGCCGATGATGCAACATTTTTTGTTTTCTTTTTCTGAATTCGTTTAACAGGATATGGCACGAAAGCATTAATTTCAGGAACCTGTCGTCTATAGCGAGTTAGACATAGATTAAATAATTCACTGATAGAGTACTTTAAAGGAACAACAGAATTTATGTACATCATTAAATGCATTGTCACACATATTGTTACATAAATTGTCTTTAGAGATTACAGACATCCTATCTCTAGTAACAAATTCATTTGGCATTACAGCCTTCTTCACAAAAAAACTCGTAAAATCCAGCATGGTGGTTTTTGGAACTCTTCTTATATGATCTGTAGGAACAAAACGATTAGAATCAGTAAGCATGGAAGATTTAGACTTGACAGAATTATCTTTTTGTTGGTGAGTGGGTTTCTTAAAAGACTTGGATTTGATCTGAGTCTTTTTAGAATCCTCAGTTTTAAACGGTTTTGAACACTCACCTTTATAAATGATAGAAGAAGTTTCAGCTTTAGCCTTACCTTTATTTGATGACACATATGGAATTTTTGTGGAATGAGAAACTGTTTGTACTTTTGAAAAATCTTTCAATTTTTGTGAAACCATTTCAAAATTTTCGGTGTAGACAGTTACTTCCACAGATTGTTGAAAAGTTTGATTTACCAATTCGTATTCACTCTTAAGAAGAGCATCTTGAAGAACAAGAGCTTTCTTTTGAGACGACTTCAATTCCTTTTCTAAAACAGTGATTTGTTGTTGAAGAACTTTTGCAGGAATATAAAGTTGAGGAGTTGATTTTACGGTTTCTGTTTTCAATTCAGTTTCTGAATTAGTTGACAAGAAGTCTTCCTCTAAAGTGGGTACTCTAGAAGGATAACTCTCGTTAAGTTCTTCATATTGAAAAGAAATTTCTTTTTCTTTGTGAGCAACACGTTTCTCATTTTCTTGGTTTAAAACTTCTTTTGCTGACTCAAAAAGAAAGATTTAAGACCGGATCCCATATAATTCATGTCATAAAATAAAGGTAAAACATTTTGGGCTTTTTCCAAATATTTTGGATTTTTAAAACCGATTCCTTGTTTAGAATGGTAAAACCTAGTTTCTTTGGGCTGATTTAAGTGGATAGTTTGTTCTGTTTGACCCCTTTTTAAAAATGCATCGTCAAGGGTCTTTATTCGTGAGTACAAACTTATCCTTTCTTCTTCAACCATTTTATATTTTTCTAAACTGTCTATATTTTGCATATTTACCGCATCTAACTGTTTTGTAAGTACAAAAATTTCTTCTTTTAATGAGAGTTTTTCTTTTGATAACGTTTCCATGCAAGATTCAAGATATATATTCCTGTCCTGAACATCTACTTTTTCTATTAACATTTGTTATATAACATTGTGATTAGTTAACCACTTTGAATGATATAATTCAGACGAATCTTTTAAAGTTTGAGCTTGATGTTCAGCCTGTACACACTTTGTACTTTCAGCTTTTAATCTATCTTGTAGATCAAGAATATGTGTGTGCAATGTACATTCATTATCTACAAATAAATTATTTACATGTGCAGGAATGTAACAGGAATATACCTCATTTGTCTCAGAACAGGATGAAGAGCATTTGGGATCATTGGTTGTGGTCATCAGACATGCTGGTGGATTTTTCAATGTCGCCCCCTCAGCAGCATGATCTGAAGTTTCAGCAGTGGAAACGGCACAATGCTCCAACCCAATACGATCAACCATGTAACAGTTGTTGCCCTGGTCATCATCCTCGTCCGTGTCTTAAGCATCCCAGTAGTCTTCCTGGGCGACGAGGGCCAACGCATTGCTTCTTTTCTTTGCGCCCTCAAGTTTTCGCTCATAATAGCCGACGTTCCTGTCAAAATTATTCTTGCACTCTCGCGCAAAGTGGCCCGGTTTACCACACTTGTAACAGAGACGTTCGTCAGCGGCTTTCGGTTCATCTGCTCGCGGTCGATCATCTTTCCTCTCCGCCGGCCTCTTGTCGGCGCGGCGATGCTCTCTGCTGTCATCTCTTCTTCTTTCTCTCCTCTCAGGCTCTCTTCTGTCATCTCTACGGTCGTCCCTACAATCATCCCTTCGATCGTCTCGCCTATCATAATCTCGCATGTCGTCCCTTCGATCATTGCGCCTATCATCTCGCCTTTCATAACGGCGATCATCTCGATAGTCGCGTCTATCGTCATACCTGCGGTCATCCCGATCATCCCTCCAGCAATCGTCCCTGCGATAATCATCGCGTCGTTCATCCCTTCGATCATCTGAGTACCTCCGTGGACCGGTGTCATAACGGAGCTGATTGTTAGTCTTGGTGGAAAACCGTCGTTGTTGGAGACGGTTGGTCCACAAGGCTATCTGTTCCTGTATTGTTGCCTCTTCCTCATCAAATACCTGACGTGGAGGAGAGGCATACCTGCATAGCGATGATGATGAACCTGGAGCAAAGGATGGTGTCGGAATATTCGTGTTGGTGATCAAGGCAAGTGAATCATTGGGTTTCAATCCGCTGTTGGCTGATAGCAGTAGAGAGGCCAATTGATTTGCCATCAGCTTTTGTTGATCTACATCCCCTTGATACTTCTTTAGCTCCTTAAAGACAACGTTGATGGATACCTCAGGAATGTTCAGGACTCGTTACGTGGCCCGACAAGCAAGCTGCCACTCGGTGGCTAGGGCTGCAAAGAACTGGATATTGATGTCATCCCTGTCCTTCTTGATGTGCAGTTTATTCAATTCATTTAGGACCGCACAGAACCTGGTAAACGTAGCTTGCATAGATTCCCCATCTTTGGCGTGGAATTCTGTAAACTTAGCCTTTACCTCCTCAATCTTGGCACGATCATCGAGATCTGCCCTAAGCATCTGGACTTCTAATTCGTCCCACACGTCCTTGGCAGACATTTTGCTGTCTACGCCAACCAGAATATCAGTGGGGAGGGCCTGATAGATTAAGTATTCTGCCCTCTTATCGGCATGCTGTCTGTCTCTCTCGGCGTCATTGGCCGGTTCTCGTTCAACCTTAGAGGCTAAGACAGGGGGGTCAGCATCAGGTCTGGCTGCTATTTCTCGATAATAAATGACGGGACCCTCGGAGATTGATTGAAGCATTAAGTTCCCAAGAGGTTGAATTCCAACGAATTTGAGGAACCGGGATTTCCATTGTTCATACTCATCGGGATAGAGAACAGGTGTTCTATTCTCCGATCCGAGTACGAAAGCTTCGCGAGACATGGGATGTAGTGCTGATGAAAGAGATAAGATCTTAAAGGTGGAAACTGGACACGGATGGGCTGGACTTAGAAGGAATAGCACTGTGGATGGTGCTAATTTGGATAAGACACTGATTCGGATGGAATGGACAGATTTCGGATGAACTGTGTTTCGGATTGTCAGAATCGAATTCGGATGAAATGGGTTTCGGATGGAAAGCCTAATCCGGATGAACAGTGAATTCGGATGGAGGAAGTAATTCGGATGAGGACCTACTTCGGGTGGACAACCTAAATCGGATGGTATTTCGGATAAGGGCGAATACGGATGCTTAGAAGTCTGATGGACCTAATTAGGGTGAACCGAATTCGGATGCACAGAATGACTTCGGATAAGGGACTTCGGATGACCAGATGTGGTTCGGATGAAGTGTGGGAACCGAATTCGGATGGTCCGAATTCGGGTGAACAGTGGACAGGGTCTTGGAAAGTGTCCAGGTAGGGGACCGAGTTCGGGTGGTCCGAAATGGATATGGTCCGAATTTGAAATTTAATAATTTAAACACAAGTCCAAAACGGGAAAATGGGAATGCCTGATCTGAACTTCGGATGGTCCAAACTTCGGATGGGACCGAAATAGGGTCCGAAATAGGCAGTGGGAGGTCCGAAATTCACCTAACGTTGGTCTGAATTGGACCGAAGTGAGGTCCGAACTAGGATGCTATTTGGTCCGAATTGGGATCTTAAAAGGTCCGAATTGCTACAGTAACAGGTCCGAATTACAGCAGGTTTTAGCAATTTTCTAAGGCAGAACAGAGCAGATTTCGATTTTAGCAGTTGTAGAGCCTAAAAAGGTTTCTAAATGAAAGATAAACTATTTTAAACACTTCTGGTGACTTAAAATAACTCAAAACACTTAAAATCAGTAAAGAACAAGCTAAAAAACCCACGAAAAACCCATATTTTTAAACTTTTCAAAACTCCGAATCTAGATGATTTCAGTGGTAATATGGAACGAAATGAACTAGAAATCAGTATATGAAGATATGGTGATGATTATAAGACTATAAGAACACAAGAAACAGGTAAAAACAGAGAAAAAGAAGATCTAACAGAATGGAGAATGAAGAACACGAAGAACAAAAGAAAAAACCCAGCAGAATCCGTAATATTCAGTTGAAATCCACCTTTTGGGCTCTGATACCAATTGTAAATGCTATTCCCGTAAATGATTCAGCACCTTTGATGATTCTTTCACAATACCCAAAAAGAAACAAGCTCAATATTGGGGTAATAATGAATAAGACAAAGAGAATATTGAGAGAGAAAAAGTGGCGGCTGCAATAGTGTATTCAATATATTTTAAACCGTGAATTACAAAAGAAACCCTAGGAGCTATAAGTAGCTTCAATTAATTAACTTTGAAGCAATGAAAACTTTGGCCCCTACACTTTTACAATGAAATAAATTACAAGGAAATAAATACAAGACTAACTACTAAGTAAATAATTATTACAAAACAACTCCCTATGATCGAAATTAAATGTCTAACACTCTATATGCTTTGTTCCGGAGTGGGAGACAGGGTTGTTGGAGATGGCTATGGCACTGGTATTGTCACACAGAATAGGAGTTTTCCTATATACCAGACCATATTCCTCAAGCTGATGTTGCATCCATAGGATCTGCCCACACACAGCTTCCAGAAGCAATATATTCAGCTTCAGCAGTAGTAGTGAAAACAAAGTTTTGCTTCTTGCTACACCAACTAATCAACTTTCCACCAAGGAGTTGACACCCACCTGTTTTGCTTTTTCTATCTAAACTGCAACTTGCAAAATCAGAATGTGTGTAGCTAATTAGATCAAAGCTAGAGTCTTCGGGATACCAAAGACACAAGTTTGGTGTACGCTTTAGGTATCTGAACATTCTTTTTACAGCAGCTAGATGTGATTCCTTTGGATCAGCTTGAAACCTAGCACATAAACAGGTAACAAACATTATATCTGGTCTACTAGCAGTTAGATATAACAATCTCCCAATCATACCTCCGTAACCTATTACAGAAACAGGCTCGCCACAGGTATCAACAACCATTTTATCATTAATTGCCATTGGGGTTTCGATGGGACAAAATTGATCAAATTTAAAATGTGTTATTTCTTTGATTTATAAAATTCCATTTGAGGTTTGTTTAACATGTAATCCTAGAAAGAAAGTTAGTTCACCCATCATGCTCATTTCATACTCAATATTCATGAGCAGTTAAAAATTCTTGCATTGTTGTTCATTTGTAGAACCAAATATAATGCCATCCACATAAACTTAAACAAGTATAATATCAGACTTCACCTTCTTTATGAATAATGTAGTATCTACTTTATCTCCAGAGTACCCATTGCTCATAAGGAAATTAGTGAGAGTGTCATACCAGACTCTTGGGGCTTGTTTTAGTCCATAGAGTGCTTTGTCCAACTTGTAGACAAAACTTGGATGATGTTCATTTTCAAAACCTGGAGGCTGCTTAACATATTCATCTTCTTGCAGCTTACCATTCAGAAATGCACTCTTTACATGCATTTGAAATAACTTTATGCTTTTGTGAGCAGCATAACCCAGTAACAAACGAATTGCTTCTAGCCTGTCCACTGGAACAAATGTTTCATCATAGTCAATATCTTCTTCTTGCCTATACCCTTGAGCAACTAGTCCTGCCTTATTTCTAATGACATGACCTTGCTCATCCATTTTGTTTCTGAAAACACATTTTTTGCTAATTATTGTTTTTCCTTTAGGCGTGGGGACCAGCTTCCATACTTTGTTTGTCTCAAACTGATTGAGTTCCCCCTGCATGGAAGTGATCCAATTTGCATCATTTAGTGCATCATCAACTTTCTTTGGATCCATCAAAGACACAAAACTTGAGAACATACAAAAGTTTCCAAGACTATCCCATCTTGTCTACACACCTTTATTGATGTCACCAATTATTTGGTCATTTGGGTGACACCTAATCCACTTAGGATCATGTTTCAATGATGATTGCTCTGTTTCTTGAGCATCAGTTTCATTCACAAAAGGTCTTGTAGAACAACTTTCATGATTGTCAGACACACTGATATCTTGAGTTTGGTCATCTATTGAGGAAGAAACATTGTTGTTGAACACATCAACAGAGGAATCAGGGAAATCTGCATTGATTGGTTCTGGACATGGTACATCAACTATATCAGTGCACTTATTCACATAGGGTGAACCAATATAGTCATCATCATGTCCATTATGGTTAACATGTTCCACTCTAGATGATGTGGAAGCTTTAGAGTCCTTTTCTTCAGCATTGGAATGCATAAGATCATAAATGCTAAAGTCTCCTGAAACTGATTCAGGATCAGCTTTGAGTGAAGGATTTACGGACTCTTCAAAGGTGACATTGATGGATTCATCTACCACCTTTCTCCTTCGGTTGTATACTATGTAGGCTTTTGAAACTGCTGACTATCCAACAAACACTCCTTCATCAGCTTTAGGTTCAAATTTAGCCAATTGATCACCTTGGTTCAAAATGAAAAAAGGACATCCAAACACATGGAAATGGCTTATGTTTGGCTTTCTACCATTGAATAGTTTATAGGGGGTTTTATAGAACCTTTTTACCACTAAGGATGTGTTTTGAGTGAAGCAAGCAGTGTTGACAACTTCAGCCCAAAATCATGAAGGCAGACCTGATGCACCCAACATAGTTCTAGCATCTTCTATAAGAGTTCTGTTTCTCCTTTCAGCAACTCCATTTTGTTGTGGAGTTCTCACAGCTGAGAAGTTTTGAGAAATCCCTCTTTCTTTACAGAAGTCCTTAAGAGTACTGTTTTTGAACATAGTACCCTGATCACTATTGAGCTGCTTAACTTGGGTAGAATTCAGAACCACCATCTTTTTGATAAAGTCGATAATTTATCTGGCAGCCTCCCCCTTAGCCTTTAGGAAGATCACCCACGTGTACCTAGAGAACTCATCAACCATTACTAATGTGTATCTCCTTCCTCGTAGACTTGGGATATTAACAGGTCCAAACAAGTCCATATGGATTAAGAAAAGAGGTAAATCATTAGAGAAATTATGTTTTGACTTAAAAGATGTTTTTCTTTGCTTACTCTTCTCACAAGCTTAGCAGAGTTTATCCTTTCCAAAGGTTATAGAAGGTAAACCTGTTACTAACTCCTTTTTACAAAGTTTGTTGATATTCTTGAAGTTCAGGTGTGAGAGCCTTTTGTGCCATAACCAGCTTAATTCTTCATTGCTCCTTGAGATGAAATAGGTCTCGGTTGTTTGATCAGCATATTTCATGTCTACAATGTATACCCCTTTCTTTCTTTGTGCACACAGCGTAACTTTCCCTTGAGGATCCAATATGTACCCTAGGTGCTCATCAAAGTTAACCTTGTAGCCAGCATCACAGAGTTGACTAACGCTTACAAGATTATGTTTTAGCCTAGACACATAGGCTACTCTGTTGAAAGTTGCAGCACCTGCATAAAGGGTTCCATATCCTTTTGCGGGTCCTTGGACATTGTCACTAAAGGTTACTTTTGGGCCTTTTTCAGGCTTGAGGTCACTTAGCAGATCCTTGCAACATGTCATGTGGCCAGAGCAGCCACTATCCAAGTACCAAACCTGGCTTGCTTGTTTAACCTGCAGAGTAACAAAAGCAAACATTAGTCCTTTGGGGAACTCATCACTGGGATGATTTCTCCATCATCATCAACATTTGTTGATAGACCACTTAGATCAATATCAATAATAATATTTCCAATTTGGATTGTATCTGCTGAGATACCTTCCTCAATGACAATGTTACTTCCAACACTGCTTGATCTAGCAATATTTTCCTCTTTCCTCCTTTTAGGAGGACAGAGATCAAATATAGGCAATATTACTATCTTCTGACCTTCCATAGGTTTGAAAAACTTATTTCCAGTTTTATCAGGTTGATTGAGCAATGACTTTGCCTTTGCCTTTACAAAGTTCTGATGACTTTTACATACTTGTGATAGTATGGTCATCATGATTGGTTTTAAGAAAATGTTTTCTTTCATTTATAACCAATTTACCATTATGATTTGAAAACTTATTTGAAACCATAGCAGTTTTATTTCCAACATGAGACTTACCCCTGTTGGATGTAAGCTGCTTTCCTTTTGAAATTTCTTTTCAAAGAATTCAGCATTGAATGAAGGAACATGTTTCTAACCATTAGCCTTGGCCTCAGAACCTGTCTTATTGATAGGTTTAGCAGCCAATACTACCGATTTAACATATTTTCCATTATTCTGTCCATGTGAGACAGTTGGGCACTTTGAAGTGTAATTTAATGGAGAACACATTCCATTATCAGATTTCACAATTTTCTCACATGGGCTGTCAATATTCTTATGCCTGACAAACCTGTTTGTTGAAATCCGCTTTCCATTTACATTTTGGATAAATGTATTTGGAAGCTCACCAAGAGAGGACAGATCTGTTTCTAGATTCTTGATTTCAACAATTGAAACTGCTGTATCAAGGTCTCCTCCAAGATAGGCTTGGATTTGAGTAGGAATTTGCTCATTCATACATTGATTGACCCTTTTAGCAGAATGGCACCAAGAGTCAACAATCTTATGAAGCTTTGAATGCTTTGAGTCTATTTCCCTCTTTTATTCTAAAAAAATTGTGTTGATGTGTTTTACTTCATCAAGCTTAGTTTTCAACTTATGAAAAATGTCAAGTTCATTAGTTTCCAGTTCAAGATAAGTTTTCAATTTTAGGATTTCAGACTTTAAAGCATCCTGCTTCTCAATAGCAGCTTTTAAATCAACAAGCAAGTAATCAAACATTTTATCTTTTTCTTCAGAGTTGTAATCTTTAAAATTTTGTACCTTGTACATCATTGTAGGATTCCAGTTATCCAAAGAGCTGAGAGCTTCTGCTTCTGCAAGATCTTTTTTGAAATTACTTGTAGAAGGAACATCAGTGTTGGCTACCAGACAATTGTTGTCCTCCTCATCATATGATGAGTCAGATTCTTCCCAATCACAGGTTTCAGCCATTAGTCCCTTCTGTTTTTTAGAAGCCACAGAGTCTTCTAACTTTTTCAGCTTGGCCACGGTCATAAGGTACTTAACCCTGTAGCCATCATCCCTGTCTATCTTGTAAGGTTTTGAAGATGAACCAACAGCTTTTGACACACAGTCTACAACTATATGACCAGTTTTGCCACATTTAAAGAACTCAGCCTTAGATTTATCAAATGCTTTTTTGTATAACACCTGATTTTCTCTATCACTTTTTATTTCGAAACCTTTTCTTTTTGAATTTTCTAACAAGCATGACAACTATTTGCTCATCATCAAGTTCACCAACATCTTCACACTCCTCTTCTTCTTTAGAGGTTACCTCCATGTCATCATGAACCTGTAGATCAGCTTGTGCGAACACATCACACACCTGATTAACAGATTGCCTCACATTAGCCATTAACGTTGAACCCCTCTTAGACATTTCCAAGGCATTTTTGTTTTGTAACCTTCATTGTTCATCATTCAGCAAGGATCCATAGAGGTTAACTAGATCCATGCTTCTGATAGTGCCTGAGTTTTTGAGAATAGTTGAAAAATAGTTACATTCCTCAGGTAAGATGTCCAAGAACTTGTTCACTAGAGTTAAACTGTCCTTAGTGATTCCAACAACTTTGAGATCATTGATTAGAGCAGTAAACCTGGTGTGGGTTTTAGTGAGACTCTCATTGGACTTTGCAAAGAATAGTTCATATTGTCTAACAAGATTATTGATCCTATTATCCAATGTGATAGTGGGGCCATCATAAAGAGTACACAAAGTATCTCACATTTCTTTAGCAGTTTTTATCTTCTCAACCTGTTTGAACACATCTTCAGGAAGAGAGATGACAAGGTTGTTCCTGGCTTTTGCATCAAGGGCCACCAGTCTTTTATCTTCACCAGTCCATTGAGCTTTGCTTTCTCAATGGTCCTGACCTCAAGAACAGCACCTTCAGCAGCAAGAGTAATAGTAGTGACAGATGTAGGCACATATGGACCTTCCATTACTATCTCTGAGAGTTGCACATCCAGATTCTCTAAATAGAGCATCATTCTGCACTTCCAACCAGAGAAGTTCTGATGATTAAACTTTGGATGCTTTGCCATAGATCCATTGAAAGAGTAGGAAGAAGAGTTTGAAGAACTGTTGTCTATGGTGGGAAATGGGAAGTTATGAGACATCTAGAGTTAACACACACTCTAAACTGCTCTGAAACCAATTGTAGGTCCCAAAAGATTTCTCAAATATGTTATAGAAGGGCTGTAGAGGGGGGGAGGGTGTGATTACAGCTAATTCTTTATCACACACTTTTTTTCAATGTTTGTATGTTTATATTAACTCTTGTTAAATTACAAACAAGTTTGGATCGCAGAAAGATCCAAACTGAGATGACAGCAGTTGAACAACAGACAATAACTATTCTAAGACTCACTCAGACTAGTTACAATTAATTTACTCAGTAAGGCTCACTCACTGTTTATAGAAGACACAGATAGAATAGCTTGAGATGGAACAACTTAGACACACTCAGCTATTTTACTCTATGTTGAAAGCAGAACTTACAGGCATGAAAAACACACTTTGCTTTGCAATGCACATTCTCGACTTGTGGATGTCTTTTCACTCTTTATCTTTTTTTGTCCACAGCTTTAGCTTAAAGAGGAATGTCAACTTTAGAACTTTACTCTTCAGTGTAATGCTATATTGATATAAGAAATGGTCTGTCACCCATTTCAAATATCCCTTTCGTCTTCATGCTTCAGAGCAGCTTTGGTAGAACTGGCAGCTTCTGATTTTACATTTTGTCTTGAGTTATAGACTGATCTTTACGTTCAAGACTTTGCATGAGGACATGGAAACAAATTATATAATGTATAAAACCTGTTCAAAAAGAACAGAACAATATCTTGAGTCAAAACTATTTAACAGACATGAACAGCTTAGACAGTTTCTGTTAAACCTATCCAACAGTTATGACCAGCTTTGACAATCTGCCAGGTTATAACTAATGTAACAATGTAAACAGACTTAGGCTGATTTTGCAAATCACTTATCAGGTTTCAATAAGGACATGATCATGGAATGTCTTCTCATGCTAAGAGTGAAGGCCGCCAGTGTGGTGACATGACTCACTCTTCCCTTGACCATTTTCTTAAAATGTGTTGTGCATTGTCTCGATGCCGTTAAGAGTCATGAAGTTAAAGTCACTTTCATAAAGAAGCTTAGTTGAGTCATCGACTCTTATGATTTCTAATGAAGGTGTGTAGAGGCAGGCACTTTTGTACATTGAAATCGAGACAATCTTCACGATTTTTGACTTAGACTAGAATTGTGATTTGGGTCTAGTCTCCCGTAGCAGCATTTGATTATATTCGGCCTGTTCCGCTCTAGTTACATCACTTCACTCCATGAGCAGTCGTCTACTGTATTACCCGGGTTCTTCATAAACACATTTATGAAGATTTCCACCAAGTAGGGCTCAAGAAAGTCTTCACTTTTCATCTTCGTTAAATATTCTATAAGCCCTTGTACTAGAGGCACTTCAGCCTCTGCTGCAAGAATCTCCAATATCTTATAAACACGACCCTGGTGGTCGAGTCTTAATTTGTCCCTTTCTTCAGGAGGGAGAGAATATACTTTTCCCTTTGAGAATCAATCGATCCAATCAAGGTCCCCTTTATCAAAAATCAATGAAGGCTCGCCGGTAGTATCTTGAAGGCAGTCTACCGTTTAGGTACCTAAGGGCTTAGGTGTCTTAGCTAGTTTTTCTGGGTAATGGTGGAGGTAGATATGTTGTTAATAAGTTTGAGGTTGGGTGTGGGGATGGGGGCGTTATTTTGGATATAATTTCTTGTTGAGGTTGGTGGTTAGGAGAGTTTAGGAAATCAAAGGATGAGGAAGAGGTTTCATGTTCAGGTTCAGGTTTAGGTACTGGTAAGTCTTGGTCGACTTCTGAATCTGTGTCAGATAGTATCACGATTTCGACATTCTCAGGTTGTGGCTCATACAATACCATTGCCTTTGACAAATCCTCCTCTCCTTGACCCCCCAGGGTTTTTGTCATTGTTTCTTCCCCAATTTCCACCCTATCTGTCGCTCCCCCTAGGCCTGATACCTCACCCTTTGGCTCTGTCCGGGGGCATTGTTTCTTTTCAGCGCTAAAGCCTGAGAGCGGCACATACTTTTCAATTCGGACATCGCCACCTCAACTTTATCTATATGTTTATGTAATTCGGCCCCCACCCTCAGAATCAACAAATTCATCTACTCAAATGACTAAGTAAAGAGAGCATTTGAAGTTTCAATATGATCTTTGAACTCCTCAGAATCGGCATATTGGACTGATTGGGTACCTAGTGCCGGCTCCTGAGAAGCACCACTGTTTCCCTTCAATAAATATAGAAGAGGGGAGTATCGCTCCTCATTTGCTACCTTGAGGTCATCGAGGTCAGCCTGTGTGACAACCCCGGCACCACGAAGATCATCAGTTAGCATCTCTGGAGTTATCCGGGGATAACCGGTCACGGAAGGCCTTGATGTATTCGTGGCAAGATTTCCATCCTTCATTTCTACACCACCAGGAGGGGATGCAGATCTGGATGTTGCTGAGGACGTCACGGAGACGTCCTTTCTGCATGGGGGCGTGTTATTGGGCGGGGAATGAGACGTGGACAGAGAAGTTTCAGTCACCGGGGGCAGCAGGTGACTTATTTCAACATCGCCCCTACCAAGCGAGGGAGTGATGGCCCGTGTGGTAATTCTTCGTGGAATGGAACAGATTCCTATCGAGAGGAACCTAAGTGGTTGGTGGGGTGTGCAAGAACTACTTGACTGGTAGCCTTTTCAGGACTAGTCCGGCTTGGGGGTGTTTGTACTCCCTTATCGCTCGGCCACACACCCTCATTCATCAACCAGTTAGAGATGGTCTGTTCTAAGTCAGCCACTTCTGCCTCTTCTTCCACTGCACCCTCTCTCACTTCACTTGTCTCCCACTCACCAAGCCCCCATATGTTTTCAGCTCCAACTGCCTCGTCCTCACTGATATTGTCCTAAATATTGGAAAGGGTTGGCTCAGTCGGTTTTGACTGAACCTTTTTTGGGTACACACTCATTGTGTAAACTCGTACCCTTTCATGGGACTGATCGGCATAGAGTACCAAGGAAAACGAATGTCCATGACTAGCACCCGAGGAAGTTTTATTGGGAGTTTGAATCGTGCTAGTTCCACTGTCTTGTACACGTCAGCTTTTGGCCTTACGTGTATTTCATCTCTAGTCAATCTCTGAACCAGGTCGATTAGGCTTTTATATTCTTCATCTAAACCAGCCTATCTTCTGATTATAAAATGATATACTAAATCAATGTCATCCAATGACTTAGCATACCAATAAGTAATTGGAGTTTTGGAGAAGTCATGCTGATCTAGGACCTTTTCAATTTCCATAGCCTTTTGCAGTTGTTGATCAAACAGCACTCTCTTTACCTGTTCAAACTTTTCTTGTTGGATGGGTTCAGATTGAGGAACATCAGCAACAGTTTGAGCTGAATCTTGTGGAACTTGGACTTGTTGGGAGGTTGTGGAAGCTTTTTCTTTCTCACTTTCCTTGTCATATAAAGCCTGAAGCTTCTTAGTTGACCATGATTGAGCAATGACCTTCGATATCCCAGCTGTTGCAGAGAAATTTATCAAGAATCTTCTGTGTTCTGCCTTTGAAGGCCCTGTTGGCCTTTTTCTCTTTTTTTGATTATCTTTGACCTCAAACCCTCTTAGGTAATCTCCTAAGGTTTCATCTTCTCCCATTGGTTCATGGGTTTGCTGGTCTGGGATCTCGTCTTGTTTTCTGCCAATTTTGTGGCCAGTTCAACATCATGGGCAACTTGGGCTTCTTTTGAAACAAATTTAATCTTTGGAGGCTCAATCAAAATGCCCTTTCCCTTGTCTGTGGAGGTTGATACTGTGGCTTGGACTGCTGGGGCAGGGGCTTGAGGACCTTCCTTGATGACCACTCCACTTGTCCGGATGGGAACAGCTTGAGCTTCTAGACTAATAGCTTGAAAAGCTGATGAGACTGTTAGCCTAGAAACTGAAGCTGTTGTTGGAGAGGTTGAAGATGTTTGGACTGGAATAGGGATCTCTTGATTCTCCCCCTTTTTGGATGCATTGGTTTGTCCAGGGGGACCAAAAACCGTTGCAAGCAGGGATCGAACCATCTTCTCGAGCTGGATAAACTTGTTTCCACACAAAGTGAAACCAAGATGAAACTGATCAAGGCGTTGTTGTTGGGCTGCTGTGAGTTGTTGCAAAGCTGTGATTTGAGATCCCTGTGCCTCAATAATGGACTTGTAATGTCCAAAATGGCTACAACATGTTTCAGCTGTTGATCCGGCAAAGCCATAAGTTACAGACTAGCCTCAAGATCTTCAAATGATAGTGGGATTTAAGATCTATCACTGGCATGAATTCCAGAAGTAGAAACATCTGGGCCCATTTGTTCTTGGTACTGGGGACTTCCAGAAGGTGCTTGCACACCCTATGTTGCCATGGGTGTGGTATTAGGGATGTTGATACTGTCCTGTGCCACTTGTGTAGAGACATCAGTAGTATCAGCAACAAATCCCATATGAACATCCTCTGAGTGGATTTTCACCTCCAAGTTGAGGCTGGGAGTATCCTCAATGGGTTCCCTATCGATATTCTGTGCAGGAGTGTCCCCCTGCACAGGGCTATTTGGCTCTGGGAATTGGACTGAGTAGGAAGGAGCTCCTACAACCCTTTGTCGTTTCCACATTTTAAGTGAGGGGGTTGGGGAAGTATGTATAATAGAAGGAGCAGAGGAAGTATATGTATCATGAGGAGTGGGTTGGGTTCCTGAGGGTGAAGCAGTAATAAATGGATGAGCCTGCTCAGGACCCTCTCCTCTGTTTCTTGGATGGATATCTTGCGTTGCAGAAGGCAATGGGACATCCACACTGTGAAAGTTGGCACTTGGTTTCAAAAGCCTTTTAATAGTAGGTAAAGAGTGCCTGTGACAAACATGTATCCTTTTATGTACTTTAAAATTATTGCAAGACTTTGCAATTATTTCTGCCAAAACCGTGGATACATAAAAAATTTCCCATTCTTTAAGGCATGGTGCCTTAACATCCCTTGAAAAATCATATTTAAAAAATTGAACTGTTGGCCTGTTGATAAGCACACTAAGGTAGTGGCAATATTTGAAGAAAATTCAGACCAACTAGTCCTTTTAGGGCTTAAACACTACTGAATAATATGTACAAGGTATTTCCATTTAGGACCAAAATGTGCTTTATAGAAGGTAAAAGATTCAATTGGGCCCCTATACCCGATTTCAAAAAGACCTTCGTGTAAAGCAGTAAGGGAAAGATCAGATATACATGTGGCATCTTGAAGATGCAGATGTTGGCGTATAGACTCCTCGGTGATGGTAATGGGATTACCATCAATGATTGATACAAAAGAAGTGACTCCTTCGCTAGTATTTACAGTGGCTGATTTCCAGAACTGCTCTATTTATGAGACGTATATAGTGGGATTGCCAGTTAGAGCATAATGGATATGGGAACCACGCAGAAAATCCATCATGTCATGGAATGGTTGGAGTTCAGTGTGTTTGAGAGAGTAGGGAAGGCAGTTATGTTCTTTGACAAACTCCATTAGAAATCACGACGGGTGTTTAGGGTTTTGAACGACTGTGTGTGAATCGCACAGAGAGAGAAGATGAAAAGATTGTGAAAGATATTTTTGCAACTGGTAGTTGCAATCGAACGAAACTGGTACTTTAAAGGTTTTGGCTTTTCAAAAATATCTAGTCCCGTGCACAATCTTATGAAGAATTACTGAATTACCCTGCACACTTGACAGACCAAGTGAAACAACTAACAGTTCGAGAAAATGAACTAGCAGCTTGAGAATAGTCTCAAGCTGTTAGTTGAAAATTAAGCATTATCTAATGAAACAGTGTCTCCCCCTTTACTAAGCACATTGAATAAGTATTTTCCACATGAAATAAGGGAGAATAATGAAAACTAAATTAACCCATATTTACCATACCAATATTTGATACTAGAAAGGTGAATCTTCCTACATCAAATGGTTTTGTAAATAGATTAGCGAACTGATCATCTGTATGAATTTTGGTAACTTGGATTAATTTCTTCTCATTGCAGTCCCTTATAAAATGAAATCTAATGTCTATGTGCTTGGTTTTGGGAAATCTCACTGGATTTTGTACAATGCTAATTGCACTTGAATTGTCAATATAAATAGGAGTAGATAGAAAGTTCATACCATAGTCTCTCAGTTGGATCTGAATCCACATCACTTGGGAACAGCAGCTGGCAGCTGCAACATATTCTGCCTCAGTGGATGAAGTGGAGACTGTGGTCTGCTTTTTGCACTGCCAAGAGACCAGTCTTGCTCCTAGATATTTACATCCACCAGTTGTGGATTTTCAGTTTATGTTGCAACCTCCATAGTCACTACCAGAATAAGCTGATAGTTCAAGAGGAGAGTCCTTAGGATACCATAGGCCCAATTTTGGTTGACCGTTGAGTTATCTAAAGATTCTCTTAACAACAAATAGATGTGAATCATTTGAAGCACATTGAAACCTAGCACAGGCATAAATAACAAACATTATATCAGGTCTAGAAGATGTGAGATACATTAGTGAACCTAACCAGGATCTGTATAAATGAATATCCACATCCACTCCTTCTTTATCTGCATCAAGCTGTTTATGAGTGTCCATTGGTGTGCTGGAAACCTTGGTGTCCTTGTATCCAAACTTTTCCAGGATGTCATTCACATACTTCGATTGACTTATAAAAAGTCCAGTGGGTTTCCCCTTGACCTGCAATCCTAGAAAGAAAGTTTGTTCCCCCATTGAACTCATTTGAAACTTCTTGTGCATCAAAGTTTCAAACTCCTTGCACAGAATGTCATTTATTGATACAAAGATGATATCGTCAACATAGATCTGAACAAGAAGAATCTCTGATTTGATGGACTTTGTGAATAATGTCTTGTCCAGAGTACCTCTCTTGAATCCATTCTGTAGAAGATATGAATACAAATTGTCATACCATGCTCTTGGGGCTTGGTGGAGTACATAGAGGGCTTTGTCTAACTTGTAGACTCAGTCTGGATACTTATAGTCCTCAAATCCAGGGGGTTGACACACATACACCTCTTCTTCGATTGTACCATACAAGAATGCAGATTTCACATCCATTTGGTACACTTTGAACCTTTAGAAGCTGGCCTAAGCTAGAAACAGTCTGATGGCTTTTATCCTTGCTACTGGGGCAAAGACATCATCATAATCTATTCCTTCTTCTTGAGTATATCCTTGAGCTACCAACCTTGCTTTGTTCTTGATCACTACACCTCTCTCATCCTTCTTGTTTCTAAACACCCATCTTGTACCAATTGCCCTCTTACCTTTAGGCAAGTCAACTAGAGTCCATACATTCTGAATCTTGAATTGCAACAGTTCTTCTTGCATTGCCTCAATCCAAGGTGGATCTTTCAGTGCCACAGATGCCTTCTTTGGCTCCAATTGTGACATGAAGCATGCATGTTCAAAGGCAGCTAGACTGAATTCAGGGACTGCGGATTCAGCATCAGTGGACTCCTTGTGAATCATTTTGCACAGGAGTGCGTGGATCTCCCATTATCTGGTTGAGAGGATGATACTTGTGAACCTTGAATGTAGGTTCTCTTTCTGTCTGAAATGAGCTTCCCAGATTTGTATCATCACCTTCAGCACCACTTGAGGACTCTGCTTCAGTAACAGTCTGATCAGAAGATGGGACTGTTTCCCTATTGAATGGAGCTGTTACTTCAGGGCTTGGGATTGGCACTTCAAACTCTGTATTTATGTCTTGTTGGTCAATCAGGACCCCTGGTGGGTCACAAGAGAGAAGTGGCAGTGCAGTGTACTCATCCCATGTAGTAGAATCTCCAATTGTTGGAAACTTTGTGCCAACAACTTGAATATTTATGTTACCAGCATGAGAATTTGGGCCGGCAGTTTCAACACTTTTTCCAACAGTTCCTGCAGAATACTCAACAAAGCTCAGAAAATTTGTTAGTGAATCTAATTCAAACAACCAATCAGGACCAGTGCCTTTGACATTTGAAGTGTTTTCATTAAACTCAATATTATCACTTTCTTCAATGGTTTTAGATACACTGTTATATACCCTATAGACTTTTCTTTGATTAGAGTAACCTACAAAGAATCCTTCTTCAGCCTTACTTTCAAACTTTCCTAAGTGAGTTTTAGTATGTAGGATAGTGCATGAACAGCCAAAAGGTTTTAGGAAGGCTACTAAGGGAATCCTGTGATGGAATAACTCATAGGGAGTTTTCCCTTGTGACTGAATGACTTGAACCCTATTTAGAACATAACAGGCTGTATTTACTGCCTCTGTCCAGAATGTCATTGGAAGTTTAGAATCAGCTAGCATGGTTCTAGCAGCCTCTATTAGAGTTCTATTCTTCCTTTCAGCTACACCATTTTGTTGTGGTGTTCTAGGTGCACTATATTGCCTTGCAATGCCTTTAGACTCACAGAAACTGTTTAAGATATGATTTTTAAACTCAGTTCCAATGTCTGACCTGATCACCTTAACTTTTAAATTGGATTGGTTTTCAATCTTAAGAATAAAGGATTTGACTAGCTCAGCAGTTTCATCCTTAGTCCTAAGAAAGTAAACCCATGTAAGCCTGGTGAAATCATCAACAATAACTAAATAGTAAGCTCTTTTATTCAAACTCAAAACAGATGTTGGACCAAAAAGATCCATATGAATAAGATGAAGAGCAGATGAGATTGAGTTTACTCCCTTGGCCTTATAAGTTTTGTGTTGCTTGCCTTTGAGACATGCTACACAATGATCATCACAAATGAACTTATTTTGTGGTAAACCTCTTACCAAGTTCTTTTTAACTAAAACATTCATGGATTTGAAGTTCATGTGACACATCCTTCTGTGCCAAAGAGCAGACTCATTTTATGATGCTTTGGATATCAAATAGCTTAAAGTATTAGATTTGGATAAAAGATCTGTGTCCAAACAGTAGACATTGTCCTTTCTTGGTGTTCTGAGTAAAACAAGATTTTTAGGTATTTTAAAATCTTTTGAGAGGACAATGCACTCAGAGTCTGTGAATAAAACAATATTTTGTTTGTCACAAATTTGAGACACACTTAGTAAATTGTACTTCAGCTGTTCAACATACAAAACATCATTGAATATCATATTGCCTGCTTTGACAGTACCTTTACCTGTTACCTTACCTCCCTTGGAATTTCCACCAAATGCAACAAACCCTCCTTCAAAGCTTTTGAAATTTGACAAGCATTCAGAGTTGCCTGTCATGTACCTAGAGAATCCAATGTCCATATGCCATCTTGTCTTATGTTGGATCCTGTGGTTGCCCTACACAAACAAAAAGCTTAGTTAGTAGTGGAGTAAACCCAAACCAAATTGGTTTTGGGTTGTCCTTGTGCATTGACATAACTTAATACTTTTTGTGTCTTTTTAAATTTAGTGAGATCCACTGGTGGATATCATGAAGTGTATTTAGTTATGACATGAGGTATCCAGGTGTTCTTTCCAACCTTTTCTTTAACAGTCTCAGAAGATCCACTACCAGTTCCAGTTTTAGACATAGCACTTTGAACTGGGTTCTGAGTGCTAACAACTTCAGAATTTCCATTACCAGTTCAAACTTTTGGCTTCCTAGTTTGATCTGTATTTGTGCCTTTAATACACAATACCTTTTTCATGATTGATTTAGATTTTGCTAAAACTTGTTTTTGGTGTGTAAGCTGTCTTTTATTGACTTTTAAGTACCTGTGATCAACTGTCTTCTTTGGAACTGGTGTGACAGGTGTTTGGGCCTTTGAAACTTTTGAGTATTGAACAATGGCCTGTTTTTGAACCACAGTCTGTTTTGTAACAGATGGTTTATATAAACAATGCCTGGCCAAATGATTTTTCCTGCCACAGTGGAAACAACTTTTGATTGTTTTGATTCGAGAACCAGTTTTGTGTGACCATAACTCGTTCTTGTTCCTTTGATTTCGTCTCACCTGCTGATGTGTGGGAAACTTTTGGACACCATGCTTTTGGCATGTGCATATTGGAACAGTCTTACTCTTTTTATTTGCATTGGAAACAGATGCAATGTTACAGTAAAAGGTACAGAAACATGTGGAGCATTATTGCATACACTCATCTTCTCTTTTCCTTTCACACCGTTTGTTCTGATAGAACTGGAAGTAGAAGGTCCTATAGGTTCACTCATTGTTTTGGAGTTACTCTCAGCTTCCTTACACTCACAGCCTTCATTTGGAATCAATTCTTCTTTAAATTCAGGCTTGTCCTCAAGAATAGGTACTACAGTTTTCATTTTCTCATCTAATGCTTCATTCACAAACCTATCAGCAACTTCACTCATAGGATGAATGTATTTGTTATTGTATCGGGGTGGAGTAGCTTTATATCCTATACCTTCCTTGGGATTGAGTTGAGATTTTACCCTATCTTTAAATTGGATTTCCATTAGGTGTTCCAGCTTTTGATTGGCCAGCTTGAAGCTACCCAAGTCTATATTTATAGATCCTACTTTCTTGTTAGCTTCTAACACCTTCTGTTCAACCTCATCTAATTTCTTATTTAGGGTCTCTATTTTCTCATTCGGTTCTTTTTTCTCCCACTCATGATATGATCTATAATGTCCAATCTGAATCTTATTATCCTTATAGTCATTGATCTGTTTTTCTAGATCCTCTATAGCCTGCATATACTCATATCTCCTCTCTTCCATCTTAGCTAGAGTTTTGCAAATGCTCTCATTATGATCTCTGTACTTTTTAACCATACTTTTGCATGTTTGAGAGCAGAGTTTAGCATTTACCTCAAATGGTAGATCAGTGGAAGTGACAGTTGATGTTTTTGCCATAAGAGCTTGATTTTGAAACTCCTCTTCTGTCTGGTCACTCCAGTCAAACACATTATCTTCTTGAGAAACAAGAGCTTGTGAGGATGATGTTTGACTGGTTTGCTGTGGTATTGGTGGCTGCTGACCTTGTGATCTGCACTCTCTAGCAAAATGGCCAAGTTTGTGGCATTTAAAGCACTCAACCTTTGATTTATCAAATGCTGGCTTGCCTTCTGATCTGGCTTGAAAGCTTGGTCTGCCAGTCCTTTTTAGAAATCTTTTGGCCCTCATAGTCAACAAAGCATGTTGCCACTTTAAGTCCGTCTCTTCTAAATCATCTGGATGGATTTGTTCCAGATCTTCAGCATTATGAGCAAAATGTCCATCACTTGCAACAAATGCTTCATAATGAACTTCAGAAGAGTTTCCATCAGCACCTGAAAAAGAATCACAACAGTTTAATTTATCAGTTAATGCTGATGACAGCAGAGCAGTGTTGTGATTGTAAGAAAATGATATGTTTTTGTTTTCAATCTCAGATTCAAACACTCTAAGGTTGTTGTATAGGTCATCCAACTCTATTTCATCTAGAGTGTCTTTGGTTCTCCATTGGGCAGCATAGACTGTCCATTCTTCACCAAGAGATCTGAGGAATTTTCTGTTCACTTCATCTTGATTCAGGCTGACCTTTGCACTCTCCAATTCACCTATCAGCTTATTAAACCTATCAAAAATTTGAGTAAGGTTTTCATTCTTGCCACCAGAAAAGTTTTCATACTGCTGTTTTAAGAGATCCTTTTGGTTCCTTTTGGTGCTAGCATTGCCAGCAAATCTTTTCTCTAAAGCAATCCAAAGAGAATGAGCAGTATAAAACTTTTTAAACTGATGTTGATAAGCATTAGGTATGGCTATTTGTAGAAGAGTAAGAGCTTTCACTTCATTCATTCTAGCCTTTTTTTCAATCTCAGTTTTTGGAGGTGTTCTTTTTCGTTTGCCCTCAGCATCTAGTTCAGAATCAACTGCAGGAGGATTTTCAACAGCTTCCCATAGGGCATAGTCAATAAATTGAATGTTCTGTTGAATCCTAAATTTCCACATCTCGAACTCAGTGGGTTTGAGCATAGGCACTTTGAGTCCTTGCCCAGATCCACTACTACTATTTTCAAATTCCATTGCAGAAAATTTTAAACAAAGAAAGTTTCTGACATTGACAACAAACAATCAACTAATAAAACCTGTGGCTCTAATACCACTTGTCAAGATCAATAATCAACTAAGATTAACTGGTTTTAATAAATCAGAGTGTAAACCAATAACCTTGTTTTGAATCAAAGTCCAATTAAGAAGTTTGCGGAATAACACTTAATTGTTTTAAGAAAAACTTTCAGAATAAATAACAGATAAATATAATCAATATCAAATCCTTTATATTACTAAAATCACTTATTACAATCACCTCTAATCTGTTTGATTAGACGAAGAACACAGATTGTTCTTAGGATTTTACAACCTTAGAGGCTTGAGAAACTTATTAGAAAGCAATTACAATGAAGCACTATGATTACAGAACTTGCACGCACACACTTACAATAGAAAGACCTAGTCTATCTATATATATAGTCTTCTGATTTGTTTCCTTGACGAACTCTGATTTCTCTGGTAGTAGATATGCTTGGAAGATCTTCAAATATTAAAATATATATCACTTCCTGAATTTCAACACTTTCTGTTATCAATTTGTTGAGCAGCTTGAACTTTTAACTCTGTCAGCTTGAACTTTTGAACTAGCAGCTTGAACTTGTTGAACTAGCAGCTTGAACTTTGTAATTACACAGAAATACTACTAAAACTTGTGAAATCTAACTAACAGCTTGACATACTTAAATTATTTCCCAACATTGTTATTGTCACAAGTCCTTACACAACTTCATCCTCAAGTCACAACATCATCCGAGAGTCACAACTCTCGGATCACAAGGCACACACTCAACACACCTAAACATTCTAATATTTAAAGGTCCCAACTTTATCCGAGAGTTACAACTCTCGGATATAGTGTTATTCACAAGTTACTTCACATCACATAGAATATTTTTGAGTCTCATTTAAGTTTTGTTTGTTCAATCTTAAGTTATAAACGCTTACCAACCTCGGTCCAAAGAAGCTTTCATGAACCGCGACACTCTCACAATGGGATCAGAAGTTAGGCCCCCAACCTTGTATCGGGGACGCTACACTTTGTGGAAATCTTGATTCCTAGATGCCATTGAACGTCAATAATTGGCTGATGACATTCTAGACTCAATCTACAATTGTCCAGTACAATTCCATCATCCTCTTCCAGCTCAAGCTAAACTCAGAGAAGATGGAAATGCCAAGACAGTTCACACGCCTACTCAACTCAACCGGATAAAGGTTGATAGGATAGCATGATCGTTCATCATCCATGCTGTTACGGATGAAATCTACATCAACATAGATAGTTTTAAGACTGCCCAAGAGATGTGGTAGGAAATTGAGATGCAAATGCAAGGCAATGATCGGAATGCTAAACAATGTGAAGCAAATGCTCTCAACAGCTACGACATGTTTTCGGTAGAGGATGGTGAATTACTGGAGACTATGTATCATCGGTACTGCACGCTGATGAACGAACTCCGAAAGAATGGAGTCAACAAATCTGAAGTAGAGCTGAAAAGGAAAATCGTAAACTCACTGAAACCCGAATGGAAACAATTCGTATGGTTGATTTGAGAGATTAACGACATCAGCATACACAATCTGTTTGATAGTCTGATTGTCTATCAATCAGAAGTCTCTGGTAAACTTGAACCTAAAAAGTTAGATGAACTGATCACATCTGATTCTCTTGCTCTCCTCATAGATAAGAAAATTAAGTCCTCAAAAGCTGCTAAACTCCTTAAATTTCTTTCTGAGTCCTCTGAGTCTGTCGATGATGACGCCAACACTGATCCTGAGGATACTGAAGTTCAAAAACAAATTGCATTGCTCACAAATGCATTTCGTAAGAAATTTCCAAAAAATATCCAACATGATTCGAAGAGAAGCCAAGAGTAAGAAGTATGATGACAAAAGGGAGATAGCTGAGAAACCAAAGGAAGAAGAACGCAATACTAACGACAAGGAGAAAGGATGCTTCAACTGTGGCAAACTAGGACACTTTGCGCGTGAATGTTGTCTTCTGAAGCAAAAAAATGAGAACTATAACAAGACAAAGTACAATCTCTCCAAGCAAAGGAATGCTGGTTGTGCCCTATTTGCTAAGAGGAACACTGGGTAGAAGATACTGATGATGAAGAGGATGCTGCAGATCCTATGTTCTTCATTGTCGATACTCAACTAGCAGACGATATGAGTGAAGCATTTGAAATGTCATTGATGGCTCAGGACGCTAGTTCAAGCAAGAAATCTTCCACAACAGATCATGAGGTAAGTTTTCTTCCCGATGAATTTCTTGCTAAATTAGAAGTGTTAAGAAAAGAGGCCAAAAAGCTAAAAGTGTTTCAAACTGCCCTTCGGGATGCTCGAAATGAACAGTCTGCTTTGAAAACAAACATTTTAGTATTACAAGAAGAATTGTCTAAGGCTAATAACGAGAAAAAGGACTTGTCTGCCAAAATGTCTCAGCTAGAATACGATCATCATGTGCTTAAGTATGATAAATCTGACAGTGACTACAAATATGAGTATGTACTGGCTGAGAGAATGAAACTAAGAGGAAAAGTCAAAGACATGGAAGAAAAGTTTTACAAACGTGGTCAAACTGATCAGATCAGAAAAATGTATAAACATAGAGAATTGAAGTTTAAAGATGGTTTAGGATTTACCGGTCCTAGAGTCATGGAAGAAATGGTCAACAAAAACCACAGTCCTTTATATGATATTGATACCCTGGGTTGCCGACACATTATGCCCTATAACAAAACTTGGCTAGAAGTGCTAGCCGAAGAAGAAGAAAAATGAGCAAGACCTGATATGAAACAATTAAATTTGTTTATGACTGGTTAAAGCACGACTCTCTTCAAGGATAACTAGAAAAATCTTTTAGAGAAGAGGAATTTGTTGAACCAAAAGAGATTACACCTGATTCGACCTTGCCAAAACATCATGAATACATACCATATTTTGTTCTAGAACAATGAGCTTATGATCTAGAACAAATATTGGAAACCACATCACGACATTTTGAACAAGAAAAGATAGATTTATCAAAGAAAATATCAGATCTAGAAGCCAAAATTGTTCGACTCAATTCTTCTCTAGTTGACACTTCACTGCATAATGATAACTTCCATGCCTTTGAGTTAGCCTTAGCGGAAACCAAAGAGTTGTTTGATTCAGACAGGAACAATTTTTTAAGAAAATAAATTGAGTTTAATGAGGCAAGAAGACATTTTTCAGTTTGGGAACAGAATTTCAAACTCGATGCTAACTCATTTGACAAGAAACGAGATCAGCTCCTAGCCACCATTAAGGGGTTAGAATCTCAACTTGTTTCTACTCAACATAATTTTGAAAAACCAAATTCTGTGATTCATAACTCTAAGGTTATAACTCTATCTCAAACCAGCGAGTCAAACTACAATATAAGAAAACAACATCTCTTAGATATAAAGAAAAGCAAAGCCCCGATGATAGTACCTATTTCGAAACATGTTAGCAACACTTCCAAAACTGTTCTCGAAAATTCTGCTGTTCTAGTAATAAAGGCAAACAGAATTCTCGGAAACAGAATTCGCACACGAAGTTTCGTAACTATAAATCTGTGAACGCTAACAAACATGTGCATTTCATTTCAGACAACCGAGTAAGACCAAAGGGCACAACACAAGATACGACACCTAAAGTCAAGAGTCAAGGAGCAGTTTCTGTTATTTCAAAGTCTTTAATTTCCAATGTAATCAAACACAAACATGTGGTTGATTTAAATTCTAGTACTGTTTTGAACGATTGTAATGTTTCGAATGTTATTCATGGTAAGACATATTTGTGTAAACAGTTGTTTAATTTGTCCAAAATGCCACAAAGTTTGTCTATCCCTACATTGTTAAACCATGCTCCTATAATCAAACATAAACGTCACCGCAAACCAAAACAAAAGGTTAAAAGGGAATCTGATAGACCTATCAGATATAAATATATCTAGATTTCTAAGAATTGTATATCTGCCAACAAAGACATTAAGTGTACTAAATATAACATCGATGGAGGTTCTCACATTAAGAACCCAACCATAAACGCCAATCCATCAGTGCCCACAATTCGTACAATTTGGGTACCAAAAGCCACTTAGCTGTCTTGCAGAAATGGTTTCTAATCACCTCGGATTAGGACCCGCTCTTCATTTTCAATGGCTTGTGAGCACCCAATTGAAAAACCCGTTCGTCAATTATCACACACTGATCTGACTTTGCTTTCAGGAAAACATTGTGTGGATTTTAGACTCTAGATGCTCGCGAATGACTGGTCGAAAAGATCTCCTATCCAACTTCACATCATCTGAGGTGGTTCGGTGAAATTCGGCAACAACGGTGTTGCTCAAATCCCTGGATTTGGGGATCTTGAAAATGGACAATATAAATATTACTCAAGTCTCCTATGTCCAAGGTCTTGGCCAAAATCTCTTTACTATTGGCCAACTTTGTGATAAACGACTTGAGGTATCTTTCAAAGCCACAAGATGCAGCATTCGCTCTCCAATAGGTAAGGAGATTCTCACCGGCACACGATGATCAAATTTTTACACCATCGATCTCTACAAAGTAAAAGTGGACAAGACGATCTATCTCCTATCTAAAGCCTCATCTCAACAGTCTTGGTTATGGCACAAGAGATTCTCACATCTGAATTTCAAAAACATCACCAAGCTCGCATCAAATCATCTTGTAAGAGGTTTACCGGAGCTGAAGTTTGAAAGATCAACTGTGTGCATCCTGTGAAAAGAGCAAGATGAAGAAAGCCTCACACAAACCAAAGCCAGTTCCCAACACTACACAACCCATGGAGCTTATCCACATGGATTTGTGTGGTCTGATGCGCATCCAGAGCATCAATGCCAAGAAAAACATACTGGTGATGGTCGATGACTACTCGAGATACACATGGGTGAAGTTTCTATGCACGAAGGAAGTAACTTCAGAATTGATCATCTCGTTTATGAAACTGACTCAACTAAATCTCCAACTTCAACCCCAAGCCATCCGCACGGACAATGGCACAGAGTTCAAAAACAAGGAGTTAACCACATTCCTGGATTCCGTTGGTATAACCCATCAGTATTCCGCTGCCAAAACTCCTCAATAGAACGGAGTTATAGAAAGACGGAATCGAACTCTAGTTGAAGCAGCACGCTCCATGATCACATACTCAAAGCAGCAGATACGTTTTTGGGCTGAAGTTGTGGACACTGCGTGCTACACTCAAAATCGATCAATCATCAATAAACGGTTTGGCAAGACACCCTATGAGATTATAATAAATGTGCACCTAATGTCAAAGACTTTCGTGTTTTTGGTTGCAGGTGTTTCATCTTGAACGATAAGGATAGTCTCGGTAAGTTCGACGCAAAAGGAGATGAAGCATTACTCATCGAATAATCCAAAAACTCAGCCTCCTACCGGGTGTTCAACAATCGTACTAAGACAGAGTGTGAACATCATATTCAATGATTTAGCTGAATCCGAAATTGTTTCTGAACATATCAATTCAGAATTGGCTCCTCATCAACAGTATGAACCACTTCAGACAACATCTACATCCACCCCTGCCCTGTTAAATGGACAAGATGATCTAGACCTAGACTCATTATTTGAATTATTAATTTCTTACTCTAAGTCTAATATTAACTTATTCTCTAAATATGATGCAGATACAAATGAAGTCAGTAACAGCTCAACCAATTTGGACCTATCTGAGCTTATACCTACCACTAGTACAAAATTGACATATGGTCACGGTTTTGTCTGGATTGACAGGCCACAGTTTTACTTATTTTTGTGTGTTAACTTTGATTCCCAGTATATTTTGCACTCAAACACAATAATCAAACGATTTGTATTAAGAATATGAAGATTACAAAGAGTGAATTTGAACACTCAATCTCTAGGAACTTTCACACACTCAAAACACACACTCTAGGTGGAGGCTCCTCTTTCACTTCTTCTCAAACCCTAGGAGAACAATATCATTTATACCTAAACTTACTTTGGGGGTTTGTCCAAACACTCCCCTTAAAGTCTTGGAAATTAAGATTTCCCCCAAAGTAAACTATTCCTAATTATAAAATGAACCTAGACTTTTATTATATATAATTATACACTATTTTAGGGCTAACAATCTCCCCTTTAATGTATAATTAAATATTTACAATTAAGCGCAATTAAACAAGCTTGAATTACAAGAAATAAAATTTCTAACAATCTCCCCCTTCTTGTAATCAAGGCTTGTATTCTTCTGAAGTCTTGGGCTCTAAACTCTGATCTCTGATCTCTGAACTTTTGAAGTATATCATTGATCTTCTTCAGATGACTCTCCCCATAAATGTTTCAGATCGGTGGCTCTCCCCTTGCGTTTAGTATGTCTTTCAAAACATTTCAACTCTTTTCAGAACATTCTCCCCCTCATGATGATCATGAGAATTATGATCATCATGTAATCACTTCAGCTCTCCCCTTCAAATGAACAACCTCAATGTGTCTTCAAATCTTCTTTCTTTGTCGAAGCAGATGATTACAGACTCCAAAAGAAAATATTACATTTAAGAACATTACAGACACAGAAGTACTTACATCTCTCATGTTACATTCTCAATCCCCTCAAAAACAGAATATAAACAGTTACACCATAAAATTTTCCCTCGCCTACAGTAACAACAAACCAAAACGATATTACAGTGAAGATCATGGCTTTGCAACCTTAATATAAGAAAATGAAACAATTTCATTTGTAAGTAACATTCCAGTTCCACATAGGAGTTCTGTTTGCACAATAGACTAAGTCTATGTGACCTACGTTCAGCGTTGGCGTGACATTAACACTGGTAGGATTTCCAAATAATCATCGTGAAATCCTTTATCATGGAAGAATCACTCATATTTGTTCCGGCTTTGTCTCGGTAGACAAGCTGTTTATAGTCACGCAGACTATAGACTCCATGTGTCCTAAAAGTATATAACATTAAGCTCTAGACTCAAAGTGCATCAACTGAAGTCGGAGGCAAGAGAGGATGTCTTCCTTGTTTCAATATCAACAATATCCAAATGATATGTCGATAGAGTATGTGATATAACTCCGTGTGAATTGAAACAGAAGTCTTTTAAGAGACAACTGAGTAGCTAGGGAGGTTAGGTGCATGCGTCACTAGGTCCATGACGTCTTGTTCAATACCTAATTCCAACACATGGAATTCGGTAGCAGATGTAGGAAACCTAGCAGACTGACATGGTGTTGGTAGGATTTATCTTTTCTTTTAATCCTTTCTCACCCCTCAGCTCTCGTCATTTTTCAACTGTACCCCCTCCGGCTCACTTTTAAAATACAATGATAGACAGAAAGCATAGCATTGTTAGTTCATGATGCACTCTCATCTCCTTTCAATAACCCCTCTTAATTGCCTTTTATTTATGCTCGACCCTGTTATTACCCCATGGTAACTAACACTCCTCAACTATTTGACCTAAGAACCCTTACTCACACAAACTAAAGTGGGTTGCTCCTTGGGTTGGTCTTCCGGCTCTGGTTTAGAGCATAGGAACGATATATATATGCCTAATCACACATATTGGGCATCATCGGAGTCAGCATGATATCTTGAAAGATATATCAGTGAAGCTCATGGGGTATTTCAGAAGATGGATGAGAGTTGGATGAAATATCTTGGGAAGTTTGAGAGACTGTATGAGAGAACTTTAATAAAAAGTCTGATATAATATTTGGAAATGAATCAGACTATCGAAAGTATTAGCTTGGATGAGAGAAACTTGATGTATGAGAAAATCAGATAATGTGGGAGAAAGCAGAATATTTGAGAGAAAAGCAGGAAGAATGAGATCATGATTATCACGAAGATTAGATCAATTAATCTTGGTGGAAATTTATTCATTCAGAGAATCAGATTATTCTAACAAAACCTTTTAAAGTGTGCGTTAGAGTATTCAGAATGCTTACACACTTTTCGTTAAGATGTCATCTTCAAAGCGCATCTAAAAGTCCCCCTGCAAATAAGAACAGTATCAGTGAAACATAAAATGTTATGAGTGAATTTCAAGAATGAAACTCAAACTCAAACTGATAAGCATAAAAAGTAGAGAAAATTCCAGAGAAGTCGCGTAAACATGGGTTCTAAACTGGGTGTTTAGAAACCATCTAAACATGAAAGATGTGGTTCTGATCTGTCATGATGCAGAAGCCATTGCTTTGAAGTACGGGTTCCACTTGGAATTAAGTAGAAGCCATTGCTTTGAAGACCGGGTCCTGAACTGAGTGATCAGAAGCCTTTATATTGAAGTCTGGGTTCCAGTCTGAAGTGATCTGAAAACCATCTCATTGAATTCCTGGTTCCAATCTGAAGTGATCTGAAAACCATCTCTTGAAGTCCGGGTTCCAGTCTGAAGTGATCTGAAAACCATCTCATTGAAGTCCGGGTTCCAGTCTGAAGTGATCTGAAAACCATTTAACCTGCAAAAAAAATTAAACCACTTTTGGTACTCATCGAAAGATGGGTCCTTTCTTGTTAGATATAGGATTTCCATCGTCATGTAACAACACAACAGTAGGAATCCATTTATCATTCGACACAGGTTTAGATGCAGAACCTTTTGGCACCCATTTGTATATGGGTACACCTGATTTTGAAACAACTTTAGGTAATGGAACAACCTTTGGCTTGGGTGACTTTGGAAAATTCCTTAGGCTTGGCCGTTGGCGATGGTTTTTCCAATTTGCCAGACGGTGATGAGGCATGCACTTTCGTTTTCTTAGATTGGCGACGTTTCCGTTTTTCAGGACAAGGTACAAACTTAGTCATTTCAGGAACAGCACGCCGAAAGCTTTTTGGACATAATTGAAACAGATTGCAAAAAGAGTATTTCAAAGGATTACTAGCAACATCCTTTCCAGGCACACTAGGACTACTATCGATTTTCACAAATAATTCAGGCATGACTGCCTTTTTCACAAAGTAACTTTGAAAATCAAGAGGTGTTATTTTAGGAATCCTTCTTGCATGGTCTGTAGGAATAAAACAATGAGAGTTCGTACGTTTGGAAGACTTAGACTTTGAAAAAATTTCTTTTCCTTGGTGAGTGGGTTTCTTGGAAGACTTAGATTGACTCTGAGTCTTCTTTGAAAGCTCATCTTTGGAAGATTTGGAGTACTCACCTTTACAACTGACAGAAGAAACTTCAACCTTGGCTTTACCTTTTTCAGATGAAGTGAGATGGACTTTTGTAGGATGAGAAACCTTTGAATCTTTTAAATGAGAATTTAACCTTTCTGAAACTGTGTCAGGCTTTTCTTTGTAGATGGTTAATTCTACATGTTGTTCAAAACTTTGATTTGCCAATTTTTCCTCACTCTTGAGAAGAGCTTCTTGATAATCAAGAGCTTTCTTTCGAGTTGTCTTTAATTCCTTTTGTAAAACAATAATTTGATGTTGAAGAACTTTTGTAGGAATGTAAAGGTGAGGGATTGGTTTTATAGGTTCAGCTTTCATTTCAGCATCTGAATAACTAGACAAGAAGTCTTCCTCTAGAGTAGGTACTCTATAGGGATAACTTTCGTTTAGCTCATCATATTTGAAACACATTTCTTTTTCTTTGTTTTCAATTCGTTTCTCATCCTCTTGGGTTAAAATTTCTTCCGATGATTGATAAACGAAAGATTTCAACCCAGCACCCATATATCTCATGTCATAAAAAATAGGTAAAACTTGTTGAACCTTTTCCAAGTACTTAGGATTTTTAAAACCAATTCCTTGTTTGGAATGATAAAACCTAGTCTCTTTGGGTTGGTTTAAATGAATAGTTTGTTCAGTTTGACCCCATTTTAGAAATTCATCATCTAGGGTCTTTATGCGAGAGTACAAACCTATCCTTTCTTCTTCTATCATTTTGTATTTGTCCAAACTGTCTATGTTTTCCATGCTTACAAACTCTAAGCGTTTTGAAGAACATATATTTCTGATTTTAAAGAGTTCTTTTCATCAGTGAGTTTATCCATACAAGATTCAAGGTTTTATTCCTATCTTCAACATCTACCTTTTCAATCAACATCTTCTTTATCACCTCATGGTTGCTTAGCCATTTCTTTTTATAGACAGCGGATTGTTCTTTTTCAGCAACCAATTCATTCTTTAGTTCATGTAGTTGTGCATGCAGTTCATCAAATTCATCACTAGATTTAAAATCAGATAAGGATTGTATATCAAATAAATCAGATGAAGATGAACAACTTTGTACCTGTTTCGAGTGGTTCATGAGATAGACTGGAGATATATCAAATTTCTCCTCCTCGACAGTCTTTTCATGTGTGGAAAATCCTTGAGCCATGATTGTGGAGGGCAAAAGGTGGATCTTCTAGATTGGAAACAGGAAAAACTCAGAAACTTCATAAGTTTGGATGTATCCGAGGTTGTAACTTAGAGAAACTTGGATCAGAAATGGGTTTTTGATGTTGAAACTTCAGCTTTTCTAATCAATAAATTGTAGATCTTGTTTCTAGCTTCGTTTCGGCGTATGGTAGGCCGTCTAACGATGTTCCAGTCAAAAGTTATGGCCTCTAGAAGCACTGAATGTCAAAAGTTTGGATAGACCCGGACCCGAAATTCGGATGATCTGAATTCGGATGGGTCCGAATTTCGGTGAGGTCGTAGATCTCGTTTCAAGCTTCGTTTTGACGTATTGTAGGCCGTCTAACGTGTTAGATTGTATTTTAATTGATGGAAAGAAAGTCTAGGGGTTGTTTTGTATTTCTTTAATAGTTGTGAAATATGTATATAAATAGTAGGTTTGACTTTCAATAGAATATAGATCTCTGACATTTCACTTTTTGTACGGAAGAAAGCGGTTACTGAATTTGGAATTATTCTCTCAGCTTTTGTAATCAACATTCTCTGCTATTGAGTCATTCGGTTAGTAGTTTTGATTACTGAATTGTTATTGTTCTTGATTTGTTGTTTGATTGATATGAAATTGTAATTCACAATTGGTATCAGAGCTTTAGGGGTGAACAATTTGATTCTGAGATTGAATTTTTTTTTTAATATTGCTCACTGTTCTTGAATTTTTTTTTCGAAAAACCCTAAAATCACTAAGGGTTTTTAATCTGTTGATCAAAGACAGTGAAAAATTGGATCGAAGGTAAAGGATCAAAAGTCGAATCAATTGATTATAAACTTGAATTGATTCACAAAACACAGAAAAAGATCTAGGCATTTTTGTCAAATTTTGAAAAACACAAAAACGAACACTGTTCTATTGAAAAAGTCCAACCTAGATCTATTTTTGCACAGAGGTGTTTCACAAAAAGTGTTTGTATTCAAAATCCTCACCTTCGATTGCAATTTGAGTGAAAATGGGCATATTTTTGGATTTAATTTGAATTTCAGACTTGAAAAATCTAAAAATATTAAGAAACTCGAAAGACTCATATCATATGTGTCACTCGAGTTGAAGACTTGTGTCAATCGAGTTGACAACCTGTGTCAATCGAGTTGGACATTAAGTGTAAGGTCTACCACTGCAAGATCTATCTAGACGCGGATCAGTGAACGAGTGCGGAATCCTCGTTGACGGTTAGACGGACAACTCTCAACCACGAAACACGGAGACTATTAGACGCTGAACGAACGACACACACGAACGATCCTACGAACTAATTCTCTCCGAAACAGCACTCACCTAGCTGATAAACTCGAGATCGCCTTAAGCTTAATTCCTCACGAATTCTGCTCAAAGTCTGCTAATGACTCGAGTCTATCCCTAATTATAGACCCTGATTCGAGTCTGATGTGGGCCAAACTCGAATCTGGCCCAAGGCCCATTCGAGTCTGTCCACAAAGACACTCTCGAATCTAGCCTTCATTCGAATCTAAGGCTACATTCGAATCTATCACAGATTCGAATGTCTACCTTTGTGTAATTCGAATCTAGCCAAATCACTTAAACACCTAAGTGATGAAACTTATGTTTTTACTTATGTTTGAGTTAATCTTTGATCTTTATGTTTGAACTTCTTGTAATACGTTACATCAAGTTCAAACATACAATCAATAACAGTCAAACACATATAAACATATACACATTTGCTCAAATCACAATGCAGTATCACTTAGACTGCTATCGTCACACAGGATGTACCAACAGACTCCCCCTTGACGATAGCTTCTAATAATTCACACATTAGACTTAAGAACTTTGTTTATTTATTGATTCAAAATACTACCAGCATACAAACCTTTCTCGACACATACCTTGACTACATTTTCATACTTACTAGCTTCACCATCCATATGTGTGTCACTGGAGATCTTACAATTATACAAAATCTGAAGATCTTCTTTAGAGAGGTTTACCAGGTGAAGCGGGTCGTAGACTCTAAGAATGACTTTTTCTTCAAAATCTTCCATAACTGCTTCCCCGGTCTCAGTATCGGCGTACCACCAATGTAGATTCTGCAAAACATTCTGTGGCATTCGCTTTAGAGGCACTTTCCTCAGGCATCTAGCTGGTTTATAATGAATCCTCATCCACGGTCGTCCAGTTAGAGGATCGATACGTGACGGATCCTCTACTCTTCTCCCGACCCTTGGATTCAAACGCTCGAATTTCCTTGATCTCCCCTCCTTTCTTATGATCCTTTCAATTACGCTCGCATAGGGATCATTGCCAATGTTTATCAAATCTTTCCATGCTAGCGCAGTGATTTCGATCTTTGGCAGGGATTCGAACGCTTTTAAAGTTCGCCTCATGTACTGAAGCCCGTCTTTCCTTTTAATTACAAATAGCTGCAGTTCTCTATCAAAGAACCAGCTTAATATGCGTTCGGATAGCTTCCCAGTACCCGACACTTTCATTGTCTTCTTAAGCTTTAACTCTTTCTGTTCAGCCCTGAACCATAGCTTTCTTTTTTCTTCATTTGTTAGCTCTCTCGCAGGTTCTACTGTTGATGGCTGAGGATTTAACGCAACATTTACTATATCTACATTAACAATATTATTTCCATCAATCATGTAAGTATCACTGATAGGATTCTGCTGCACAACTATCTCGTCAGCTTCATCATCCTCATCAGCGATTACCTCATCATCTGAACGCCAGTCAACTATTTCTTCCGGCACAAACTCACCTTCTTCCAGTTCTTCATCTTCATTATCAAAACCTATATCCATAGGATCATCATCGAGATCCATAAGAGCGTCTATCATTTCACTGATTTCAAACTCTGTAGGCTGTTTTGATGAACTAGCTTCTCCCATATCTCCTTCACCTTGACTAGGCTCCCCCTGAACTTGTGTAGCTTGAGCTGCAGGAAAATCTACAGGCTCATTCTCCTTACGTGCACCGGGATCATTGCCTTCGTCATCATGCTCTCTATGCTGCACCTCCTGATCCCTACAACTCGTCTCCCCCTGAGCTTGTATATTTTTCATGAGCTGCTCAAGGAGGGACCTCATTGATCGGATCTCTAAAGACTGATCTGCAATAAAAGATTTTAATTCTGTGTTTTCGTCCCTTACATTCTCCACAATCTTCCTTAATTCGGCATTGTCCTTGTCAAGATTTGCGTTATGCGCCTGCAGCTCGCCGACAGCCTTTGTTAAGGTTAAGATCTGAACATGCTGGAAGTCAACACGTCCCTTGAGTTGCACAAACCTCTGGTTTTCAGTATATTCCGTTTAGGTAGATGGAATGGACTGAATGGGAGAAGGGATGAATGGTGGTGGAATATATGGCTCATGATGCTGAGGTGGCGGTGATGGTGGGGTGGATTGTGGTTGGGTTTGGGTTTGAGACTGTTGGGCTTCGGATGCTGATGTTGACCCTTGCATGAACCGGTGACGCTTGGCCCTCTGCCTAGTCATCAAGGGAGCAACTTCCTCCTCTTCGAAGTCTGAATCCTCAGATTCCCTTTCTTCTCTCCTCCTCGATCCTGCTGCTTCATTCACAATCAACCTAGATCCATAGGTTCCGATTTGAATTCCGGGATCTGCAGCCACTGATTCAGGAGCTTCAGCCTCCTGCTCCTCCATATCATCTGATTCTGATTCTGATGATGTCAAGCCTTCATCAGCCCTTTCTGGCTCATACTCATCCACATCTCTAAAAACATCTTCTGCTCCTTCTGGTGGGCTGAGCAGCTCCCCCACTAATGCTGCGGCCACGTCTTCGTTCGCATGGGGTCCTGATGCCCATATTTCTTCTAGTGTTTGCGCAATTTGTTCAGATTCAGGAACTGCACTTGAAGGCCCTGCTTCCTGTGCTTGGGGCTGCTCACTTGTAGAAGGCCTTGATGCCTGGATTTGACTCACTGCAGGTCTCTGACGGCGTCTTTGAACTCGTGGCTGTTGTTGTTGTTGACGTTGTTGCTGTTGTTGTTGTTGTGGAAACTCAACGACCCCTGCCCAGTTGGCATCTTCCGGGGCTTGAAAATCCCTATCCACAATGGCTCCAAACAATGGACGAGGAACAGGAACAGCCAATTTTCCTCGGTGTGAGGAACAATCAGCGAAAATCCGTTTGTCCATAACATTAACACTCAGAGAGTCATTTGACGGTGGCAAGTTTGGCAAGAAGTGCCTTATCATCATCATAACGAATCTTGGGTACAGCAAAAATCTTTCGCTTTCTGGAGCCGCAATCTGATGAACGAACTCCGAGAAGAACATCTGTGAAAAGCTGAACTTCCGATTATATACCAATGCAATAACCCCAGATTGGATCTTTGACACTATGTAATCAAATCCAGCTTTCTTCGGCGCAAAACAGACCATGAATACATGCACCAAGAATCTCCATTGCCCAATCAGGCCACTCTTCATGTATGACGACTTTGCCACATCTAAACTGTATCCCATCCTCAGAAAAGCAGCCTGCCTAATACTTAACGGAAAGTCAATAGGCCCATCCTCTTGTTCCTGAGATCCCAATTGCAGAACCTGACGTAACATATCTGCAGAAAAGACTAACGGCTGTCCAGCGATTCTGGTTCTTAGAACTGTCGGGGTGACAGTGCAATCAACTTGTAAATGGTCGTAAAACTGCCGTACATATGAAAGAACTATTGGGATGTTATGATACAGAGCAAAGCTAATCCTAGATTCAGCTAGGAAATCCAATATTTGGCGATAACCCTGCGCCTCAGGGATATTATTGTCGGGATTAAGGACCATATTATGCTTTGGAACAAAAGCTCGAACCGCCATTGCTGCACAATAAACAAAACTGTTAGATTCATTAAAAATCAATAAACTTGTTTAAATTCAAATTTGTTTTATTTTGTACTTGTTTAAATACAAAATCTAACACAATTAAATTTCCACAAGTTTAATAAAATTTAAATTAACTAAAGTAAATAAAGTACAGATTCGAAAGCAACAGATTCGAAGTGTCCATATTCGCGTGTAATGGACAGATTCGAAGAGTCCCTATTCGAGTGTAATGGACAGATTCGAAGATCATGGTCATCTCGAATCTAATGACAGATTCGAGAAACCCATGAACAGATTCGAAGTCCATGAACAGACTCGAAACCCCGTCGGCTAAATTTTTCAACAAAACCCAAGATTTTAACCATTTTGAACTTAGCAAATCACATCCATTAGTTCAACTAGGTTCTAATCATTGATTTATGCTTTTAATTTGATCTTTTATAGGTCCAAACTTGGTAATTTAGCAAAAACCCTATTTCGACCCATAAAACTTCAAAATTCGACAATTTAGTCTAAAATTGTGTATAAAACTACACAAATCTTGTACAATCTGGTTGATTATACCTAGAAGAATCTGTAGAATCGAAACACCAAGTAAGAGACTCGACAAACTGTCGTTTAGGGGAATTACGATAGACTCGAAGAATAGATTCGAAATCGCCTTTAGACTCGAGTGTATAGATTCGAAAACAGTAAATCTTAAATGACTTCACTGTGGACCTATTTATACCACCAACCCTTGATTCTAAGCATAGATTCGAATCTACTGACAGATTCGAAGTACTCCTTATTCGAGTCTGTCTTAGATTCGAAACCACCAACACTTAGAAAAATTTTGAAAGTTTTGAAATAATTTCAACTTTTCCAACCTTTTTCTACGGTATCGTGTAACCAGATAAACTATGTCAATTCTTTTACCCTAAGCTCAGATATTTCACGCAATGTTTATTTTATCCAACTTTGAATGCACCCTTAGTAACTTTTGACCTTTTACCTAAGTAAAAATTAAACTAAACTAAAATGAAATAAACTGAGGTAAAAATAAAATAAAATAAAATTTTGACCAAAAATTTAATCTAGACTTAAGCTATATAAGAAAAAATTTACAATCTAAGCTAAAGACTAAACAACATATTTTTGATGAGTATAGTCTAAGAGAGGTTCAATCAGATAGCGATGTCTGATACTAACTTTCAGTACTTAAACTTTCACACTTAGGAATTTTTGATTCCTTTGATTGTTTGTCGTGACATACCTATTTAGCCGATTGTTGGTATTGTACCCCGTTAAACATTCTACATTTCGGAATATCCCTTGGCCTTTTTATTTATCAGGAAATTATCTTACGTGACTCAGACATAGACATACTTTTATGATCAAGGCACACAGACAAAGTATCTAACTTGTTGGTATTTGCAAACATTCTTTAAAAGACAAACATCGGACACAGGTCTGTATTTTCATACAACAAAGTGTCTTAGTTCGACTTAAGGTTTATTTTTAAAGTTAGCAGACAGCGGTGACAGGTCTGTACTGACGTACAACAAAGCGACATATCTGCTAACCCGAATCTAAACAGAGACAACAGGTCTGTACTTATGTAGAACAGAGTTGCATGTTTTCGACTCTCAGTTTTATATGATATTTCTATTCTTTCCATTTTCAGATGTATTTGATGTTGCCATACATCCCCAGAAAGTTTGCATACCTCATTTAGACTCAAAGTTTGTATGTCTTGTACATAAAAATTAAGACCGATTGGTCGTACATCTAAGTTAGTGACACGCTTGACTTTTTCTAGATTATTTTATTAGCCTTGAGATTCCCTAGATGTATTATGCCTACCAACACATCAGACTAAAATAAAGTATAACACTTAGAATTAGTTGCATTATGTGTGAAAGCCTAAACACTTAGAGTCTGTAACGACGGTGCTAATTTTCGTCACTTTGAACCTATGTATCTAAGACTTAACTCTTTTTTCTGATATTCTCTTTTTTTGTATTTTTGTAATTTTCTCTCTTTTTTCTTTTGTTTTTCATAAGAAAAGCAGTAAAATAAGCTAACCTACTAACTTACTAAAAATAGAAACTTACTAAAAATAGAAACTTACTAAAGATAGAAGCTTTCCTAAATTAGCAGACTACTGTAAAGAAAGAAATACTACGACTCTACAATAAAATAAGCTTACTACTACTAAGGTCAAATTACTCTGGGTTGCGCATTCCATTCAGTTGAATTAAATACTCAAACCGTGTCTTATCAAACGCTTTGGTAAATAAATCTGCATTATTATCTTCTGTTGCCACTTTTACCAGTTTGATTAAGTTCTTTTCAGCACAATCACGAATAAAATGATGCCTTATGTCTATGTGCTTTGTTTTGTTGTGTTTAACTGGATTATTAGTTATAGCAATTGTAGATTGATTCTCTATCCTAATTGAGTGTAAGCCAAACCGTAATCCAAACTGTAATCCCGCAATTGTTGTAAGCCAAACCGTAATCCCGCAATTGTTGTTGTATCCACAGAACCTGTGAGCAGCAACTACCAGCAGCAACATACTCGGCCTCGCACGTTGACACGGCTACCGATGTTTGTCTGCATTGCCAGGATACCAATCTCCCTCCTAGGAACTGACAACCTCCAGGTCGTTGATTGCGCGTTTTCAAAGCTACAATCCTCACGTAGTCAGAATCTGTTGAACGCCTCCAACTCTAGATCCCCTCCGCATGATACCAAAGACCCAACTTCGGTTTTGAACTTGAGGTTATCGTAGAATCCGCTTCACAGCTTTCATTAATGCAGCTCCTTCGGATTCGCTTTGAAACCTAAGCACATTACACAACAGCAAAACCATAATGTCAGGTCTTTGAAGCAGTTAAAATACATAAGTGACCCAATCATGGCCCGATATAAAGTCGGATCCACATCGGTATCACTTTCAGTACCCGGCCCGAGATTGTGATTCACTTGAATCGGCGTGCTGAAGTGGGCAGTCAACTTTGTTCCTTCCATCCCGAAACGCTCTAATATGTCATAGACATACTTCGTCTGATGGATAAACATTCCTTCCTTCTTCTGGTCAAGTTGCAACCCTAAAAAGAAATTCAACTCCCCCATAGCACTCATGTCGAACTTAGACTTCATCACCTTCTCGATATCTTTGCACATCTGTTCGTCTGATGATCCAAAAATGATATCATCGACGTACACTTGTACCAAGATAAAGTGATCACCCTTCCTCTTCACAAACAGAGTACAATCTATCCTACCCCTTTCAAAACCATTTTCTAAAAGATGGTTGGATAAAGTCTCATACCACGCCCTAGGTGCCTGATGTAATCCATAAAGAGCCTTATCTAAGCGATATACTCTATCAGGATATTTTGGATCTGTAAATCCAGGCAGTTGTTCTACATACACCAACTCCTTCACTTTCCCATACAGGAAAGCACTCTTAACATCTAGTTGATATACCTTAAAGCCTTTGAAGGAGGCAAACGCTAGAAACAACCTAATGGCTCAGCTTCTACATTTTCCTCCTCACGGACATTTTCCTCAGAGTTGGAACTCGATGCTTGAGTCTGATTCTCAGTGGTAGGTGCCTCTTGATCAGCAAATTCTGGAGACCCATCTACAGTCGCAGTAGGCTCGGATGTAGATTCGAACGTGGTCCTTGGAAAGATTTGGCCTTCGTCATTTAGGTGCAACGTCGCCATGTCTTTTTCGATTGTACCTGCAGTATCATCCAAAGGAATGTTAAATGACTCAAATAACTTATCATAGTCAAATATCCATTCCGGACCAGTTTGGGGTTCATGTGTATAACTTGTGACTTCAATATTATACACAATCTCCACAGTACCAGTTGTTTTGTTAAACACCCGTTTGTTTGGTGAGTTTGGCACATAACCGAGGAAGTATCCTTCGTCAGCCTTTTCACCAAACTTCGGTTGATGTTTTGTTCTTAAAAGTGTACATGGTACTCCAAACGGTTCGAATCCAGTTAAGTTAGGTGGCCGTTTATTCAAAATTTCATAGCATGTTTTGTTCAAAGATTTGACTGTAAGGACTCGGTTTAAAATATGGCACGCGGTATTCACT